>CM040934.1:23047152-23512152 GCA_023029165.1 Gobiocypris rarus | reverse complement strand
TGCAGCGCATGCTAGGAACTTGCAAAACACTGTTGAATGTAATATTTTGTTCAGATGACTCAATTTCGAAAGTTCGGTGCAATATTTGGACATCTAAGTAGGGCAAATAAACCTTCTGTTAACATATTTATTATTGTTTAGTACACAGAAAACTCCTACTAAAAAAAGGTACATGCTTATACAGTTATACAATTTACACAGTATTTTTTTTCAATTTGTTAGAAGAACTTTTAGACCACCCCACAAAATGTTTCATTTGAATTAGAATGACAGAAAGAGGAATTAATTTGATAGTTATTCAAATTAATTCAGCAGAGGTAATACATTATGGGAAATAAAGTGTTCTTCTACCCTGGTTGTTTTGCCAAAAGGTCCTTTTCTATGTAATTGTTCAGTTCTGTGAATTATTTTGAATTTTTATTAATTTGAATTATATATCCATAAATCTGCACTCAAATTACCCTTCTGCATCCTGTTTGCTACCTCAATTTAATTTCAATTCAAATTTAGTAACTGAATTTGTGTGCAGGTGGAGTTCCCTATAGCAGCGTTAATCAAGAGTACCCAGAGGTTTCTGGAGGTTCAAGCTGCTCTAACACTATTATTCGTCTCCCAGCTGATTTTTTCCACCCAGCTGCCGCGGTCCTCCCTGCACCCCCAAGAGACCGACCGGGACACAAACCAAGAGGGGTCCGTTTAACTTCCCCAGCCTCATGGGCATCTCTACGCTCTCCTGGAGCAAACACCAGGCTGCTCACCACACAGGTATGTGGGCCTTTTTCCTATAAGGCCCCAAAAAAATTAACCTGGTGTTTCATTTAAACTAGAATACTAGAAACATAAAAACACAACAAAAATACATTTGACATTGAGTGTGTTTACATGCACCCTCCTAATGTGATTAAAATAGGATTTTGGCAATATTACGATTCTCATGTAAACACAATACTTCGATAAAACGAATGCAGTTAAGCTCATAATCGTAGTAACCATAATCGCATTAAACTATGTTGCGTACGCTGATTTTAATCGCAATAAATAGGCATGTAAACACCTTAAATGCATCATTATCGCTCTGACCAAAGTGCGTATGTACACGGATGTTGTTCACACAACTCCATGAATAAACTCTGTTACATTATTCTGACATTTTCTCTTTTCCAAATCGCTAAACTCTGTCAACACAACTCGCTGAGCAGTCTACTCCGTATCGCCATCCTGACAGCGGGCAAACCCGGCAATGCAATGTTTATCACAGCGCCAAATAATATCCAGTACGTCCATTAAAATTTGTTTTGAATTTGATGTGAGTAGATTCAAATAATGTCCAGTAACATGCATAATGTATGCCTATCTAAGTGTGGTATAACCATACTTAAAAGCTAATAAGCAGAACACTTCACTCCAGTTTACATGCAATTTTCATCATTCTGATTATGTCATGTAAACATTGAAATTGGCATAAAAGATTATACATACATTTAATTTTTACCATTTCTAACATTTAAGGTTAGAAAAATCAATCAAAACATTTCTGTGGATCTCTGTAAATAAGTAAATAAGAACCAAAGTTGGGGGGGAGTGTGTAGTTAGGTCGCTGTTTTTTTGTTGTTGTTGTTTTTTTATAAGTTGAACCCACTAAGAGCTTTGACAGAATTCAAGCACTGTATAGGATTACATATATGTACAGCTTATGCATCTTGTTATCAATCTGCTGCTAAAAATTTGACCTCTATGTCCTCAGTATCCATCTCACAGTGACTCCTCCCTGGCTACGGGCAGCTCCGAGGGCAGTCTTCCGACCACCATGGAAGAAGGGCTCAGTTTCATCGTATCCACCCCCCAGCCCCTTCTGGACACGTTCCTCGACGAGCGTGCCAGTCTCTCCACAGAGACCCTGAGACCCAGTCCTCCAGTCACCCAGAACCTCCAAACTATGAGGGGGCACCAGCGCAGCAAGAGCAACTGTGAAACAAACATCATTGGAGGATGCACTCGACAAGGCTCCGATGAGGATGTAGGGATGGTACGGTGCGGCTCTAACCAGATGTGTGACAGCCAGCAGCTCTCAGAGACGCCGAGCAGCCTGTCGCTCACGTCACTGCTTTTTTCGAGCTCTCTAGCGCCCCCGTCTGTGAAAAAATGCAACAGCACGGGCAGCTTAGACCAGGGGACTCTCACAACCCAAGAAAAGGTGTTTGCACTGGGTAAAATCACCAGACCCTGGAAAGAAAGGAAGGAAGGAGAAAGAAAGAGGCAGTTAGAGGCAGCACAAGGAAAAGACGGGGAAAGTACAAGCCAAATAACAATCGTGGGCTCTAGAAAAAAAAGATGAAACTCTATCTATCTATTGTTAGTTATTTCTAAAGCCCGCTACTCAATCTCTGTTTTTTTTTCAGGGAGCAGTCTGACATGTGGCATTCCATCTCAAAGTCTTTCTCTATCTCCCTGTTTTCGTTTGTGACCTGTTACCATTTTGTATTTGCTCGTGGTTAACGTCTGACAGGACTGTAGAGAAATTGGATGAAGAGACTTGAGAGAAGGAGTTTTGCCCCTCAGCGCATGACTAGACAGAAGGGGAAAGTTCAACCAGCTGCCTGAAGGATCAGTTCAGGAAAAAACGTACTTATACACGCAGAGCTTTCCATGTTCTGGAAATCTGGGAGTTTTCTTGAAAGGTAGTTTAAAAACAATTATAATACAAACGTATATATATATATATATATATATATATATATATATATATATATATAGAGAGAGAGAGAGAGAGAGAGAGAGAGAGAGAGAGAGAGAGAGAAAAGGTACAGTAAAGGAGATTTTTAGGCATGTCCTTTTAGAGAAAAAGTCGTCTTTAATGACTGAATTCAGTTAATTATACACTTTCAGTAAACTCTATTTTTTACAGGTTGTCTGTTCATTTGTTATTTTGTTTGTTTGTTTGTTTCCGTCTGTATTCTAGTTGACGAAATAGAAAAATGTTTCACTGTCAGCCTGAAGCAAAGCTTTCGTTTTAGAGAGGGACCAAACTGAATCTATCTACAGTTTCATCTATCTGTCTGTCTGTAATTTTTATTTATTTATTTATTTATTTATTTATTTATTTATTTATTTATTTATTTATTTATTTATTTATTTATTTATTTATTTATTTATTTAATTAATTAATTAATTAATTAATTGTTTGTTTGTTTGTTTGTATATTTAATTAAAGGGCAAATGTAGAAATATGTAATCTCCTACCTTTTGCATTAGGAAATGAAGAAAATATGGACACAAGGACAAAGAACAGTCCTCTGCATGAAGGAGTCTCTCTTTACAAAAAAGTTCAATGTAACATTTACTGAAGATGTCAATGCTGGATGAAAGGAGTGAGGTTTATACTCAGATATTTTTTTATTGATATGCTCTGGATCAAGGAATAGGTGACTCACGTTGTTGTGGTCACTTTTGTCCTACCCACAACCCAAAAACATTTCTCTATGTGACTTTATTCTCTACAAGTGGCTTCCATTTTTTATAATTTGTGTTAAGTGGAGGGGACTCTTTGTATGCTCGGATGAAGAGATCCAAGCAAACAAAAAAGGAAGGAAAAAGGATTTTAGACTGTGGATTACATGAACTCATGGATGTTTTGGAGGTTGAACAGCCAGGCTCAAAGGATGAGCAGGCCATGGGATTTAAATGCTTTTTCAAGAACCCAGGAGCCTCTGCTTTATTTTGGTCCTTGGATGGCATGTCAGATGAAGAAAACAGAAGACGGTGATATTTAGCTTTCATGTTGACAAAACTAGGTTGATTGGATTTCCAACTGACTCAATTATTTATACATGAATTTTCTTTAGCATGGTTACTGGACTGCAGTAAGACACCTCTTATTTATTATTCCTCCTCTTTAAAAAAAAATGCACTTGTTTGCTCTTTATTTCGTCTAGATTAGACTTTGTCACTGTATTCATGTGCAAATGGAGCAACTGTAGGTATAACACTCCAAATATCCAAATATCTTTAGTCTGCCATAGTGTTTAGCACCCCTGGTGAGATTTCTTTTATAATATCCATGTCAAATATCTCAATTAGACTCAACCTGTTGATGAACTTCATTGTCACTTGATTGGTAGTGACTGTCCATCCATGACGTCGTACATTACATCAGTTGTGTTGTGGTTTAGTCAGGACCTAAGTGCGGGTTGTCATTTTAATCCTGCCAATTCCATTCATGGAGCCACCGTTTTGAAATGAGGAACAAAGTATTAAAGTTTAATCAGCAAAACACAATATCAAAGGGCTTACTTGGTTTCCAAGGTGTTCTTGGATCTCACAAGACAATTTTTGCTAATAGTGCGCAAGACTTCAAAGTTTAGTCTGACACTACAGCAATAAACAGTAGCTTTGTGTGCCCCAAGTAAACATAATGATGTCAATGTCTTTTTTTTTCTTCTTCAAGTAGAGTTTTTACCCTTGTTTACTAGCCTAAGTAACAATACCTGCACGACGTGAGGGCTGATCACATTGCATAACCATTCGATTATTGGGAATTGATGTGCTGCCAATGGTTCAGATGAACATATGAAGTCATTTCGAACTCAGGACCTTGGAAAATACCACTACTGAACACTCTGTGTCCTCAGGGGACAGATGGCTGGGCGGGGAAAGAGAACTGTATGTTAAATGTTAATGTTCATTTGATTTGACTTTGCATTTAATGCTCTAATAAGCTTGCGTTAGTGCATCACCATTATAGCAGAACGCGAGCGGTGGACAGTTTTATAAGAGTAATAGGTAAACCAAGAGTTAGTTTGAAAGTGTATGTAGCTTAAAGAAAAATCTGACAATGCATTAAAGGATGGATGCATATATTAAGTTTTTGAAAAGTGTATGTACGTGTGATGTTTAATGGTCTAGAGTGATGGGTAAGATTTTATACGAAACTCAATGTGTCTTGTCACTGGGTTGAACATATGTACATATCATTTTATATATCGAATTGCATGTGTGCTATGACCAATGACAATGATACATGCTTTTTAGAATGGTTGAGGCTTGTAGGTTTTATAATTTATTTCGCCCACCCTGAGGTCTTCCTGAATCTGTATTAATGTAAAACATAATGTCCCTTTGTTTTATTAATGAGACTACAATTTCTAATTAGACTGCTGTGGTCTTTTGCAGTTTGGGCTCAAACTGTCTTCTGTGCTAGCTTAGATCCCTTATTGAACAGTTAGTTCTGGTCCTCTCATTTGATTGGCTGTGCTGAGTGCTGATATTTCACAGTTTGTATGACTCCGCTTGTCTGTGTTTGAGGCCTTTCAGACCAGAGTATGTGAGCGGTGTAGACTGAGTGGGATTGTTTTGTTTTGTAAGTGTGTCTGAGACTAAAATGTATTTGAAAGGCAGATGCTAGTTTTCTCCAAACGGTGAGCAGGCAGCAGGAAATGCACCAAAATATCTAATTTAAACCTTAGCTTTCTTGATTTTGAAGGGATAGTTCATAAACACACACACACAAAATGTGGCATAATTTTTCATTTTTCATCTACTTGTGCTAATATTCAGTGCAGCTCGTGTGGTATTGCTTAATTGGATATCCATGAGTAAAATTCATTGATTTGCCCCTCTAAAAGAAGCAATAAACTCCATGTAGCATGGACCTTGATAAATTGAAGGTGGGTGGAAACAGACAGGAGAGGTTCTGACAGCAGACATGCTGCTAGTGCTTTGGCATGCTTTTGTGGTCGGTCAGAAAGCTCTGAAGCGGAAATGCATGGGAGAAGTGTTGTTTCTCCACACCTAAACCATCTCTTCCCTCCAGCTATCTGTCCTTTAAATGTCAGCTGCTCTGCTGCTCCAAGTCCTGACCGCACGCTCGCAGGCCTTGGTGTCGCCAGCCTCAGGAATCTTGGGAAGCGGGCTGTCACACCATTGTACAAATCAAGAACCCTCTGAAGGGATAGCATTTCTGAAGCTGCGGTTTGTGTTTTTTGTACACTGGTGCCTGGGAATATCTGGAGGTCATATGCTTCATATTTGACTCATAAATGTGCTCTTATCTAATCATTACAGCTTTGGAGAGTGTCGGTTAGATGTATGGAGAACCTCTGTCATCGTGGCTGCATCAGTGTTTTATCTAGAGCTTGAGTAATTACTCTACCCTTATGACTGGAATAAAGCAAGCGCTAATCGCTACAAAAGGCATACAGGTGAAATAAAGGTGATCCTCCCACTTAATGACAAAAATGATCTTCAGTAATAACCAGGGCACCTCTGAGAGGACAGTGAGATGGATACCCTTGTGGCATACTGTATGGCCTTGAGTGTGTCATTATCTGTACCTTTCTGTTTTTTTTAAATGAAAAGAAGGAAGAAAGATATGGTTAAAATTACTTCTATGAGTTGTATTTTTGGACTAAATTGCAAATGTAGCTATGAGTTTTTGAGTCTCTCTCGCTCTCTCTTCCCAGTATACCTCTCTTATTTGGTTTGTTTGGCAATCCCTAAATCAAGGCACAAGCTCTCCTGAAATATGGTAGCCCACCCACCCAGACATACAAACAATAGTTTCATCAAAGTGAAATAAAGCAAATCGCTCCTGACATTCCACTCGAATTCGGTTACTCTACCACATTTAATGCCAATAAGAAAAAAAAAATGAGGAGCAAAAGAGATAAAAGACACAAAACAAAAACACTATAAACATCCTGTGACAGCCAGGCTGAGAGTTATCTGATGTGCCTGTCAATCTGCTCCTGATACCTGCACTCTACAGCGATGGCTGCAGTTATCACCCTAATAACTACAAATAATAAAATGCATCTCTAATCATCTTGGTCCTTTAGTAGAAACTAGTTGCCGTGAGCATGATGCCATTCAAATTCAACATTAGAAACAAAAATGATCCATTCCCTTTCAATGGAACTCTACGTTGTGTCATGGTGTTGACGGTATGGGAATGTCTTCATTTTGCACCAGTGTCTGAAGCACACTTGAATGCATGCCAATCCTATTGGCCGATGGATGTTTGGTGACGAAGTGCAGTGAGTGCAAAAACATCCAAAACGTTTGTGTTGCAGCAGGCTGGTCCTGTCTGTACACATTCATGAGGCTTTACATTATGGACATGGATTCGACCCCGGGCTATCAAGTCCTTCTGGGTCAATTCGCTCAGTAGACCATTGGGTTTGTGTATATTAGGGGTTGAACAACTTCAGATTTTTTTGAAGTCGACTTCTATGTGATGAAAGTCAAGTCGACTAGCTGAGACTAAACAAGCAAAGAAAGGTTGCCTTGTACACAACTTTGGCATATGACACAGTGCTGCCCACATTGCTCCTACATAACAGCTTATTTGTATCAGTTATTTTGTCCTTAGGTCATTATATTTCTCACAGATTTCTGCTCGTTCTGAATCAGATACAGAGTGCAGTAGAGATTACATTTATATGAATGCATTAGTGAGAGAACAAGTGCGTGCGAATTAATTCTAACTGTTTGCTCTCTCTACCAATAGTGAAGCAGTGTGTTTTAGTTACTAAGAAATATATGCTAGAACTTTCTGCTCTACTGAATGTTTCCCTGTGCTCGCAATCTGCTCATGATGTGCGCTACTGTATGTATGTGTATTACAATTGCACATTAGTTTAGAATGGAGATTAACTTAAATGTGCATTTACCCAATCAATTTTGAGCATCCAGATGGTGTAATCAAACATATCTTTTGGTGCGCTCTCAATGTATGCATTTATTTGTCATTTGAACTGTTTGGAAATGGAGTGGACTTCAAAGGTTTCTTATACTATTGTGCTCTCTATAGGCCATGATCAGTGACTAGTCGACAAGCTTAAACTGTCATGGAAGAGCATTAAAGTTGACTTGTCTGTGCAACCCCTAGTGTATATGCATACTTCAACCTTGTCAGTCAGGCATTTGTTCAGTACGGTGGTGTGGGTACTAACGTTCCCATAGCGTCAATGCCATGACGCAGTGTTCAGTTCCCTCGTAAGAGAACGTCTCAGGGAAAAGCATGCAACCTGGTTCCTTCGCGGGGAACGAGGCGCTGCAACGCTTTGCCGTACTTAATGCCTGCTGGGCTTTTACAGATAATTTGAATCTGGGGATTCAGTGACACAGGTGCCCTTTAATGCTCTTGGTCTTCGTCACATGACCTCCATCGGCCAATAAGACTGGCAAGATTCTACACGCGCTTCAGACATTGGTGCATGGTGAAGCCATTTCCATAGAATCACTGCCATGACACCGCCATGAATTTTAGTTTGTCACAGCATTTGATTGAGTCGGTGCAGGATGACTCATCAATATTATCAAGAGAATGACCAAATTCATCTGCTTTTTATTTATTTATTTTTTAAGAATTTGCTTTTTTATTTTCTTCAGGCACAGAATCTGTGATCAAACTACAAGCAGAGGTTATATTTCTATGCAGGTTTTTGCAAATAACATATATTTGCTAACTTGTATGTCCTTTCCTAGTCCTGAATCATATTTATGTTGGGGAAAAAAATAGCTGTGATGTTCATTAATATGCATGGTTCTGAGAGCTTTGAGTTCAGCTTCAGTTCATTTCACTGGTTGGCTTTATGTGTAAGTTCATGTATGTTTAATAGACAGCTGATGGCAATGATAATTCATTTGTTGTTTCAGCGATTATGAATCTCCTTTTAATCCTGATTTGATTAATACAAACTTAAAAAAAAAAAGTAGAAGCTTTAGTCATTTTAAAATAGTCTGTCCTCAATCGAGACCGCAGGTGTTTTTGCTGAAATCCCTGCCCCAGAACCCTACTTGGAAACAAGGGAGATCTTCTTTTTTGGTCCTGAGACTGATGATGATTCTTATTTGCAATGACGGCATCATAATTTCTTGTTTGGGTGAGGTAGGCCTGCTATTGTCTGGGCTTGTCTGTGATCACTGCGACAGGCTTATGAAGTGTCAGCTCTTTATTATTAGGTTTGCCCAGTCTCACCTTGCCTGTGATTGAATTATGGCCCGCTAGTTGGCATCTAAATTAGAGGACCACTAAAAATGTGCAGTTTATTGTTTCGGTGTTCATTTCAACATTTGAAATTAAATATCTTTCAAATGGCCAGTGCAAAGAGGATTTCATTATACTTTAGATGCTGCTTATTGTAACTAGTAAAACAATAATAATACTAATAATAATAAAACACTGACCACATTAAAGGTATTTTTTCTTTCTTATTGCTGCCATTTGTGATCAAATGATTTTAAAGGGATCATATAATAAATTTTTATGTTGTCCAGCATGTTATGTTTTTCTGTCTGTTTATTTATTTATGCTATTTTGACATTAAGCGAGTAGTGTCTATATGCCTCAGGCACATTTGCCTTGTTTTCTTCTTTTTTTTTTATGTAATACATTTCAAAGACATCATTAACAAAGCATGATGATATTTGTTTTAACAAACATGATCTTGTTTTTAATCAAGCGAAACGTTGAATTATTTTGTAAGTTCAAGGCTTCATTTACAGAACCTCATTTCACTTCGCAGGAACAGATTGAGTGTGTTGTTCTGATTAAAAAACTGCAGTCCAAATCATTCTTGCTAAATGACTGCACCAAGTGCTTTTGGAAATCCAAATGTGCTTTAGCATTATACGGTGCAATACATTATATATACAGGGCTCTCAGTTAATTTGCTGAGGCATGAATTCTTAACATCTGCCTTCTACTATGAACAAGTAAAAACCTTTCCACTTCAATGTTACAAGATCTTTTTTTTCATTCCAAGGTCTTACACAGCAAAGACTTGGCTTGGCCAGTGGTTATCAGTGTTTGGAAGCTACCTTGAAATTGTAGCTTGCCAAGCTGCAAGCTAATCATAATTTGAAGTATTTAAACTATTTCAAATAGTCAAGCTGCTGTTTAAAATAAGTAGTTGACTACACTATCAGCTACAAACAAAAGTAGCAAAATACTTTTTTACTTCATAAATCAGCGAATTGGTTGTTTTATTTGTTTATTTACATCAACTGTCTAAACAAACTGATTCATTAGAATTAGTTAGAATCTGCAATGCAACATAGTATGAGAAAGCGTACAGTTTAGGGTGAACCAATTCATTACAATGAATCAGACATCCAATGCTATATGAGAGAGAGGATTAGGTGAGGGCATTTGTTCATGAAACCCCAAAGCACATTTTTTGAGATGTGGACAGATATGTACTGGCTGCACATCACTTAAAACACTAAAAGCACTCATACATTTTTATCAAAAAGTGGAAATCTGCGGTAGAAGCGCTCATCCGGAGTGTGTGATTGGAGTGAACAATTCTGTCATCTGGTTCTGAGCTCTTCTCCGCATTATTCATCAGAAAGAGCTCGTTCAATCCAAACACTGTGCCATGGTATGCATGAGATGGCATTACAGCAGAGAATTCAAACGTCGCAAAAGACCATTTCAGTGCGGTTCCTTCACCACTGCCTGTTCGGCGTTGCGTTCAGACACGTGCTGTATGTGTATGTTTCCACAAACCCATTAGCACAAAAGTGTTGTTTCATTTCCCCACAACGCTGTCAGAGCTGGTGTTTGACTACCAACACATAAAAAATATGACTGTAACAATGTTTAGTATGTAACAACACATGATACTGGCTTCTGCACAGAATTCCACAATGAGTTTAAAGGAACACACCGACTTTTTGGGACTAGATAAGTCCAAACATACCATTCCCATCTCCGTCTGTGCCATAACTCTGTCTGACACATCCACCGCTAGCCTAGCTTAGCACAAAGACTGGAGGTAAACGGCTGCATCGAGTCTACTGCTCAGATCGATATGGCTAGGGACTACACTCTCATTCCTGTGTAATAATCAGGGAACTTTGCTGCCGTGCCATGGGTGCAGCAGCGCAATGATATTACGCTGCGCCTGAAAATAGGCTAACTTCCGTCAACATAAGCAACGTGACAACCTGATTGCACAGAGAGCGTGCTGGGGACTAATTTCAGGTGCTGCGTAATACCATTGCACCTACGGAACTGCAGCAAAGTTCCTTGATTATTATGCAGAAATGAGAGTATAGTTCCTAGCCATATCGGTCTAGAAAATTCCAACTTTTCATTTTCCGTCAGCCTTAGCACACGATGTAACTATACGCAGTACCGCCTTTGGCCGTATTGATGCCCCACGCGGAATTACATTATGATGCACGCAGATACATCAAAGTGTGGGAGGGGGTGGGTGGGGTGCTGAGAGAATTTTCTTGTGGTGCCCTACGTGCAGCGCGCAATGCGTGTGGTGGGAGCGGCGGCACTGACTATACACATCACAACATGTAAATAGGAAAATGTTGGCATTATTTTGTCACTTATTGAGCAGTAGGCTAGATGGAGCCATTTACCTCCAGTCTTTGTGCTAAGCTAGGCTAGCAGTGGGTGCGTCAGACAGAGTTATGGCACGCACAGAGATAAAAATGGTATGTATGTACTTATCTAACTCTGGGGGATACGGTGAATAAGCTAAAGTCCCAAAAAGTCGGCATGTTCCTTTTAACGCAAGCGTGTTTCAAGTTTTTATGGACGTATTTTATATACTCTAATGCTCTAAACATGAATCAGCACCATGTATGTGCACATTTAATTACGTCTTCTTCAAATGAAATATATGTGCAAATAAGGACACTCATACAGCCGTGCGTCTGATCATAAACACGATGACACGTTAAACAAAAAGTAACTATGCCTTTATTCTTTCTGTGATAATCTGACGTGTACCGTTCGTTCAGAGACTTCAGTGCTCGTAAACGTAATGAAAATGTTATTAGACCTTAAAAGTTCTTCCGCGTTTCTCCCTTGTTCTTTGGAGTTGTATTTTTAAAAAGCATCAAGGTGCCCTTTTTTGTGTTTCTTTTTCCTCCATGGTCATTTTTTAATATGTATGTGTCTGTATAATGTGTTTGTTGCAGGTCAGTGTTTTATTGGTTGTTGTCTCCCCTTTTCCCATCCTCTACTCTCCCACTTTTCCACAGCTTTACACGCCAATTTTTGAGACTTTTTCAACTCTGAGGTGTGAATGACCAGGCTGAATCAAGAGGGGTTTCATGACACTTTAAACTTTAAAGTTACCATGAAATCAAAATGATTTTTTTAATGGTATATTGCCGTATTCATAAATGATTTATCTGTGCTACCCATTAGAGATGGCTACTGGAAACCAAGCTCAAATGAAATGGTTTAAGCTGGCCAAGTGCTGGTCCTAAGCAAGTAGCTCCAGCTCAGGACCAACTTAAACCAGCTCAAACCAGCTGCCATGTTTCAACCAGCATATGCAGTTTTTTCAACAGGGAAGTCTCAAAAAGATGTGCTCTCTGCTAATTGTGTCTTAATGTCATGACACATACACATCAATATCGTTACATGCGACTGCGTCCGATTATATTTGATTTCAGTTCAGTGCGACTGACTAAAAGGCCATCATTTGTCTAGTTGAATGTCACAGTTTAACATGAAACATGGTCCGTGTGCGCCGCAGGTAAAGCCTCTACTGTACCTCTCTGTTCCACTTCATTTAAGTGTCCGTTTGTTTGTGTTTACACGGTATATTAACTCAATAAAAACCTCATCTGTTTTTCCATTAGAATGTGAAGTGCTAATATTGGAAAGTGATTACTCAAAGACTGCTTTGCACTGGTTGACATTAATACACCGGCAGCAACATTGCAGATAGGCGCTGAGAGACAAAAAATCTCTAGCAATTTATTCCTGATGTGTCATGTTCTCTATAGCAATTATGATGCTGGCCTATTGTGTTAAGAATAAAGGAGCTGCAAAGATAGCATTTGCCGTTTTTCATGAACTCTATGCACAGTTACTGATCTGTCACAACAAAATGCTTTCTCACCCTTTGCTCTCTGTCTTTCTGTTGTTCTCTCAGTCTTGGAAACGTTGAGCTGCACGTGGCTTCAGTATGCCTCTAGAAGATTTGTTGTGTGCACAGCGTGTGACTGCAAGTTCACCCTAGGAAACAGCCCTTGGAACTGCATTACATATTTATCATGGCAATTAGGAGACGTGTGCACTAAGGCCCATTAAACCGAAAGAGCCCATGTACGCAGTGCGTTGATGCAGTCTGTGCTCGCCACTCGTTCTCAAAGCCGATTATCAATGGCTGGCTTTTGTGTATACACGAGAGATGCTCAAACTCTCCATTACAGCCGCCATCCCGGCACTATGCGGCTCCAACAAGGGCTCTGCCACTCCCTTTCACTGTACCACTCTGCTTTCATAGAAAATAGCTGCTCACTGAAAGAGAAATAGGGAGGATGTGGTCTGAAAAGCTGTGATAAGGGTTCTGCAGGCACATACACCTACAGACATCTACAAACCGATGTTGAAAATAGCCCTTGTTTGTCTGGGTGACATATGTTGTATAGCCCCAGGCTCCAGGAAATCAGTCCAAAGCCAGTACCTCCTGCACAGGATGCTACTATAGTGCACATACTCTCATATTCTTTTAGTCATTCATGAATAGAAACCAAAATGGCTGGCTGTGAAATTCTACAATTCTACTACAATTTAGCCAAAAATTGATAGGAAGAAGAGTTGAATGTTATATATGTGGGACTTTCCTATAGTTGCCCAGAAGGATGGACTGATGAGTAGACCCTGGGCCCCTGCTCTGCATTCATGGTAGACTGGTCCCAGCCGTGCATGAATGAATGGATATCTGCATTAGCATCTTCTCACATCAGTCCTCTGATGTCTCCTACACTTTGATGTTTGGGAAGATGGACAGAAAGAAGAGAGGTAATGGGGAAGCTGAAAGAGATGGCAGAAGATGAGAGAGTGGGATGAAAGCCAATGCTGAGGGAAGAGAGAGGAAGATGGATCATTTGGGATTTTCACATTTGTCTTTGCATGGGTTTTATGTTGTAGCATCATCAATAAAACAAATCATGGTATAGGAAGTGGGAAACTGTGTTGTTCCACTAACTATCCACCAAGATTATCCTAAAAAATCAAATTATTACTAAATGTCAGGGTGGAATGGACAAATGCCAAAAGTATGTAAACCACTACACTTTTAAATAATGGGTTTTGATGTTTCGGTCAGATGTTTCCAATTAGTTCATTACCCTTTTTATCTGGTACACAAAAATAGCTTGAATGATTGGTTCACTCACTGATTTTACTTTCTAGAGAATTTCTAGAGTTCAACAACCATATTGCTTGGTTCATGAGTAATGAAGGGGTTTTGATGGTACTTTTGCTTTCTTTTTGAAGTTTGAAAGCTCCATGCCATGTATGCATCTGCATGGAATTTAAAAATTATACTTATTGTGTTCCACAGAAGAAAGTAAGACATACAGTTTGGAATATTGTGAATGTGAGCAAATTATTTTTCATTTTGGAGTGAATTTGGTGTTGTGTTTAGATATTTTTTGGGCCGTTTAGTTTGTTTGAACAACAGCAGAGAATGATAAATGGTCTCATTATCAGAAGCATAGCCTTATGTCTTGTTTTCACATTTGTTAATGTACAAAGCCTTTTATCCCAGCAGTCCGATGCAGCGCTTGTGTTATTAGTGTTTCACTGGGGGGAAAACAGGCTATTCATACTCTATCTGGACTTGGTAGCACATAGACCACTACCTTCTTCACAGAGAGTTTACACAACAGCCGATGGAGTGACGAATCGAATGGAATTTAGATGGTTTGAGCTGGATGAGAGGAAGACAGTGAGTGGAGGAACAGGAATACGGTAGATGGATTTGAGCATCACAGAAAACAGATACCTCAGATGATGAGAGCTCTTCAGTAGAAAGGACGGAGAGGTGGAAGGAGGGAAATGAAATATTTAGAGCTTATTATGATTGTGTGATGTGTTCCATGTCTTATGGGTCTGTGGAATAAAAATTCTAGAAGGTGTCTTGTATTTGTCAAGGGTCTTAGCGTAGTGTTTATAGAGAGACATAAACTTGTGCATGATCATTTAAGGGCGAGGGTGTTACGACATTTAAAGGTGCAGTGTGTAATATGTATGAGGACTTATTTATAGAAATGCAATATTACATACATAACTATGTTTTCAGTGGTTTATAAAGACCTTACATAATGTACCGTTATGTTTTTATTACCTTAGAATGGGCCATTTCTGTTTACATACAAGGTCCCCTTACAGTGAAATCACCATTTGCGCCGTCATGTTTCTACAGTAGCCCTAAACGGACAAAATGCTCTACAGAGCACTAGTCACTCTCTGCTCTCTCCGACGACCTCATTTTTGTGCTTTGAAAGGGAGGGGTGAGTGGTGGGTGATTGCAATTCACGACCTTACCACTAGATATCACTAAAATGTACACACTGCACCTTTATTTGTGCTTAAACTACACTGATTAAGCTTTCACAAATGGGAGGCACTTCCTATGAGCAAGCCCAATCAGCAGAGCTGACACTCAACATCACTGGGGGTGTGGCATTACTCACCACTACTTCTCTGGCTTTCTGCTGCAGTTTGACTGATTTTATCATGTTGAGAGGTTGTTTATATGAAAGACTTTATGAATATATATAAATATATATTGATATATGTATACATAACACTTTATTTTTGCTTTCTTTGTACTATATTGTCAAAATGGATTGATTGCTTTATTTTGTTGATTCTGTTCATATAAAAACCAAACAAAAAGTTGTGCAATAATGAACAATGAAGAAAAAATATACCTTGTAATTTAGTGTATATATTCAGCCTGGTGGCAATAAAGAGGTGTGATTTCGCCCAGAACTAAGACTGAGGTGTCCTCTCTCACCTTTGTACATTCACCACCAGTCCTGCTTAAGATTTCATTGTAAAATGTATTGTATGAAATAAAAAATTTAAGATATTGAGACTTTATGAAAAATATTGTGCCATGCATTGTTTATTTAAATTAGTTTTGTTTGAATTTGATGTTGCTCGGTTTGTAAGGGTATTTTTAGGACTGTCGTTGACCTGCAATAGTTAATTTCCTTCTTCTAATAGAATCGGATGACCTCATTAATGCACAATGACCCTGTTTTGCGTTTGTAGGTGAAATAGCAGCAGCAGTTTGTTTGGTGATTTCTTCTTCCTTTTTATGGTGGGCAAGGGGTGTTTAGGATGAGATGGTATTGTTTTGAATCCATTTTCTGTCACAGATGTTTGTTTGTGTGCATGCCAGATCTACTCCTACAATATTTGCCTAAAGCAAAATTGTTGAAAACCCCATTTACCCACCACACTATTGAGTCAATCTCAGGAGAAAACTAACATCTCGGACACACTCGACTTCACACTGTCTTTCAATAACACAGATTAAAGGAGTGTTATTGACAGTCTGATGTCAAGTTTCAAGGGTCAAAGCAGCAGACTTTTACTTTCTAAATAAGACTGCATTAGCTTTAATTAAATACTAACAAGCATGAAATAGCTTGAAGCCTAATCTTTGAAACATTGGTTATTAATTGGAATAATGTGTTTACTGTGATAAAATATTTTGTAAGGGATAAATATGCTGTTGTTTTAGCCCAAAATATTTATTATAACTGAATCGACCAAAAGTAATTTTTTACACTGGAGGGTAACTTTTTTTTTTTTTCATATGCATGTGACCTTGTCAACTTTTGGAATTCACACAGATGTAATGAGGCAGAAACACACACACAAATGCTCTAATGAACCACAGGACTTTGCCAAGCAAATAGTAAGTCAATTGCTTTGCACCTTTACATCAGTCAGCCTCAGTACACAATGAAATGTCAAAGCAATGAGCTGTGGCGCTAGCAACACCAAAGTCAGAGTTCAACTCCCAGGGTACAAGTATCTCTAAAGTTTATACTTCGCATGCACTTTGAAAAAAGCATCTGCTAAATGAATAAATGGAAATGAAATCTGCTTAGGAGTTGAAATTATGTAAACAAGGCTTCAAAATGCCATCTCTGTAATGTAATCATGTAATATACACATTTTAGCATCCAGAATGAAGCTGAGGAGCAAATAAACACAAACGGTAACGGTAACATAGAGTATGTTACCCACGTCATGTTTTCGTATCTCATCCTCGTTTTAACAGCTAATGATTGTTCCCTGCGGGCGAATGCTTCAAAGATTTCATGGAGCTTTATGTGAATGTACAATCACACAAATGAGGAACATTTGGATGACAACAAGGTTATTTTACATGCCACGTGAGATTTCATAACTGAATGTCTCTATACTTTCTAGAGTACATGTGGTGGTGGATAACATGCCAGGACTGGATAAGGCAGACTGTCAATAAACAAAGGATAGACATTTTGCGCATCCAAAAGAAGACTATTTTTGAATCATTTTCTTGCTAATTATTTAGCTGGAGGTCTGTGGGTGTGTCATGAAGGTAATTAATGAACTCATAACGGTATAGTTGCCCGAAGCACACCTGCCCTAAATAGCCTACCGTTGATGCTGCCAATTACTTTCAGCTGCACTGGAGTGAAATGAGACTATAAAAAGCGATTGGACATTTAGTTTGGGAAGAGGGCCTGCATGGTAACTGGAGTTTTGATTGTGGTATTTTCCTGGTCCTTTCATTCCCTTTTCTTACCGTTAAATTTGTTTTCCATTTGATGTGTTCCCTGACACACCTCGTACATGTAATATGTTTGTTGGAGTTGCAGCTCTGTTGTGGGTCTCAAACCAGGAAGAAATTTGTAATATGTAGTTTATTTTCTTTTCAGTTTTTGTTCCTTTTGTTGTGGCTGGCCAGAAAAGCCTTCCTTTAAATGCTCATCTCATTTTGCTTCAAGTGGCGACCCAACAGAGTAATTAAATTGTGCAAAATGTCCAAAAATCAAATGCCGTTTTTTATATATAAATCATTTTTATATGTTCAGAAATGTATTAGCGTAAAAAAAATTCACTTTTATAAATAGAAAATATAGTAATATTTTCATTAAAATATATTTATATTATTGTATATTTTTTTCAGATAACGCAACATATCACCAAAGAGCACTTGGGTTGAATTCGTTCTAACCCTAAATGGAGAACTTTTTCTTAGATTTACTATTTCTCTCAGAAATGATGAGTGTGTTAGTAAATACTTTGTGTATCCTTAAATTATTTTTTACAACATCGGCAAAGATCGTTTAAACTCATTTTCTTCTTCCAGTGTGCAGTTGAGATCTGTTGATAACACTGCGTTAGTGATGTGTCGTTCATGAACGATTCGTTCTTTTTGAACTAATCTTAAATATGACTTGGGAACAACGAGTTTTCTCAGAGATCGGTTTGTTCATTTTGTGTTGACCGTGCATGCGCTACAGGCCATCGGTTCTGTACAGGATCTTCTGCATTCAGCCTATGGGACTGTGAGAACGAATGACTCGAACCCGAAGACTCGAGAGCTGAACTAATCAATTCTGTTTTCGGGACTGCACGCATTGCTTATTGGGCTGTCACAGCCCAGATCAGACACTGATGACAGAACTAACGGCTCAAACCCAAAGACAGGAGAGGTGTAACGTTACTAATCTTTCCAGGGAACAGACGTGATTAAATGTGATCGGACAAAAGAAACAACGACTCGGATTTGGAGGTGAGGTGAACTAACATGCAGAGCTTGAAGACCCAGCTAAGCAATTAATGAATCATTTCTTAAAGTTTGGCCTTGGCTGCATTAGCTTATAATTATTTTTTTATTCCAAATGTGATCAACGTTTGCATAAGTACTAGATATGTTGGGAAATTTAACATGTGACATTTGAATTATATTCTGCTGAAATGAACAAAATGACTTGGAAAAAAGATTTATTCATTTTGCTGAACGAGTCCGTAAAATGAGCCGAACATCCCACTATGCGTCGCTTAACATGCGTTATTTTCTCTCTTGCTATGATTGGTTGTAGGTCTATCCAATTGAGGTCTTTCCTGGTTCGGTTGAAACACACCCCATGGAGCGGTATCAGACTCATATTCTGACTAGAATTGAGTATGACCACGTCAGGCTACGTCAGGCAAACACTAGGCCACTTTTTTGGGGTGGGGTGGGGATTGCCTTTGATGGCAACAATTAATAAGCTAATGTATTTTTCTATCCTCTCTACATGGGTGCATGGTTGCAGTTTATTAATTGCTTTTAGTAATGCTGAGAACCACTCCTTTAGTTGATTCATATTCTTAGCTTTTTTTTTTTTTCAGTCTGATCCTGACTGAATGGAAATGAGCATAATTACTGAACGGCAAAATCTATTTCTTCATGCATCCAAACACACTATGATGTCAGTGTTGTCTGGGCTGCAGGTGTGTAATTCATGTGCAATGTCACAGTGTTGAATTCATAAGCCGTGATCTGTGTGAAGTCTTTGAGTCAGCGCAGCAGCGCTCCATTTTGCCCCAAACAGCAATATCTGATCCCTCTTTGCTGGAACAACGCACGGACCTGCAGCCAGCTAATAAGTCTGTCCGTGTGCATCAGATCTTTTCCAGCTGAACTTTATTATTTTTTATTTAAATTTGAGATCTGCACTTGTGTGCTTGTCTGTGCACCATTAATGTTCTGTTTTGTGTTTTCTCCCAGCCTCATCATCTGCTTTACTCTGGCTTCCACCATTCTCTTCCCCCCAAGGTGTTGTGTGTTGATTGGAGGATTTCCAGTAAATAGCATTGTGACTGGTGTAGTGAAGTGAGATGAGAACAACATGCTGCAAATTGAAAATGGGTGTCATTACAGCTGTGCTTAGAGCCAAGCACACATGCAAGAGCTCTATATGTCCAACTATCCTTCATATTTCTATTTGACTCCACTGGACATAATTCTTATGTATCGGCTTATCTCCCTCTAGCTTACTCTTTACTAACAAATTATTCAGCCAGATCCCGCAGAGAAACCAGGAAAGTATTACAGACTAGATACTTGAAAATGAGAGAAGAATCCTTGTAACTGCTTTGCTGCCTGGCGATAGGCCCAGAGAACAGGTCTGGATGTCAGGGATTAGGATTACATTGCATAACCTTTCCAAGGAAAGTCCTTCCACCTAAAATACCAGGTCTTGTATGAAATTAAAATTATAACAATTAAATGTAGATGATATAAAGAGACATGAAATAAAATACTTACATACTAGATATGGTAAGACACAGTGGGGGGTCCTCTGTTTTAAATTTAATTTTATTTAAAACAGAGGACCCCCCACTGTGTCTTACCATATCTAGTATGTAGCTTTCTAATGTAGGTAATACAAATTAGTTTATTACAAATGTTGTCTGCATATATTTGAGTAAAATGTGGAATTTAATAATTTGAAGCATTGTTGCAGACCATGTAGACTATGAATTTCAGTTGTCCACGTGCTTTATTTCCTCAACAGGAACTTCAAATTTCCATTGCTCAAGCAGTGCAAAGTAAATGTAAATATTAATAGTGCATAAAATATGGCTTGCTATGAGCAATAGAGGAGCTTGGTGCTTTGTTTACAGGTCACCCTTATTTGATAAGTGACTATGTAAATTGTATTCTTTAAAAAAACAAAACTTCATGCATTTTGCAGAAGAACATTGTTTTGCTTCTGTGCTTCGGCTCTGTGTGACACTGCGGATGAATATTGTTTTCCTACAGCTCATAAGAAATTCACTATAGGTTTAAGATATATATACAGTTTATATGGAAAGAAACTCAAGAGGACTAGCTGAAGATGTTAGCACAGCGCTACAACAACCATAATGAAATGATTCTTTACAATGGATTATTTTTTTTACAATACAGTTAATTATTGTTCAATGAAATACCTCACTCATCTGTTAATGATGAGTGAGTAATAAAAGTAATAAAAGCTTTTACAAAAATCCCTCAGTTATCGCCTTCTCTGAAAAGCCAAGCCAATGTGGATTCTCATTTTATTACAAGCTCTGTCGTGCTCTCTTTTTGCTAGCAGACTCTCCTCTGTTTGTCTTTTTTTTTTAAATAGGTGATTCCCCGGTGGTTTGAGATTTAGCTGCTCCTTATCAACCTTTCTTGCTCATTTTGACAACTATGCCACTCCCACACCATACATACATCAAAGTAGCCAGAGCAACTTTTCTCTATTTATGAATATGATGAAATGCGCACAGGCGAGTGACATGTACGGAATTTTTCACGAAGACCATCCACTCCAGTCTAAAATATAAACACATAATAGGCTTACTGTACCCCATAGTGAATGAGAGTAGGACAAAAACATGTTTTGGAAGATGTATTGATAATGTATTGACTAATTTTGAACAAAAATAAAGTTATATAGTGTACCTTTTTAATATATAATCAGGTTTGAACAGAAAAACCATCCCAGGATTTCAATGTCTCTTTTGAACCGGAACCGGTTGCAGTTTCAGCCATCATAAGGAGGGAGACATGAGCCATCACCATCTTGCCCTTGATCATTGCACTTAACCCCAGTCAGGACTGTCTCTCTCAATAAATATATGTTGTTCTGTAGTGATTTTATTGAAGTCCAGCAGATTCTCTTCCATATATATAGAAGAAGAAGAAAAACACTTGAATGATGAGAATATAGTGGAACTGAGTTTTAACAGAATAGAGGGGAACCTTCACAAAATGGCAAGGTCCATTAGTCTTCCTGGCATCTCAGTTATCACATCTCCTCAAAGGTCATGGCGATGCCTCCTGGCCTCACAACAGTTAATGTGGTGACCCTAGGTCAGATCTCAGGGACTTGTGATGGACTGCACACCCACACCTGACTTGCTTTCATTCATTACCTTCCTCCCTCTTCTGTTTCCTTTTTTCTATCCCTTTGTTTCTCTTCCCCAGAAGATCCATGTTAGTTCTGAGTTTAATTGAGAGGCTGGCAGCATTGATTTAAATGTGAATATGGATTTGATCAAAAGAAACGTCTTGCATACTTAAGATAACTATAATTTAACCCTTATGTCTTGTTGAGATTTAATTTACTATTTTTATGTTTGGGTTCCCAAAAACTGCAATATGAAAATGATGTATTATTCTGAAATTAACTTTCATATTTATTTACTGAGATTATGCACTCTTCAGAAATGTGACAGCAATGTAATTCTTTAGGGTGAGACTGACACATCAAGTAGAACTTTTTTCTCATTTTCCTTGATGTCTACCAAGCTCAACCACAGATGCCTCTTCATGGCCACCGTTGCTGCCATTAAACAACCAATGGCAGCAGCAATTTATTTGGTAGCCTGGAGGACCAAAACTGTAGTGTAGCATGTTTCAGCTCTGTGACCACCTCAGCAGAAGACCCTGACCCTGGACAAGTCTTTAAGCAGAGATACGCCTGGTACACTTGCAACACTGTCATCGTGTGCAAGGAACTATCGGCCTGAGCTGCTTCCACATAGGCAGGGTCGGAGCGTGGTGGTCGTGGCCTGATGGGAATTGTTCATCAAAAGTGCCATGAGTCTCTTGTGCCCCCAAACCATATCTAGTCTAGTCATGGTGCAGGCCATCACCTCCAGCAACTCCTTGTAAGCGGGGCTGACAGACTGAGAGTGCTCACTATAAGCGATATGCTCACCCTCATCAGCTACATCCACCTCATCTTGGCTGGATGGTGCCAGTAACATTTGCTATCTGCTTTTGGACAGAGGGGCGGATTTATTAATAACATCCACCTCAACTCTCTCCGCATCTACTCCCTAAGAATTATATACATTCCATAATACATTTCTTTTCATCTCTCTCCTTTTTAAGATTAGAAACCATCATGATTACATTAGAGCTATACCAGGAGGAGCTAGCTAGCAGCTCCTCGGTGAAAATCAAATGTGTGCTGCATCCGCTTCCGTACTGAGCCGCAATTTGCAGCTCTCGCCTTTAACCCTTTAACCCTCTAATGGTGATGTCATAGATTAGCATGAGTCCATGAGGAAGTCATATACCAAGGAGTTAGTGAGACAGTGATGCATTCACACTGCATACTGCCTTAATTGATCATATTTTCTAGAATATTTCCCATTTGTTAACACTGCCTACAAAATTGTCAAATTCTGTTGCAAAGTACTCTCTCTCTCTCTCTCTCTCTCTCTCTCTCTCTCTCTCTTGCTCTCCGTCGCTGTTTCTGTGCTGTCTGTCAGAATAAGAATTAATGGCTGAGTTTTAGATGTTGATTCAGTCTCAGAATATTAGACTCAGAGCCACTCTCACCTCCCTGTCACCTCCTGCGCCAAAATACTGCTCTGATGAGCAACTTATTTACATTATTACAGCTGCACCGGTAATAAGATAGAGAGCTTTGTTTCTCTCACATGTACACATACACATCCTCGCACATTACTTCCACGCGTCTGACAGTAACCTATTGTGTGTGACCTTGCAGGCCTGAGACAGCGGCCTGAAGCACAATCATCACACATACACCCCACCACACAACGGAAGGCTACGACCTCCACCATCTTTCTATTACACCTCTCTCGCTGTTATCCTATCCCTCCCTTCCTCCACGGCTCTTTTTATCTGAAACAATCTTGCATTTCATTACGACGCCGATAGTGCTACACTTTCTTAATTTTAGATTTAGTTTTGATTTCAATGTTATGTTCCATATTGGCATCTATCTATCTATCTATCTATCTATCTATCTATCTATCTATCTATCTATCTATCTATCTATCTATCTATCTATCTATCTATCTATCTATCTATCTATCTATCTATCTATCTATCTATCTATCTATCTATCTATCTATCTATCTATCTATCTATCTATCTATCTATCTATCTATCTATCTATCTATCTATCTATCTATCTATCTATCTATCTATCTATCATCATGTAGGATCATCCCACCACCATCATCCAGATATCAAAGTTAGTGTTAGTAAAGCAGGTGTGTGTGTGTTTTGTTCTGGTTTAAGAGACACACACAAGCGCAGAAACATTGACACAGAGTGAAAGATCTTATCCTCTCCACCCAGGGGGTCTTGTTAGAGGCTAGTCGCGGTGACACAGCAGACTGTGTTACTGTAAAAGTCATCATTCATAGCACTGTGTGGGTGCAGGAAAAATCTGTTGCTCCGTGCAGAAGGCTTGTGCAAAAATCCCATGAATCTCCTCCAGTCATGTTATACATTATCATTTGCGCCTCTCCTCCTATTTCCTGTTGCTATTATGTCCCCTTCAATACTTTGCCAGTGCTCTTCTGCTTTGTATCCTCTCCTACATCTGACTGGTGTGTGTGTGTGTGTGTGTGTGTGTGTGTGTGTGTGTGTGTGTGTGTGTGTGTGTGTGCGTATGTGCGTGCGTGCGTATGCGTATGCGTCGCGTCGATGCGTATGCGTGCGTATGCGTGTGTGTGTGTGTGTGTGTGTGTTGCAAGTGACGAGCAGCCTGCAATCATCATTATGATGATCAGAATAATTAGCATGTTCAGTAATGCATTTGTTGAGCATGTGCAATGAGTCAGATGATAAACCATCTGTTTGCCCTGAGCCGGAGGCAATTTAGGCATATATTCCTGAGAAACTCTGGTTTGATGAAACTCATTCTCTGAAATTGCAGTTTTGACCATCCATTGGATATGCATTACCCGAAAGTGAAAACTAATAAATATAAACCTTAAATGCATATTCCATTTTTATATTCTGTATTTTTTTAGAAGCAGTGGACTGAGTCTGGAGTAGAAACATCCAGAGCCACCATGCACAGTCATGTGCAGGAAATGGGCTACAGGTGCCGCGTTCCCCAGGTCAAGCCACTTTTGAACCAGAAACAGCGGCAGAAGCGCCTGACCTGGGCTACAGAGAAGCAGCACTGGACTGTCGCTCAAATTTTTCATGTCATTTGGAAATCAAGGTGCCAGAGTCTGGAGGAAGACTGGGGAGAAGGAAATGCCAAAATGCCTGAAGTCCAGTGTCAAGTCCATGCTACGCCGCATTGAAGAAGTCATTTCTGCAAAAGGATTCCCGACCAAGTATTGAGTGCATTACTGAACAAATAATTATTTGAAGGTTTACTTTCTTTGTATCAAAACACTTTTCTTTTATTGGTCGGATGAAATATGCAAATTGTTTGAGATTTTTATCACAATATGCAATTTTTTGAGAAGGACCTGTATATATATATATATATATATATATATATATATATATATATATATATATATATATATATATATATATATATATATATATATATATATATAACATTATATCACAACCTAATATTGTGTTGGTCCCTTTTGCTGCCAAACAGCCCTGACCCGTCGAGGCATGACTCTACTAGACCTGAGGTGTGGGCTGTGAGGTGGGACCTCCATGGATCGGACTTATTTGTTCAGCACATCCAACAGATGCTCGATTGGATTGAGATCTAGGGAATTTGGAGGCCAAGTCAACATCTCAAACTCATCGTTGTGCTCCTCAAACCATTCCTGAACCATTTTTGCTTTGTGGCAGGCGCATTATCCTGCTGAAAGAGGCCACAGCCACCAGGGAACACCGTTTCCATGAAAGGGTGTACATGGTCTGCAACAATGCTTAGGTATGTGGTGCATGTCAAAGTTACATCCACATGGATGGCAGGACCCAAGGTTTCCCAGAAGAACATTGCCCAAAGCATCACACTGCCTCCGCCAGCTTGCCTTCTTTCCATAGTGCATCCTGGTGCCATGTGTTCCCCAGGTAAGCAATGCAGGTCCAGTTCTGATGCTCACATGCCCACTGTTGACACTTTTGGTGGTGGACAGGGGTAAGCATGGGAACCCTGACTGGTCTGCGGCTATGCAGGCCCATATGCAATAAACTTCAATGCACTGTGTATTCTGACACCTTTCTATCAGAACCAGCATCGGACCACATGGGAAGCCTTCACTCCCCACATGCATCAATGAACCTTGGCTGCCCATGTCCCTGTCGCCGGTTCACCACTGGTCCTTCCTTGGTCCACTTTTAAAAGATACTGACCACTGCAGGACGGGAACACCCCACAACAGTTGCTCTGACCCAGTTAGCCATCACAATTTGGCCCTTATCAAACTCCTTCAAATCCCATAAACTTGCCCATTTTTCCTGCTTCTAACACATCAACTTTAAAGTCCCTGTAAAGTCAAAATTAAACATGTGTTCTGAGTTTCTCACACCACAGATAAATGTGTTATTAACCAACTAGCCAAATTTGAATCATAAAATGGAGGATGAAGGTCGGGGCGGGAGATAGTCGGTTCGGCCCCATTCTGCAGCGGATTATCAGTGCTTCCCAGTTGTTGCCGATGAAAGTTTGTAAAACTATCCGGTGTAAAGACACTGCAGAGGCAGGTGTTGGTGGTGATCGTCAGCACTCCATCAAGGTAGCTGTTCACAAAATTAATCCACCTCTTCTTGAGATCATCTTTTTTTCTTTTTTTGTAGG
Source organism: Gobiocypris rarus (assembly GCA_023029165.1). NCBI lineage: Eukaryota > Metazoa > Chordata > Actinopteri > Cypriniformes > Gobionidae > Gobiocypris > Gobiocypris rarus. Next base: position 23,485,800 of record CM040934.1, on the reverse strand, counting down.
CTGTTTTGTAAGTTGTAGGCTGTAGTAACTAACGGTACTGACAGTAACTCGCAATCTAGCGGGTAAACTGATGCAAAATTGCGAATGAGCTCTAGTTATGGGGGAGGGGCCACATGCCAAGCGGCTCCAGTGCGTCATCGAGCCACCGTTTTAACCCCGCCCAAAAAATCCGGAACACAGCAATGGTGAAAAACTTCTTACACTCTAACTTCTGAATTCAGTACTACATATTTCACAGTCTTTGTAATGTGTTTCAACAATACATTTCTAACATTTCCAATGTGTTTAGAAACAAATCTCAGAATTGCCTTTACAGGGACTTTAAGGACAAAATGTTCACTTGCTGCCTAATATGGGATATATTAGGCAGCAAGTGAACATTTTGTCCTTAAAGTTGATGATGACTAACAGGTGCTGTGATTAAGAGATCATTAGTGATATTCACTTCACCTGTCAGGTCATAATGTTATGCCTAATCGCTGTGTGTGTGTGTATTTATATATATATATATGTATATATATATATATATATATATATATATATATATATATATATATATATATATATATATATATATATATATATATATATATATATATATATATATATATATATATATAAACAACTATATAAACAACTATATAAACAACTATATAAAAAACATAATATAGACATAATCCAAATATATATTGTGCTTTCCGATATAGTTAATATACAATTTATAGATGTGATACTCTTTAAATTGGGCTGGAGACCCAAAATAAGGATTCAAGAAGGATGTACCTCTGGTTTCTGAAAGCGTGGGTTATATCAGACAGTCTAATAAAACAGATGTGACATATGAAATGTTAGCAATGCATAGAAAAGTCATTCTACAGCATGATCAAACATGGTGTCTTGTCACAGCACATCATGGTCTGTCTTCCAAAGGTCACTAACAGATAAAAGGACTAAAATGAGGAGTATTTCAGGGGATTTCAAACCAGTTATATCTGTGTGTAAGCACAATGGTGCTTTGAGTGTTTTTATTTTTTTATGCAGTGGTTATTACAATGCAGATTATTGGAGGTCAGGTTTGAAGCGTTGCCATGGAGAGGGGAGTGAGTAATTTCACGTCTCCTCTGGTTTAGCTCACCTGCTTGACTCCACTCTGCTGAAGTCAAATAGATTGTGAATCACATTACCAGTGATTTAACCAGAAATGCAGAGCGGTGAGCACTCACTGTCTGGACTGCATCCATTTCTCCATCCACTTCCAGAGAGAGAGAGAGAGAGAGAGAGAGAGAGAGAGAGAGAGAGAGAGAGAGAGAGAGAGAGAGAGAGGCAAGAACCAAGAATGCAAGCACAGCAAAAAGCAGTGTGATCCTTAAAGGGTATTAAAATGGAAGCTGATACTGGAGAGAGTAACAACAAATATGAATATATGTAGAACAAGATGAGAAAAGTGACTCAAGGGGAGTAAGAGAGGTGACACAGAGATGTCAGCGTGAGGGACACACACCCCTACCGATGGACCATCTGCTCTATTAGAGAGAAAACTAAATCGATGTAGTTTCGGTGGCAGTTGATTGTGGCCATTTTAAAATAAAAGGAAATAATCTCTTTTAATATATTTCAATAATATTGATAATAATGGCCATTTACTGTGATATTCATTATTTGAAGATTTTAAAGTTCACAAATGAGATTACACACACACACACACACACACACACACACACACACACACACACACACACACACACAAAACAAAGGCAGAGCAAAATAAGTCTATTTTTTATGTAATTTTTATTTAGCTAAAAGCTAAACACTGCCCCCTGTTGAGAGTTTTTATTAAATGCTGCCAACAGGCTTGCAATACAGAAATATACATTTACATTTCAAAATAGAAAGGACTTACACGTTCTAGAAGGAAACTTTATATAGAACCTTAAATGGTTCTGGCAGCCGCTACTTTCAAATACCTTTTCTTATACTTTTTTCCATTTTAATTAATTTTGCTGAATTTTGTCGTTTTGTAAAATTGTATAAATTAAACCGATTGCACTTAATCACTAAAACTGAAATAACCCATTAAACTAGAAAGTATTATGCAATCGTTTAAGACATTTCTTCTTTTTGGCATAAAGGGTTCTTTAAAATTGAGTCAAGAACCCTATAGGGTTTTATGTTTAACCCCATTAAATCTTTAAGAGTGCAGCATATTCTATAACCTTGATGTTGTTAGTAGATAGAGATTGAAATAGTCTAAGGCTGAATTTGGACTAGCAGCATATGGCAGAAATAATTAGTATGCTAATCTTAATTCAGCCTAACTGCTTTATAATGCCAATGATTTAACACATTAAGCCCAAAAAAGAAGTTAGCATGAGTGGGGACAGGAAACATCTTTCTTGCATTTATCATACTATATAAATAAATAAACGGATATAAATAGCTTCTTCTTCCATCAAGCTATCTATTAATGTACCTCAAATACTACAAAGCTTGGTGTCACCACAAATGTGAGGCACTGGCAGGTCTAACTAGCAAACATAAAGACAGTTTCTATTTTTGCAGGGTGTCGATCTGTTAATCAATTCTTTCAGAGAGGGAGAGAGAGAAAATTCCATAAGGAGCCCTCACCTCTCCATGGAGACAGATGTGTGCACATGGGGTCAGCAAGGAGGACGGAGATGAGCCAAGTCTGTCACATGACGACCATGGTCACATGGTCACTGTTTTTTTTACTTTCTTTTCGTATACCTCAGTTATATAGTACCTTATACATTATTTATTTTTTAGCTTATACGTTTGTTTGCCAATTTAGTTATTTATTTTACCAATGTTTATCTTCTTTTTTTTTATTATTTGATTATATATACAGTTTAAATGTTTGGGGTCAGAATTAATATAATCTTACCAGCAACGAACTTTTGAATGTTGTCAACTCTTCTCTGATTATGTAGCCAGTGTGATTGTATTGTGTTCACTTGTTTACCCAAGAGCTTATAGCTTAAATGTGAAGATACTGATAGGACAGCAGAATAGAATATGCAAAATAATGAAACAATTGCATCGAATACCATTACATGTTCCCTGCATTCTATCTCACATTTCTTTTGTGGATTCTCAAGTGATGACAACAGGGAGAAAGCCTGGGCCTGTTATTTATCTCTCCTGCTCTCTATGCTGAGCAGTTTTGTGTGTGTGTGTGTGTGTGTGTGTGTGTGTGTGTGTGTGTGTGTGTGTGTGTGTGTGTGTGTGTGTGTGTGTGTGTGTGTGTGTGTGTGTGTGTGTGTGTGTGTAAGCATGCGTGAGTGTGCGTGAGTGTGTGTGTGTGTGCGTGCGTGTTTGTGTGTGTTTGGCCTAGCTGGACCAGAGCCAGCCATATAGAGCAGGAAAGCCCCAGGGAGCTTCCTTAAACACAGTCTGTACATTGACCCGGTGGCTGGTGGCTATTAATTACACCTCAAGTGATGAGTTCTGACTGAGCATGCTCTGTGCCAGCCTGAGTGTGGGCTGGTGAGGTCACCACAAAGACACAGAACTGATTAAACGTGAGGTGGCGTTATGAGGTGGCATTCTGCCAGCGTAGCTATAACTACTAAGCTTCCTCTCTCCATCTCACTCATCCTTCTATTGCACCCTCTCTTTCTTATGACAGAGATGGGGCAATGGGTGTCATGGTAACTTAAGCAACTGCATTTCCTTTCAGCAAGGATGTAACCATTCAACCATTCAGCTTGTTTGATGACTTTTCTTAAATAAACCACTCGTTAATGACATTTCAAGTTCATGACATGCTTCATTCGTGCATGCAACATTATTCATCCATCTTCCGTGAATAATGTTAAAAATAATTATGCGGTCTAAGACCACCCAGATGTCTATTTAAAACAATACTATGGATCTTTGACCTTTCTTTTGCCATCTGTAGTGGAAATGTCTGTAGTTTTCACATGTCAGTTGTGTCACTTTGCTTCTGCATAGATTAATCTGATGGTTTAAGGACTTCCCATGGTTACCTGTGTTCACCATATCAGAGCGGATAAGTCATTTTACACCATGACCCATGAGCGACACATTTTTGAGCCTGACAAATTAAGTATATTTTCCAGTAGCTCAAAAAGTGGAGCATGTTGCCAGCAACGTCAAGGTCACGGGTTTGATTTCCAGAGAAAGCAAGTACTAATAAAATTAGTTTCTTAAATGCACTGTAATTCGCTTTTAATAAAATTTTCTGCCAAATGCATAAAATGTAATGTAAATATCTTCCTTCCTTAGGGCCGGTTCACACAGAATGCATTTAAACGCAGTAAGCACAGGACACAACCTTCTATCTAGAGTGTTTACATGAACAATCAATGGGAAAAAAAAGCAATGTAGTGGGATGCAGAAACGTGTTTTAAGACACTTAGTAGCCAGATATTCTTTTTCTGTTTATGGACATGACAAAAATAAATTAACATTTTTATCCCCCGTAAAAAAATGTGCATAGTGCATCCTTAAACACAAACACAACATAACATGAGGGTTAAGGAATCAAACATTGAAAAACCTGTGTAAGATTGTTCATTACTGTTTGTCAGGTACATTAGCCTACATGCCTGGAGCATTTAGTTTAAGTTACTCTTTCTTTTTGAAGATGACAACACCGTCACTCATTCATTCATGGCATCAGCAAATCTATCCATTCATAATTGCTCTCTCTCTCTCTCTCTCTCTCTCTCTCTCTCTCTCTCTCTCTCTCTCTCTCTCTCTCTCTCTCTCTGTCCCTGGCCAATATTCTGGCCTCTTTAGCATTTCCTCTTCCTGACCATCTGCTACATGCAGGGTACTCACCTCATCTCCTCAGTGGCAAAGGGAACTGGTCCGAGCAGTTGCCATAGAAACAAAACACCATCGTCAGCAATAAAGTTATCCCAGAGCAACTCGCACACATACGGATAATGTGAGTGATCGTATCACAGTAAGAGAGGAAAGCCTCAGCTGGATTTAACACGGTTTCATGGAGTGTGACTCCAGAGAATATTCTCTTCCTTGCTGAGAGGGAAAAGTGGAAACAACATTAGACAGAGACTCAAGACCAAAAAAATGCCAAAAGGAGCCGTGATCTGAAAGAGAGACAAATACATGTATCACTTACTTTGCAACAAAACATTGCACATCAGACACTGTATTGCAAATGGAAATATTGTAATTTATGCAAAATAATTTACACTTGTATAGGTTTGGGGTCAGTAAGATATGTTTATATGTCTCTTTTGCTCACCAAGGCTTTATATTATGGAATAATAATGTGAAATATTATTACAGTTAAGAAAATGTTTTTTATTAATTCAATCAAATGTGTATCTTGCCAGATCAGTCACTTGGAAACATGTTTGTATGTAACGTCAGATATAACTTTGCCCCATTTCTTAAAGCATGATGTCTCTACACCACTACAAATACACTACATAAACATTAATAAAGATTAATTTAAGATAAAATATAGATTCTAGAGTGACAGTCATACTTATAAATAATTATAATACAGTCTAGACACATAGTCTATTCATATCCATACTATCACCTATTTCTAATGAGAGGTAAACAGTTTGAGCTTGCTCTCTTGTATTACTTGCTTGTCAGGCCGTTTAGAAAAACTGAGAGTTGTGAAATGACATGAAACTATCAACAATAATAGAAACACTGTTTATGAGCAAAACATAGACATTTTGTGACTGTATGTGTGTGTGTTTGTGGTCCTGGTAAACCCCACAAAGATGACAAATCTTTGGTTCCCTTAGAAAATAGCTTCCAAATCATACTAAATTATGTTTTTTGAAAATGTAAAAATGCAGAAAGATTTATGTGGGGTTGTGTTTAAGGGTTAGGGTTAGGAGATAGAATATACAGTTTGCACAGTATAAAAAACATTATGTCTACGTATATGAAAAGTCCCCATAAATCATGAAAATCTGTCTGCACATGTGTCTGACTCTTTCAGGTGTGAGCTGTTGTCGTGTTCCCACTGAAGAAAGGAAGCAGGTTTACATTGCAGATGCAGGCAGATAGATTAGGCAGAGGTGTTAATGAGATAACATCTCAATCAGGTATCAAACCTACTTCTCACACACTGCTGGTAGCATTAGCACTCATTTTGTTCTAGAATGACTATAAAATGATGATGATGATGATGATGATGATGATGATGATGATGATGATGATGATGATGATGATGAAAACTAATGATAGATCATTCTAAAATCACTGTCATCCTGGTTATAAATGACAAATCTATTACTCAATTCATTGCGAAACTAAGAAAAACCCATAAGAGCATATTAACAGTTCGCTATCATCTTTTCCTCAATTGTGCAACAAAAAGTGTTATCAAAGTGCAATCTTAATCTTCTTATCTATTATGTGCTGATAGAAGTGATAATCTTTACTCTCAAACTCAATTTTAAAGGAGTGATATATTGTATTCCATGTTCGTTCACAGCAAGCACGACCAGCTGAGATAGGCCTGCTTGAGTGACCAACACATAATGGCATGCATTTATAGACAGTACTGGACAGTAGTTATATAACAGGGTCAGGATACAGCAGCGGAATCCCATTCACCTCTGCATTCTGACCTGCCTGAGGTCATGTTCTGTGTTCTGTCAGGAAGCTTAACTTAATTATTGACAGACAAGGAAGGATATTTGTCAGAAAGGGGAGTTAGAAAAGGAATTAACCTAGAGTTACCACATAGCTCAAATCCACCTGAACATAAAACAACAGCCATTTCAGAGAGTTCTTGGAAATGAGGGGTCATATTTTACGTTGCATTATAAGTTATGCAGTTAACTACATACTGTGTGTAACAAACATTAACATGTAAATAGCAACTAAACTCCATCTCTCAGTTACAGTTTAGTTAAAAACTAAACTTGCTCAAAACATACAAAACCATGATGACATTTTTTGTCAAGGCATCTGTGGCTTGAGGTGTTGGCCTGATTCTTGTAGGTGGGCTACATAAAAGGTTTGCACAGCTAGGGGGACCCCCAAGCGAACCAACTCACATTATGCACATTACGCCCTGACCTGGACCTCTGCTGTATATCAAAGCTTGAAGATCCATGAACTTCATTCATTTGTATGTGCTTGGAATGTAGAATATGTAACTTTGTCTGGGTGTTGCATATAGCATATAGCTACACACAAGCATTCTTATATGGTGTGTTAGGGAGCGAAACAGAAAGAAACCACACACTTCCAGCAAGTTGTTCTCAAGCTGGGTTTCCTGTCGCACGCTTTGCCACTCTAGCAGAACTGCAGAAGTTGTGTGTTCCTTTTCTGCAAACTTTACTCATCCAGATAAGCAGACTTGAGCGTACAGACTGAGCTTTTTTTATCACTTTAGTAACAAACGACATTGCATTTTAGGCTACCAACATATAGGCCTACATCAACCATATGTTTAAAGATATTAGGCCTATCAAACTAATAGCTTTGGGGATCTTGTAGTAGGCTAACAACTATACGTTTAAGTAGGTTTTTTAAAGTGTTTTTGTTAACCACAAAAGTTAGGCTACATTAGGCAGGGTCGTCAGAATGTGCTAAAAAGACGTTCGCGAAAGGAAGTTGAATCAAGGCAACAGTTGGTTGAATCGACCCCTTTCATTGAATATTTCAAGGGCGGAGTCAAAAAAAAAGAAGAAAAAAAGGTCCCGCTCGTTCTTGTGGGTGGAGAGAAGTGCAGCTCTGAGACGCGGCCCCGCGGGTACGCGCATGCAGGTAGCGGCTGAGTAGCATACCGGGTGATTTGTGAGACGCTTCTTCGTTGCCGGACATTGAAACAGCGAGACGAAGGTAAATATGGTTTGTCTCTTGTTTTATACAGGATAATGAAAGTTGCCACGACAAGAAATGAATGTGCGAAGTTGTTTGACACTTGCAACACACTGCGTTGCGGTCTGACATACTGAGATGCTCGTTTGGACGGTTCGCTTCTGCGTTTATATTTAGGTTGATTTAGAGACATGCTTAAATGTGTGACATTTGTTTTACAAATGTGCTGTACAATTAGCATTAAATATTAATGTTGTCCAGGATGAAGGGAACCCAGACAATATCCAACATCACAGCTGGAAACCTCATGAAAGTGGTTGAGAGAAATCCAGCGGATGCAATCTAGCTATAATATATAACCTGGAAAGTGTTGCTATTTATAAGAAGCTAAAATATGATTTTTGGTCGCTTTTTCCTCTTATGATTCCAATGTTCCTCTAACAATTAAAAGTCGACTCTCGAATTGCATACAGTGCAAATTGTTTCGCTTTGTTTTACTTAGGTACACACTACTTAATGTTCAGTAGTTTATGCAGTGCTCCTTAAAGAAATGGCTATATTCGCTAAGTATAAAAGCACCGAGCCTCTGCACACACAGTTACACAAAGAGATCATCTATCGAGGGAATGAGACTTAAGCTAATGTTAATTCATGAAACAACTTCCCTGTCACAGCAGTCAAATCAACTTTCAGTCTTTAAATGGCTTTTTTTGTTTTTCTCTTTCTTCGTTGTAGTGCCTGTATTGATTTGGTGACGTCTGCATAACCCCGAGGCCTGTATTTCAATATTAAGGGATAAACAGGTGATAAATGTTGGATTTAAATTAACACCAAACGCAGTTTTCATTTGCATTTACGTTTGTTCATATTTTTGCATTGTTTTAGCCAGTCTTGATATTCCAGATGCTGTTTGACTGAGTAAGTGAAAGAGTAGGCTACAGATCAGTAAAGGGCGGACGAAAAGGTTTAATAGCAGTAAGCTACTGACAGTGTTCAGAAATATTTAATCATTTTAAGTTACAAATTATAGTATCTGCAAAATTTGAATTTCACGATTAATCAATGAAAGTCTTAGTATTTGGTTCATTCCTCTTTTGCTTTAACGACAGCAGTATACTCTGAATAAACTTATGATCATGTTCTTCATATGATCCAAAGAGTCAGTGTTCAGTGTCACAAATCGACTTATTTGAATAATGACCTATAATACTGTATACTGAATACTCAAATTTGTCATGCTTATTTTACATTATAACATTTCTTATACCCCATCCCCACCCCCACCCCCGGAGTATAAGTTAGATTTTGAATCCCTTATTTCCAGTGTGAACCTATGGACCCTGTATGTAAAAAGTTTTGTTTTGAATTTTCAAAAAACTTTGTAATATTATAACCTTAAAGTATCTTTATGCAAACAAAGGATCTAATTTGCTCTAGCATATTCTAATTTCTTGTTCATAGCCAAATTAAGATTAATCCTCAAAACCAAAACAGAACAGCTCTCCTCCTCACAAACTTCCTATGTGTATCATCAAACAGAGAACAGAGAGTGTTTCTGTAACATTTGCAGTTAGCTTTCTAATTATCATAGACGGCACACTTTGCGCTCCATTGTAATGTGAAATGGTTGCTTTTTGAACATGCGTCATTGGGCCCCCCTTCTGTCTCTGTCTGCATTACGGCAGGAGCTCAGTTTAGGCAAAGATAACTGAGCACTGTGGAACCGACAGAGCACATTAACATGACTGACAGATCAGCTCTTACATCTAATCGCTGCTCATCTGAGAAATGGTTTTTCACAAGGCCAGAGGGGAGAGGGAGGGACGGACGCCTCCAAATCCATGTCTCAGAGTGTGGCAGAGTTTAATCAGGAGGTGACAAATTGAAATGGATGACATCGAAAGCTATGTAGGACACTGCAAACTAATATACCATTACCAATACAGTATAAAACATCACATAAGATTTAACCCTTTATAGGGCACTCATTGAAAACTTGGAAATTCTCAATTTCAACCCTGGAGTGTTATTGTAGGTTATTAAGACTTTTGAACTTTTTTGACTTACCATATATGGTTCCTCGCCAGTCTATGGTCATTTTTTTCCCACCAAAAGTGTATATGTATGAAATATAAATAAATACATATAAATTTCAAAAAATATTTATTTAGGAAAATGTTTTCTTTTATTTAGGAACATTTCTTCTTTTTCATGTCATAGTCAACCTCTTCTTCAACTAACTATAGTTTTTTTTTCAAAAAGTGGATATATAAAAAATATGACAAATATAAAAGATTATTATAATTTTTTTAATTAAAACATATTTACTATAGGAAATTCTTTTCATTTTTTATTTTTCACGTGTGACATTTCAAGTCCAGTAACATAGGCAACTGCTTCATGGTACTTGATAAAGCAGTTGCGATCAGCATTGAGGCACATGTGGACCTTATAGACCACGTTTGAACTCAATATGTTCCCCTTCCTGCTGCAGTACTTGCAGGTCTGGAAGCTGGTGTAGACAGGGGCATGGAATAGGGACATGTTAAACCGCTCAGAAGCATCTGGGCCCCTTGGCTTGTTGTACTGACTTGTCTTCGTCCTCTTTCGTGATCTCATCATCATCCTCATCGTCCTCATCCTCAAGCTCCTCCACTGCAGGCCCCACACACTTCCTCTTCCACCTTCACTGTTAGTAGTAACAATCACCATAGAAGAGTCGATTAGAAAGCTGTAAATAAAGGGTGTAGGGTTGAGTCAATATCAAGCCCACTTTGAGTTATTTGTGAAGGAAAACAGTAACAGTGAAGGTCAGATACAATACCAATACAGTATAAAACATCACATAAGATTTAATTGCTATCATTATTAGTGGTACAAAATGTTTTTTCTTTTTAGATCATAGATAATCTAATCCAAGAGCCACGATTAGATGTACATGCATTTCTTTGGACGAATGCACAGTATTTTATGAAGAGAATATACATTAGCCCCAATATTATTGGTGCAATTGCAGGGATAAAATGTCAACTAATCACATACAGCCGCAGAAGTGATCATTAACAGTTATATAAGGAAATAGCCTCTGTTACATAATATGAGGAATCAAGTTGTCCTTGATTTATATATGTTTAACTTTTTTTTTTTTTATAGAAGAGCCTGATGTACTTCTTTGTATGAAAATATTTAGCAAAAACTACTTCTACAGCATTGTGACACCACAGAGATAAACTGATCAACACATGCCTGTCCTTATTTAGTCTTCTATATCAGATGGGATTAGTTTTACATGGAGAGGTGATGTAAAGTAATTATTACCAGAGTTCCTCAGACATTAAGGACACCTATTGGGTTGTTGATTTTACTTTTGAAATGGGGGTTTGGGGTGGTGGCCTGTTATTGGCCTTTTAATTTAAAGGAAATAAACACTTAAAGTATCAAAAGGGATTTAAGGAAATAAAGAAAAAATGGTGACTGTGCAAGTTTTAGGTCTAATTGTAGTTGTGAAGTAATCAAGCATCCAGCATTTAAAGCGGCAAATGACAATCGTTATCGTTATAGTTATCGTTCTTGGTTTGAATGGGCCTTGTTGCTCTAGTTTTAACAAAGCGTACTATTTCACTCAAAGGCATATTTCACTCAAAAGTATCAGTTCTATAAACCATGGCAGGCTGTTCAAATTGCTGTACTTTATACAATAAAAATGGATGATGGCCAGGTTGGATGACAAGTTTCAAAAACAACAAAAAAGGACCATAAATTACCATAACAGTAGTCCATATATGACCTCTGAGAGAGTCAAAGCAAATTAGACATTTATATGTGAAGAGCAGTTTAATTTCAGTTGAATGACAGGGGACATCTAAAACAACATGAACTGTTGATAAAGGGTTAAAAGTTTGTGTTTACTTCTGCAGAGTTCCTCTTACAGGGAGCCAAAGCCTTTTCTTTCCCACTCACGTGTTGTCTCATGTAGCATCTCCATCTCAGATGGACATACATACTGTAGTGATGAAATATATTTGAATCTGCATTTCCTCCTCAGCTGTTTGTAAAAGCTCTCTATTCTACTGCTCCTGATGCAAATTAGCATCCCTTTATTTTCTGTTCACTCTTTCTCTTTATATTCAGATGAGAATAGAGAAGACCTTTAAACTTCTCAACAACCAATCTGGTTAAAAAGATAATCAACAAACTTGGTTTAACACATTTTTCTTAAAGATAAACTCCCATGCACCCATTGCAAATATAAAGGGGGAGTTTTGCAATAACACTTTATTTTAGTGTCCTTGTTACACGTTACATGTAGTTACTAAAGTAAGAACTATAAATTGTGCATAATTACATACAACTAACTCTAAACCAAATACTAACCCTAACTGTATTTTAGTGTAAATGTTTATAGTAAGTACATGAAGCTAATTATTATTACTCAGTACTTAAATGTCTAATTACATTGTAACACGGAGACCCTCAACCCTTTTTTAATTTTATTCTTATAATAGACAGACTTAAAAGGTTAGTTCACCAAAAAGAAGCTTTAAAGCTTCAAAACATTATCAGACTTATGACTTAAATGTTTGTTATCTTACAAGTTCAGATGACCTGGATTATACAGGAGCGCACATGTGAATGGACTATGTGTATGTTTTGTGATACCACAACTAATTTTACTTCATTGATTTACACCTGCTTCTTCTATTCTTTAGGTGGAGCTGTGATGGCCTCCTAAAGCCAGTTAAAAAGCTCTCAACATCCTCAGATCATAGACAGTGTACTATAGTAAGACCTCTTCATTCATAATTATGGGTTACTACAATAATTTACCTGCTTTTTTTTTTTACTTTTTCCCTCATTCAAATCCTTAGGACTAAGTGGTCAAATCTTAATATAAGATAAACATGAGTAGCCTTTTTCTATCCAACTTGCTCCACTTTAATAAAGACAGACTTTTGCATTGCATACAACTGTGACTAGCCAGCTAACCACAACTGCACACTTTTGTTTAGCAGAACATCAGCAGGTGTTTGACCTCTCTGGTCTCTCACAAGCCTGAGGTTAACACATTTACTCTTCATTTTCTAGTTCTTTCAGTACCCTTGTTTGTCTAACCTGTAACTTATCTCTTTTATAGCAGCTTATAGACCCTCTCCTCCGTTCAACACTGTATTTTATCATGGAGGCCAGGGGAAAGTATGATTTCAATGGCACAGCAGAAGATGAGCTCAGCTTCCGGAAAGGAGACATTCTGAAGGTGAGAGATAGAAGACCCAAACACTCACACTAAAACCTCTTACTTTGGTTTCAGAGTTGTGAGGCCCTCGAAGTCAGGGCTTTAAAACACCGCTTACTGTATGCACAATTCTTTGCATTGACCGACACATGGAGAGCATTACAGATGCTAGTAAATAAATTGAAAGTGAAAAGATTAAACAGTGAAAACAATTATTTGAGCCTATAAAACACATCCAGCTATTGTTTTTATACACTGAACATGGGTTCATAAAACTCTGGATGAGGTGAGGTGTATTCAAGATCCCTTCATAAAGTTTGAGGTTTTAAACACAAATGTAGGTGTGAAGTTGGACCTACAGTATAAAGACTCATATTGTTTGGTTCATATAATTGTTGGCATCAGCCAATGGGAGTCAAAGTTCGAACAATCTTTTTTAGGGCTGCTCTACCATGCCTGACTACAACAGTTACTCTATAGCTAGTGACAGTGCATTGGGCATAGTTAATGCGAGTAATGTAATGTCTGTCCACTGTTAGTTTTCTTAAATAAATACAATTATGCATTACATAAAATTACATAAAATACCTAATTATGACTTTTTTTGTCTAATTTCAGCTTTAAATGTCATAACTAAATTTTTATCATAATTTCGACTCGTCATAATTATGTCTTTATTTCATAATTTTGACTTTTTAATCATAGTTATGACTGAGAATGTCATATTTTTATCTCATAATTATAATGTATTTTTATCTAATACTTGTACATAACTAAGATTTACCAAAGAATGATTTTTTTCTTATGTGAAGGAAATGGGCTTCCATTCATTTTGACAAATATCACTCCAAATAGATCCTGGGATCTCAAGATGACTGGTTCAAGGCAGAGATACATGGTCACGAGGGCTTTGTACCAAAAAACTATGTTGACAGGCAAACGCCAAGGTGAGCTCATGTGATATTAATCTTTGCAACCACATGCAAATAACCTATGAGCATGAAGTAGCTTATAGAGAAAGAGAGAGACAGAGAGAAAGTGAAAGAACCGAATAAGCACATAAGTGTATTTGAATTCCCTCTCCAGCTGGTTCAAAGAGAGCGCCAGTCGTAGCTCGGCTGAGGAGATGCTAATATCCCGAGAGGTGGGTGCTTTCCTGATCCGTGGCAGCCAGAGTTCCCCTGGAGACTTCTCCATCTCAGTCAGGTAACAACATTTTTGCATTAGCACATATCCTTTTTGTTTTACCTCTGTGTTCACTGTAATCACCATAAAATTACATGAAAAGAATGAGATGAGAGAATGGTCATGTCACAGTCCTGTTATCCTAGTACTAATATTTCATCTGGTCCATGAAGGTCACCCTTATTAAAGTGCTGTTAATTTGTAATCACACAAATTGTAATGTCAGGCTTCTGCCCCCTAAATCATGAGGCTGAAAGATCCTCATAGACCAGAGGCTCACACCTGAGCCATTTTGGCCCGCACACACTTAATCTGGCCTATGGAAACACTCCCATCAATAATGCATCAATAACATCCATCTTATTACAGCGGTCAGACAGTCCATTTGTTTCAGCCATCCTCTCATAAATCACCTATACAGTAGGTCCTAACTGAATGCACTGTGTAAGACAGAGAGAGCGAATGAGAAAGGGTTCCCTCTAGTGCAGAAAGCAGGTTGTGCAGTTTTTACTAACCGTGGTTTATTAAAAAAACACTGGACATTATTAGATCCTCATGGCCGGGAATTTAAATTAATGCACAATTACCATCGCACACCTGTAGGTAATGGATAGGTGCGTGGGACAAAGGATAACCAAATCCAAAAATCTCAATGAATAAAGGGAAATCCCGCACACTATCAGTACTTGCAAAAAATATAAAAACTTTTTATTAGCAATGTTTCGGTCTCATGACCTTCATCAGGTATATCATATAGTTATGCCTGATTAAGGTCATGAGAGCGAAAAGTTGCTAGTAAAAAAGGTTTTATATTTTTTGCAAGTACTGATAGTGTGCGGGATTTCCCTTTATTCGTGGAAATTACAAATTATTATTAGGTGGACTATCCCTTTAATAATAAAAGCTTCTGCTAAATGACTACTTGAGTTTATTTTTATACATGTATATCAGTCTGTCATATGACCAAAGGAGACACTGAAATAAGTGTATACATTTTTGGTAAATTTTTCTCACACTCATTTACTAATACCGCACTTTGTTTTTTACCCCTGCTCACAGACACGAGTATGATGTACAGCATTTTAAAGTTATGAAGGATAAATCGGGCCAGTACTACCTATGGACGGAGAGGTTTACCTCTCTAAACAAGCTTGTGGAGTATTACAAGTCCACCTCCATATCCAGGCAGAGGGAGATCTTCCTTAGGGATGGAAGTGGAGATGAGCCAAGAGCACCTCCGCCTGTAAATAAACTCTAGATTTAAATCAGTAAATACAGTATGTTTGCTGCTAATCTTCTAGGTCACTGTTTATACTGCATCTCATAACAGAAGTCCATGAATTCAAACTTAATCATTAAACTCTCTTTTTACCTTCTTTGAACTAAACCATCTGCTGATTTCTGGTTTAGATATTGTCAGTTATCTGTATATACAGATTCTGTCAAACATGCCATCTAAATGTGAATGAATCTAAGAGTCTACAGAGTGTACAGGAGATAAATAATGATCAATAAATGGTCCTCATTTTCAGTTGAAGAGTCAACCAGATGTTCGGCCTCCCCCAGGTGGTGGTTATGGTGGTCCACAAACCTCATCACAACACCGCAGCACAACAGATCAAACTCACAACCAGAAGGTACATGCATTTCAACAGTCAAACTCAACCCCAGCTGTACATGGATTTAAAAGCTTTCATTCAAAATGGAAGTACAGGTCCTTCTCAAAAAATTTGCATATTGTGATAAAAGTTCATTATTTTCCATAATGTAATGATAAAATTAAACTTTCATATATTTTAGATTCATTGCACACCAACTGAAATATTTAAGGTCTTTTATTGTTTTAATACCGATGATTTTGGCATACAGCTCATGAAAACCTCAAAAAATTAGCATATTTCATCCGACCAATAAAAGAAAAGTGTTTTTAATACAAAAAAAGTCAACCTTCAAATAATTATGTTCAGTTATGCACTCAATACTTGGTCGGGAATCCTTTTGCAGAAATGACTGCTTCAATGCTTCAATCAGCCTGTGGCACTGCTGAGGTGTTATGGAGGCCCAGGATGCTTCGATAGCGGCCTTAAGCTCATCCAGAGTGTTGGGTCTTGCGTCTCTCAACTTTCTCTTCACAATATCCCACAGATTCTCTATGGGGTTCAGGTCAGGAGAGTTGGCAGGCCAATTGAGCACAGTAATACCATGGTCAGTAAACCATTTACCAGTGGTTTTGGCACTGTGAGCAGGTGCCAGGTCGTGCTGAAAAACAAAATCTTCATCTCCATAAAGCTTTTCAGCAGATGGAAGCATGAAGAGCTCTAAAATCTCCTGATAGCTAGCTGCATTGACCCTGCCCTTGATAAAACACAGTGGACCAACACCAGCAGCTGACATGGCACACCAGACCATCACTGACTGTGGGTACTTGACACTGGACTTCAGGTATTTTGGCATTTCCTTCTCCCCAGTCTTCCTCCAGACTCTGGCACCTTGATTTCCGAATAACATGCAAAATTTGAGCGACAGTCCAGTGCTGCTTCTCTGTAGCCCTTCTGCCGCTGTTTCTGGTTCAAAAGTGGCTTGACCTGGGGAATGCGCCACCTGTAGCCCATTTCCTGCACACGCCTGTGCACGGTGGCTCTGGATGTTTCTACTCCAGAGTCAGTCCACTGCTTCCGCAGGTCCCCCAAGGTCTGGAATCGGTCCTTCTCCACAATCTTCCTCAGGGTCCGGTCACCTCTTCTCGTTGTGCAGCGTTTTTTGCCACACTTTTTCCTTCCCACAGACTTCCCACTGAGGTGCCTTGATACAGCACTCTGGTGCATTCATTCCATTTTCAGATCTCTCCAGAGATGTTCAATCGGGTTCAAGTCTGGGCTCTGGCTTGGCCACTTAAGGACATTCATAGATTTGTTCCATAGCCACTCCTTTATTATCTTGGCTGTGTGCTTAGGGTTGTTGTCCTTTTGGAAGATGAACCTTCACCCCAGTCTGAAATCCAGAGCGCTCTGGAGCAGGTTTTCATCAAGGCTGTCTCAGTACATTGCTGCATTCATCTTTCCCTCGATCCTGACTAGTCTCCCAGTTCCTGCCGCTGTAAAACTTTCCCACAGCATGATGCTGCCACCACCATGATTCACTGTAGGGATGGTATTAGCCAGGTGATGAGCAGTGCCTGGTTTCCTCTTGACATGACGCTTGTCATTCAGGCCAAAGCGTTCAATCAGACCAGAGAATTTTGTTTCTCATGGTCTGAGAGTCCTTCAGGTGCCTGTGAATTCTTTCTGGATACACTGTATACATATGTAACGTATATGTAAATGATTATGCATTATTTTTTAGCAAGGAACTGGAACTGGTTAATAATTAAAATTGTGCTCTTTTCTCAGAGTAAGAGAGGAAGTGTTGAAGAGAAAGCTAACACCGTGGGTCACCAAGGGAGGAACAGTCCAGCCCCTCGGCGAACCTCTGACACTTTGCCTGCTCCGGTATGATGCCAGAAATTCTCACTGTCTCACCTGCTGTCAAGACTTAAAAACCATCTTGTGCTAACTTCCTTTTGTGTGTGTGTGTGTGTGTGTGTGTGTTTAATATGTGCAATATTTTCAATGTAAAAATACCTTACTGTCTCAGCTTAAAATGCTAAGACAACTAGCCAATGGTGGGAGTTTGGAGGAAGGATTATGTTTTTGTCTGGCCAATAGAATGTTTGAGAAACTTGTTTGCAAACACTTGCACAGAATTTGTCATTCTTTTTTGTGATGCTAGTGGCACAGAAATGACTCGCGTCACCTTTAAATGGCTACTGTCTACTGTAGTTATATAAATATACAGAAGGATATAGTAGCCTATATTTTATGGTACTGACACTTTATTGTGTGTGTGTGTGTGTGTGTGTGTGTGTGTGTGTGTGTGTGTGTGTGTGTGTGTGTGTGTGTGTGTGTGTGTGTGTGTGTGTGTGTGTGTGTGTGTCTGTGTCTGTGTCTGTGTCTGTGTCTGTGTCTGTGTCTGTGTGTGTGTGTGTGTGTGTGTGTGTCAGAGGTCAACCATACAGGTGAGAGCAATATATGACTTCACTGCAGAAGAAGATGACGAGTTGGGCTTCAATGCTGGTGACATTATTGAAGTACTGGACCATTCTGATGCATCATGGTGGAAAGGTCGATTGCGTGGCAGGACTGGTCTTTTCCCTACCAATTACACAGATCAGATCTAATATCTTCAGACTTCCTGGAGGTGTGGAATCACCATACTAAATCCATTGTTCTCTCAATGCCTGACTATAATGCACGGACCAGTTGATTATTTTCAAATTACTTTTATAAAGCTGATTGCAAAACATTTGAAGAGAAGTGAGAAAGACATTACTTATGAAGGTATTTGTTGCTTCTCTTTTTTTTTATACATAACCATATGTATTATTTTTTTAATTTTGCAAATAAGGTACGAAGAAATTGTCAAATTCTCCTAATGACTAGACAGTTTTCCTTGTATGAATTACTGAAGTATACAGTACATACTATAGCCCATTCAATTCGTTTTATTGCCTTCAGGTCCAGTTCATGTTTATATTTTTAAGATTTTCAGTAGGACACACTAACACAATAGAAGGTGTTACAGTACCAAGCAAAGCTTTCATGTTACTGTACCAATTTTTGTACTAAAAATCTTAATGTTGTTTGTCAAAATAGGTCTATGAATCATACCAGAGTTGGGTATGATTATTGTTTTACTATGCAGGATGGAAAATACAGTAGTATAAAGGATTTGAATAAACTTTAAATTTCTGCTTTCAGTAAGTGTTTAGTCAAGTGTTTATTTTTTTAAAAGGATGGTTCAATACAAAAATGAAAATGCTGTCGTCATTCTATCACCATTATTACCAAACCTGTATGGCTTTCTTTTCAATAAGTAAAGTTATACAGGTAAATAACAAATAACTTTTTCCCTTTAGCGGTAGCTTTTATTATTTAATTTCTTAGCTGTTTTAGAAAGAAAGAAAAAAGAAAAATCTGTCAGTCAGTCAGGGAAAGTACCGTGACAGTTTCATTCGTCTTTTATATTTGAAGTTAAACAAGTGTCGTCAATGACGATTCCCAAGAACGTTCTTACAGATCTTCGATGCCCCGCCCACAACTTCACCGAGGCTCCGCCCACCGATTTTCTTAATCTTGCTCTGAAATCACCTCAACCAACCACTCAGACAGGTAAAGGTGGGCTGAGCGCACTGCCTAAAGCTACACAGGTGAACCGTTGTTTCCGGGAGCACAGCTGCCATGGCTGATTCTCAGCTAGTATGCATGGACGATGATCATGTCAACGTAAAAATACCGGAGTCCAAACCAGAGTTTTATTACAGCGAGGAGCAGCGGGCCGCGCTCGAGCAGCTCTTGAAGAACGGGGATGGCGCGTTTAAGATGCGTCTCAAAGAGGATAACGTTAAAGACTTTCTCTCCGCCAGGGAAGTCAAATGGATGCGGGACACGTTTCAGGAATATGACAGTGACTCGGACACCTGCTGCTCTCGGTCGCCCCATGATACGAGTGAAGACTCAGGTGTTCACTCTACCTACTGGCCGACCATGTCTGACACGGAGATCCCTCCGCTGGACATCGGTTGGCCTAGCAACGGCCATTACAAAGGGGTAACTCGGGTGTCAGTTTACACCCACCCACCGAAATCTAACAGTCCGCATATTAAAGAGGTAGTTCGCCGACTCATTCAAGAATCTACAAAGGTAAGTGATTATGGCCGTTTACCGTGTATTCATATTAATATGACGTCCAGTTTTCACAATTCAGTTGTGACTTCACCTATCTGTTCAATTATAGTCATGTCACCTTTATTTATATAGCGCTTAATACAGATTGTTTGAAATCAGCTTACAGTGATAACAGGAAAATGATTCAATGATGCAAAAAGTTTATTTCGGCTGTACAACAGCTCTAAGAGAAATTGTTCAGCTGATTGAATGCTGTAATTTTATTGAACATCATCCTGCCCAGGGACCACAGATGCAAATTAACTATTTAGCTAACTCTGGCACAACATTTGTGTTGTGCTTGGTCCCTGTTAAATAAACTAAACTAAACTGAATCAATAATATTGTTGAATATTAGTCTTTAGTAGCCTACTTATGCATAAGATACTACTAAATTCTAGTATTTATTCCTTTGCTACTATATTCACTATCCTAATATCTTAACAAATAACTGGTTACTATTTGCAATAAAATGATCTGGTAATCACTAGGCCTGTTTATTTCGATAGCAAATAGCTTTATTTGAGTGTTATTTTAAAACTAG
The DNA here is from genome assembly GCA_023029165.1 of Gobiocypris rarus. Taxonomy (NCBI): domain Eukaryota; kingdom Metazoa; phylum Chordata; class Actinopteri; order Cypriniformes; family Gobionidae; genus Gobiocypris; species Gobiocypris rarus. Next base: position 23,465,267 of record CM040934.1, on the reverse strand, counting down.
TTTCTTATTAGCATGCTAGGATATTGGCTATTTATAAGTACTTATAAAGCACATATTAATGCCTTATTCTGCATGACCATATTCTACATCCCTTAATCCTACCCAATACAATTTAACAACTATCTTACTAACTATTAATAAGCAGTACATTAGGAGTGTATTGAGGGCAAACATCATAGTTAATAGTGAATCCCCATACTAAAGTGTGACCTTTATTTCATTTGTTGCTCAAGTGTTACTATTAACTCATATTACTAGTACCTAGTTCAGTTCCAGGAGATCATATCTTATTTTCCTATAGTGCCAACTGAATAGTCACTATTACATTTTTATTGAACCTCTGTTGTGAATTTACATTGTTACTAGTAACACTATGAAGTAGTCATTTCAACCAGTTAATAAATGGGATAAAAAGCAATTAGTGACATAACAAATGTTCACAACTGGGATACTTGTCTGTCTCAGTTCAAATATTCAGCTTTATTGCCAAGTGGGGCAAAAAAGTATTTAGTCAGCCACCAATTGTGCAACCTCTCCCACTTAAAAATATGAGAGAGGCCTGTAATTTTCATCAGAGGTGCACTTCAACTATGAGACAGAATGAGAAAAGAAAAAAAAATCCAGAAAATCACATTTAAAGAATGTATTTGCAAGTTTTGGTGGAAAATAAGAATTTGGTCAATAACAAAAGTTAATCTCAATACTTTGTTTGTTATACCCACTGTTGCTGGTAGTTAGGGCTGGGCGATATGGCCTAAAAAAAGTTACGATTTAAAACATATTTTTTCCCCCTCCTGCTTAAAATCAATCTGCAGATGACAAAGAAATTGTTCAAAACTATTTTTAACTTTATTTTGTTTAGGTAAAATATTTGCGGCTTGGTAGCACATACCTGGGGTCCAAAACTTTCAGCATGAATAACCCCAGCAATTCCAGTATAAATGGGCACCATATTTTGCAATAAACAATATACATATCAAAGGTTTATGAATTGATATGATATGCAGATGAAAATTTACTTTTATTTACCACAGTAATGTACCACAGTATTTCTTCCACAATACCCCTTTAAACTTTGTTTGACAAATCATCACATTCAAAATAACATTAAAATTGGATAATATTTAGAGTTTTGAAGTACTGGAGAATGTGTGAAGCCCTTGAAAAGTGCTTGAATTTCAATCTCAAAAGGTTGTACGAACCCTGAGATGAATAATGACAACATTAAATCCATGTGGTGAATGTTGGTGATTTTGTGACTGTGACTGAAACTCCTGATCTTCGCTCATGTTGTCTCAATGTTTCTTGGTTTTCACGTCAGCGCTGTTTAATCTAATATCTGTGGTTTATAACACAATTATGTGCCGAACGCTTCCACTAGATCTCAGAGTAGCGATATTATTAATTATGTGGTGATTTTAAACGCTTTCTCACTAGATCTCCCAGGACTGTGTCTGTGTCACGAGATTGGCCCGCATGAGCTCGCGCTGCGTTGTCCGCGCAGCTCAAATGAGTACCCGGGTAGCGCGGTTCCGTTCAGAGTATAAACAAACTTGGCAGCGGGGTATTGTTTGTTCTGCGACTGATGCCGGAAAAAAACCCAATTATGAATTATATTGTATGTTGTAAAGATGACACTGTCCATGTTGTTTGTGTATCTCTGGTAAAGGCGCGGGGGGAGGGCTGAGCCATTACGGGAGCTCAGAGGGGAGCCCTACCAAGCCCTACTGGTAGTTTGGCCCATTCCTCCATGCAGATCTTCTCTAGAGCAGTGATGTTTTGGGGCTGTCGCTGGGCAACACAGACTTTCAACTCTCTCCAAAGATTTCTGTGTGGTTGAGATCTGGAGACTGGCTAGGAGACTCCAGGACCTTGAAATGCTTCTTACGAAGCCACTCCCTCATTGCCCGGGCGGTGTGTTTGGGTTCATTGTCATGCTGAAAGACCCAGCCACATTTAAATCTTCAATGCCCTCTCTGATGGAAGGAGGTTTTTACTCAAAATCTCACGATAGGTGGCCCCATTCATTCTTTCCTTTACACGGATCAGTCTTCCTGGTCCCTTTGCAGAAAAACAGCCTCAAAGCATGATGTTTCCACCCCCTTGATTCACAGTAGGTATGGTGTTCTTTGGATCCAACTCAGCATTCTTTCTCCTCCAAACACAAAGTTGAGTTTTTACCAAAAAGTTCTATTTTGGTTTCATCTAACCATATGACATTCTCCCAATCCTCTTCCGGATCATCCAAATGCTCTCTAGCAAACTTCAGACAGGCCTGGACATGTACTGGCTTAAGCAGGGGGACACGTCTGGCACTGCAGGATTTGAGTCCCTGGCGGCGTAGTGTGTTACTTATGGTAGCCTTTGTTACTTTGGTCCCAGCTCTCTGCAGGTCATTCACTAGGTCCCTCCGTGTGGTTCTGGGATTTTTGCTCACCGTTCTTGTGGTCATTTTGACCCCACAGGGTGAGATCTTGCGTGTAGCCCCAGATCGAGGGAGATTATCAGTGGTCTTGTATGTCTTCCATTTTCTAATAATTCCTCTCACAGTTGATTTCTTCACACCAAGCTGCTTACCTTTTGCAGATTCAGTCTTCCCAGTCTGGTGCAGGTCTACAATTTTGTTTCTAGTTTCCTTTGACAGCTCTTTGGTCTTGGCCATAGTGGAGTTTGGAGTCTGACTGTTTGTGGTTGTGGACAGGTGTCTTTTATTCTGATAACGAGTTCAAACAGGTGCCATTAATACAGGTAACGAGTGGAGGACAGAGGAGCCTCTTAAAGAAGAAGTTACAGGTCTGTGAGAGCCAGAAATCTTGCTTTTTTGTAGGTGACCAAATACTTATTTTCCACCATAATTTGCAAATAAATTCTTTAAACATCAGACAAGGTGATTTTCTTTTCCTCATTCTGTCTCTCATAGTTTAAGTGTACATGATTAAAATTACAGGCCTCTCTCATCTTTTTAAGTGGGAGAACTTGCACAATTGGTGGCTGACTAAATACTTTTTTACCCCAATGTATATTTAATACACTATATGAGGAATTTGTCTCGGTGACAGAAGCTTCCACAGCACAGAGACACAGATTTATATATATAAAATAAAATTGACAATATGTACAGTATGTTATACAAAAAAAAGGAATGTAGATAAGCATTATGGTGTGCTAAATAAATGTACGTATAAATAGTGTATTGCACATATTTGTAGGAAGTACAACCTCTGCTGGGTCTTTTTCACAATCAATGTGATTATCCCACTTCAGGTATGTACTGGTAATAGTTGATATTTGAACCACAGATCCCAACTAAAATCTAATGAATAGTTAACTTGTGAAAAATACACTATTGGATAACTTTATTTAAAAAAGTACAAATAAAGTAGTAACAGAAATATACATAGTTTTAAGGAAATGAGGGCTTGTTAATTATATTCTTGACTAAGTCTATTACGTAAATAAACTCATATGTAAGATTTTATATAGATTTATTGGTTTTTATTTGTATCATTCACATGAAGAAGCATGTGGCCTCCACCAGCTTTACTGTAATATGGGGCTGTCATTCAGACCTGTTTTGAAGTTAATTATCAGTCATGTCGTTTTATACTTTCGACTGAGTGTGACATCATCTTTTAAAATAGTTAACATTTAACTGTTTTAAAACATGCCATAAAGTTGTGGGAAAATATAATCAAATTAAGAACAAATATTAAAGGGATAATTCACTGAAAAATGAAGTTTCTGTCATGAATTACTGACGCTCATGTCGTTCCAAACCTGTAAGACCTGCGTTCATCTTCGGAACACAGATGAAGATCTGAGAAATCCGAGAGCTTTCTGACCCCTCCACGACAGCAATGGTCAAGGTCCAGAAAGGTAGTAAAGACATTGTTAAAATAGTTAATGTGACTACAGTGGTTCAACCTTAATGTTACGAAGGGACTAGAATGCTTTTTGTGTGCAAAAACAGAACAAAAATAATGACTTTATTTAACAATACCTTCTCTTCCGTGTTAGTCTCTAGCGCTGTTTACGTCTACGCGCTTACATCTATCTACATCAGAGCGCCGGCTCATTATTAGCCACCTCCTGCGTCAGCATCACACACATTCTGCCATAGAACCCAGAAGCGCTGCACTATTTCATACAAGAACAGCGTCAGAGACTGACATGGAAAAGAAGAAATTGTTGAATAAAGTTATTTTTGTTCTGTTTTTGCACTCAAAAAGTGTTCTCATTGCTTCATAATATTACGGTTGAACCACTGTAGTCACATTAACTACTATTTTAATGATGTCTTTGCTACCTTTCTGGGCCTTGAAAGTAGTAATAACGTTGCAGTCTATGTGGGGTCAGAAAGCTCTCAGATTTCTTTAAAAATATCTTAATTTGTGTTCCAAAGATGAACAAAGGTCTTAGGGGTTTGGAACTACATAAGGGAGAGTAATTAATGACAGAAATTAATGAAAGAACTATCCGTTTAAGAATTAAGCTCAGCAGTTTTCGTCTGAGGTGAAGAAGTCAGATATCTTGGAAATTGATGAGACCTAGTCCCTGCTGTCACCGTGATTTTGCCAAGTAAGACATGTTCCTGGATCAGCATATTTTGTTGATCCGGGAACAACATTCCTGTCTGAAAACTTAGCCCTAACCCCATCCCTACCCCTATCCCTAACCCTACCTATAACTTAAAATCAGAGTGAAATCAGTGCTTGAAGTGGGCCGGACACCTCTATATTTGAATCTTTAGCATACCTTCCCTTTTTTTGTGTACCGCCTCTTCTCACAATGTTGTGTGTCAGTGTCTGGGTGATTAGTCATTGTTGAAATTCCAAATGTGATGATGATCACAAGAAAGTACTGCACTTTTTTCCCCACTTCAAGTACTGAGCGAAATGGCGAATAACACAGATGTAGAAGCACCTAACCCAGGTTGTAAGCCTAAACTTGACATAAATGGTAAATGTATTCTTCAAATCGGAATGTTGTACTTAGTGAAATCACATTCACCTAATCCCTGCATGGGGCAGTGGGTTTTTTCTTTTTCAGTGGAGTGATGATTATTTGAGAAATAGGTCTGAGCTCATGTTTGGAAATCACCCTTGAATGACATGCAACAGATACACCATAATTCATTTGAACTTTAAATGAATTTAACACTGAAAATGAAAATGACCTTCAAATTAAAATGTAAATAAATGTATACTTAAGGTACAAAACTGATAGTTAGTAAATAAATAAATGTGCTGAAAAAAGCATTTAATTTTATGTTAAAAAAAAGGAATGTTGATTTTAAATACTAATTATAACATTGTTTTTTAGAAAAAAAGACAAGTTAAGACAAGTTTTCCCTGAAGATACACAGTATCTTTCCATAGGTTATAATAATAATAGAATAAATATCTATAACCTTTTGTATGGTATGATGCATGAAGAAATCACTCCTGTATAGCCTTGGGTTTTGTCTGTAACTGCCTTATCAGTCACTTTGCCCTAGGCCTCAAGTCTTACGTCTTTGCTACCGGTTTTGCAGTTCTGGTAAACAGTTATTTATAATGACACACTTGAGGAACAAAGCGTTTCAGCGGCCTTCAGTCCACCTGCATACTACACTATTTCTCAATTAATTCAAAATCCGTAATAAAGGTTGATAAAAAAAATACAGGTTTGACATTTTATTGTAACTTATAATTTAGCTTTCCTCTCACAAATGCCTTGTAAATGCTTGATAATGCTTAACAGATCATTAAAATCCTTGTACCTACTGCTGATTTCAATAGGTTACTTTCTATTTGTAACAGTAAAATGAATACAGTACTAAATATGTAGCGGGCTAATTGAGCTTGTTGGGGTATATCGTATATAAACATTTTACTTTGTGTCTATTCTATTTTAGAATTGTGTACTCATGGTGCAAAGAGATGTGACAAGCAAGACTTATTTGTTAGTGGGTTGTGGTGAAACTTATTCAAATGCACTTGTCAAACAAACTTAACGTCATTATAGCAGGTGCTGCCCTTGTTGTCCTTAGTTTCTTGTTACATCCCTGTGTAGATAAACTTTATACAGCAACTGAGAATGTTTATGTCACTAAATTGTGGTGTTATGTTTTTTACTATTCGTCTTCAAGCACAGCTTTTGTAATATTGATATACAGTATTGATACAGACATTATATGCACATTTATGTCCATATTTTACAAACCTCACATTCTGGGTACATTTGAGAAACTGTCCCATAATCTTTAATTGAATGATATTTATAAAGTTCAGAGCCGACTGCTGACTAGCATTTCATTTTAGTTTGAGGAAATGTGTAAATGTTAGCATTAGTCAATGTCCACAGGACATGCCATTTACATATTCTTCAGGTTGATCCTGATGCTCGCACTTATCTTTGATGTTCATCTGAAGTGTAAGGCTCCTCCTCTTGAAGAACTGATAAGAAGCATGCGTCTTAAAAATAACATTTCCTTGAACTTTAACTTGTGCAAGTATGTTAAAAAGGTTAGATCCTTGTCTGAATTGGATAGCTTACTGACAGTATAATAGGTATGTCTTTATAGCTTTTTTGAAGAAAAAAATTGTTTTTAATTCTAGCAGAAAAACTGAATATGTGTTATCAAAAGTAAATTAACAGACACGCCTGTGTTTGTTTTCTCTTTAAAGCAAATAGCTTCATTCTTATTTACATAGAGCTTTAACGTGTGAGTCAGTGAGGATGAAGAAGGGTATGATGCTTAACCTTAAAACTCTTGGGCTTTAAACAAGCTTTGAAATGATCCATTAAATTTAAACTTGTTTTTCCACATCATTATGAGTTTTATGCTGACCTAGTTTAGATTTGATTTGTTTAAATGCTGCAGTGTGTCGCTAGCAGTGTGTTATATAAAACACATACATGCCCTTTGTTTTATGAATAGCTTGTGACAAACTCATGATGAGTTTGGACTTTTGGTCTAAACCCCCTGAGTATCACCTCGCATCTAATGTGTGCTGGAGTGTAGCTGCTCCCTGTTTTCCCTCCACCTGTATGAGACTTCACATGTTACCTCAAGCTGAGACAAGCTACACTGCCACTGCAAAAAAAGACTAGAGTCGACAAAAATGGCCAATGTGGCTTCATACACACCTCAAAGAAGATGCTATGATAAGCTCAGTGAATAAGTTAAGCTCTAACCACTGCTTGGTTTCGCTTGGTTTTCAGTTGGTTGCAGTGGTCATGGACCTATTGACAGACCTGCAGATCCTGCAAGATCTCTTAGATGCTGCAAATAAGAGAGGGGTGGCTGTGTACTTGCTGCTGGAGGAGAACGGCTTGCCACACTTCCTGGACATGAGCAGCAGACTGCAGATTTCTACCCAGCATCTGAGGGTGAGAACAATGAACTGATTCACAAACTTTACCCCATAAATCAAAACAAGGAAAATTATCAATTGTGTCTGTTCTTCAACCCCATTAAATATTTGTTACTTTTAAAGGATAGGTCAACCAAAAAAGAAAGTTCTGTCATTAATTACTCACCCTCATGTTGTTCCAAATCCGCAAGACACATCTTTGAAACACAAATGAAGATATTTGTGAAAAATCCAAGAGCTTTCTGTCCCTCAATTGAAGGCCTATGCAACTACCATTTTCGACCCCAGAAAGGTAGTAAAGACATCATAAAAGTGGTCCAGTGGTTTAACTTCAATTTTATGAAGTGACACAGATGCTTTGATTTTGCAAATAAAACATAACTTACCACTTTAATTACAAAATATTAATCTCCAATGCGCTTTCACGAGAGCATCACGACGCATACGTTTTGTTGACGCAAGAGCAGACATTGTTGCTTGAACACATGTCGGAGATTAATATTTTGTAAATAAAGTGGTAAATAAATTTGTTTCGCACAAAGTACTTGCGTCGCTTCATAAAATTGAGGTTGAACCACTGGAGTCACATGCATTACTTTTATGATGTCTTTACTACCTTTCTGGTGTTAGTTAACAGCTTAGACCCAGAGACCAGTAGTGAAGAATGAAGACAAAGAGTCAGGAGTGCAATTAATTAAAGAAAAATTTTACTTAAGAATAGTTTGCAGTTTCATCAGCAGAAGCCAGCTTCAAGTCTCACAAGGAGTTCGAGGCTGCGCTTCCTCTCTGCCGGTCTCGCTGCATCGTACATACAATTGTCCCAACAGTTATACTGTTTTCAAGGTCTAGCCACGTCATTTCTTCAAGGTGTATGATTCTGATTGGCTCAGAGCACATGCACAGTCATGGTAAATTTCCACACAAGGATATATATCAGAGCATATCACTAAACTAGGCAGACTAGTTGTCGCCCCATGACTAGATTTAGATCATTGTTGACCTCGGAGGTTGCAGAAAGGCGTCTTCATATCTGGTGTTGTCCATCTTCAATATTGGGCCTGCACAGATCATGCAACGCACACACACAAGAGCTCCCCAGAATCACAGCTCTCCCAAGGTTGGAGAGTCTTATCAACAAAGCACTTCACCAAAACATACTGATAACATGTGCTTTCTCTCAGTGAGAGGTACAGACAATAGTACAGGCAATATTCATCTTGATTCTTTAGTGTTTCAGTAAAAGGAAATAAAAAATGAATAAAATATAATAAAAATGAAAGACAAATTCATATTTAATCTATGGAAGCCGTGCTAAGTGAGCAAACACTGTTACTGCACTCCCGGCATGTTAGGGGCTGTGTTACACATAGGCCAGACGCCACTCAAAGACCAAATACAAACTTTAGAAAACATAAAAGAAGAACAAACAATCTGTAGTTCTATTGAGTAAAATCAACTGGAATTAATCATTAGAAATAAGAGGATAAATATTCATTAAGGCTTTGATTATGAATCTGATTAAGATATTTACAGGTATATTGAAGCGGCAGGGGATTTCAGACTCCCCCCTTCATTCCCCCCTTAGTCCAATTTTGGGGTCCTGTCACCCCCACATTTTGGGCTACCAATTTAGGCCGCTACATAATTTCTATGTTCCCCCCTTGTCAGGTTATAAAACAGAAAATATCCTCTTCAAGGATTTAACTTCAACCATTATTAATTTATTAATCTAGGATAATTTGGCTTTTATCATTGGCTTGAATGCTTACAAACAAGCACATATTCATCCTCAGAAGGACATACTAAATTAACCCCTTGTCATCATAAATACCAAAATATATCATTCCAAATAGGTATTTGCAAATACACTCCTTCCAAAATAAAGACCTTTTTCATGTTCAATAATGGTCTGAAATAAAAATAAACAAAAACAAAAATAAAAAGACAGAATAATCCATCCAATTACATACAGTCATAAAACATCCTTCAGGTTACAGTCTACATACATGTACCATCTTAAATTACATCCCATCTCATTCTTTTTTTTTTTCTTTTCTCAAACACGTTCATAACATCCATTTCAATCTCTACTCCTGATTTTTAGGAGAGAACCTTCTTGTTAAAACTCCTTTCACTCATCCTTTTCCACATACTCAAACCTTTTTGTCAACTTGCTATTTCCATCAAATCCATTTTTAACTCATCATAGCCCACATCATTTTTAACCTAAATGAACATAACCATAAAATTCTTAATGTTAAAAAAAAACACTTAATCGAAATTCATCAATTCATATCATATTCAGCTTGTTCATATTTTTATCTTGTGACATAATGCTTAACCATTGCCAATACCCAATTGGTATTTATCAAATTCTTTTCAACTCATGTTATCATAAAACACTCAAAATCAATTAATTATGATTTCCTTTAAAGTAAATTTTTCTCAGTGTCTTGTCCATTAAACTCTTTAGGCGTAAGCTCCAAATGACTAAAATCCTCGTAATTCATGTCATATGGTAGTGATACTTATCATCAAATATCATCACTAGCCTTACCTCGCCACTTACACCAAAAATTGTTATAATTTTACCAAGAATAAATTATCAAAATCTCCCATAGTATTTTAACTTTGTACTATAAGTCATCATCAATTTCTTTAAAGCTGTTTCAAACAATCTGTATTTTGAAAAGCATTCATAGTTCAATTTCTATTAACCTAATTTGTCTTCAGGTTTCAAAGTTCTGTCAAAAGTTATTGTCACAACATCAATCTTTGGAGCTATGTCTCTCTTGTTTTAACTTGCTTGTAATGTCCTCTATCAAAATCTGCAGATGCACCATGTGCTCTTATTATTTCAGTCTTATCTCTACTTCTCTGCAGAAACCAAAATATTACATACCAAAGAAAGACTCAAGTCACTTGATTTTCCAACATTAATTGTTGTTCTCTCTAGAAATCACATGTCATGCCTCTATTTAATGGAGGAAACATAAAATAAAATAAAAATAAAACTTTCTTTTTAGAAGTTATCTCTTTGTTCGCCCTTCTGCCTTTCAGAAATATGAGGGAGTCTCTGGATAATTTGGATAGTGACTTCAGCCAATTTGTCACTTTGTCTCTGCCGTCAAGTCCAGAAAATGTACCTTTACCATTCTTAATCAATCGACATTATTCAATTGTAGACCCTCTGTTGAATTTAGAGAAGGGTTTTTAACCCATGATGGACGGCAATCTTTAGCTTTACAATTCTTTTTTAACATAAACACTAATCCAGAGATTAATTCAAATCAGCATCATAAATGACAAAAGTCATAATTAACGGACAGAGCTGGATACCAATCCACTTAAAGCTCGTCCCATGTTCAGTTCTGGATCATCTTTTCACCAGATTCCTTCAGAATTAGCAGCTTCTTTAAAGGTTGTCGTTTGACTTAACCCATCTGTGATGATAAACACTCATTCCAGAGGTTAATGACACCATACACTCCATCAGGACAGAATAGTTCCCAACACATCCAAAACATAAAGTGCAGTCATCAACGTACACACACACACACTAAACACGTAAATATTAATTTCTCATTATCAAAATTTGCTTTTGGTGTTAACTCTAAAAATTATTTAAACTCTGCTTTTACAAAATCTCTTAACCAATTTCAGATCATGTCTTTTCATTATTCATCTGTTTTTATAAGTCAGCTGGGTTGTTTTGGTTCTGATATCATTTCTTTGTTTTGTTTCAGCTTTAGCAGGGCGATAACAAACTGTCACAGTACCATCCCTGTGTCCACAAGCAGTCTCTCTCTCTCTCTCTCTCTCTCTCTCTCTCTCTCTCTCTGATAATCTTTTCAACTGTCTTCTAAGACTTTAACCTTTAATCCTTCAAAGTTTAGAAATTTAAATGTTTAACTTTCAAATTAGAGCATCTCCAATAAGTTACACTATGAAATTGTTTCAAGTTATCTTTAGTTTAAATACCTTTTGTCATCCAGACCTTCTCTTTAAACTTCAAAAGCCGTCCTCATCTTAAAGTCATCACCATGTCTCTGAATCAAGCCTGCTGAAGTAAACTCATAATAACATTAATTCAGTTTTACTGATACAAATTAATACATTTTTGTTCTGGTCTCCACACAAGTTAAATGACAAGCACTGCATGGTCTCAGCCGGCTCTTGAATGCCCCCTACCATCATAACTCTTTCGCTCAGGGTTTTCCCTGGCACTCAATGTATGCGGTTATTGGTGAGCGGTATAGAGGAACATAATTAGGGCAGGCCCTGCTGTGTCCTGTCTGGACTCTCGGCCCACACAGGCACAGCTACCCCCCTTCACTGATGCTGCTGGCCTCACAGACATCGCTCCACTCTCATACACACCTCACATAAAACCCCAAGTGGGGTCCCACTTGGGGTCCCAAGTGACTTTACGTGATTTCCCTGGCTTAGGTTGCTACCTGTCAGGCCATAGGAAGTCTTACCGTCTTCGGGAAAACCACTCGTGCCCACTTGGTCATCGCTTGAGATCTTTGACCCTCAACAGGATCCAATATTTTCTGGAGCCTTGGGGAAAGTGCATTCAAGAGTCACCAGAGCCAATTAGTCTGCTTACTATAGGTAGAAAATGGAGACAGGTTAATTATCACACTTTATCACTAAAATCCATCAGTGAATTACTCAGTGAATTTAGCCAGAACAACTGTCCATTCACTTTAATGTTCTGCTACCACTGTGACCAAGGCCATCAGTTCTGTACATGGTGAAGGCTAAGATTAGACACCGAAGTTACTGGTCATATGTAAAACATTAATCAACAAAATCTTTTAAGGTCTGTGTGTAAAATCATCTTATACCTCTTTAACCACTAAAACATATCTTATTATTTTCAAGTGATGCCCTGTGCTTTTACTTATCAATATCTTATCACAGGCTCAGATATCAGCTTTGAGCTCGTTTCGAAAGAGAGAGACACTCCTAGGCCTTCGGGACTGGTACTGCATCTTCATAAACTTTTAACTTCTCACTCTAGCACAGCTAAGACTTGGCTAGAGATTACATTTGTTTTACATCAGACATTATCCTTTTAACTCTATCCTTTGCCAGAAATGACGTTTTCAAATAACCATAGTTGTCATTTTTGTCTTTTGCCCATACAACCAATTTAAACTTCAACATCCAAACTGAGTCTGAGTTACACTTTCAATTTTAGCCACAGCACCAGAAATGACATGGTGGTGCCAGATTCAGATAAGCAAATAGTTTTATTACAGCTCAGCAGGAGCTTATCTTTTGAAACCAAAACATCAGCTTCTAGGGTTTTCAGCATTTTAACACCAATTCTCCTACAGTGTTTTTACCAATATTCAGTCAACTAAACAGATTTTTCAATAGAGGAACAGGAACAACTTTCTCATAAGTATGTCAATTAAGCCTCCTACGTCACTATTTATTTTCTTGCCTCTCACGTGTTTTGCAGTCATTGTCTGTAATTTATCTCAACCTGTATTAAAATTATTATAGATTTTCCTTCAAAAGGAATTCCTTAAGACTTCAATTTATTATTATTCATACATCTTAGAAATGACTTGCACTCTGTCTGTTTCTTTTACTTTGGCTTGTTTACGAATGTTAGTCTGGTGGCGTGATTTGCCTTTTTTGTTTCTTTCTACACATTATAGGTGAGAGGTTACAGTTACGTTCAAAATGGCCCTGCTGACCATAGTTAAAACACTCTCTGTCATCAGGTTTAGCAACCTATCTTCTCTAATTTCAGTCTGGTTCTCAGTCTCTGGGTCTGTGCTTAAAGCGTCAACTTCGATAGTCTTTGAACAGAGCTTGTGATCAGTAAAACATAATGGCTTGCAAAAGGTTTTTTACAAAAACATTTGGGTATCAAATTGTATCCCTAAGTCTGATTCTCAGTCTCTGTGTCAGTGCCTCTATCAGCAGCTTGAACAGTCTGAGAAGAGAGCGCGAGAGGAGGGGCAGATAAGACTGGCCGCTCACTCATATTGGCGTTTTACTTTTCCAAAAACAACCTCAAGCCCTTTACATTTTGACAATCAGACTATACCATCCCTCAGTTACTTCTGGGATTTTTCTTTCACCTAGAAATTCTAATTTTTCTGGTTCTCTTTGTTTGTAACCAGTCAAGTTGCTGTTTAACTTTACAATCACAATTAAAGCCCTGTCTGACCATTTTCTTAATAAGTCCTGCAAATTTCATTTGTTTTGAGGCTTCAGAGCAGAGCTGCTTACAGCATTTGAGCTCTTTTTTCTTTTTCTTTATCCAGACTTATGAAGTTACTGATCATGTCACTCAAATTGTTGGTCATGATTTAGTCAAAGTTCATACTCACCTGAAGTTATACCAGCAGAGATGGAGGCGGCGATCTTTAACCAACACAGCTGTGGCTTCGTGATGAAACTGCAAAGGACACTTGTACAAAAAAGTCACATATACTGGTCCATGCCAATTTGGGTCATCTTTTCCTTGGGATCGTTCCAGGTGCATCTCTGGCAAACAAACCTATATCTATTTTTATTTTCTTTAACTAAAAACTTAAACCCTGACTGCCTGATTCTCTAAATTCGGGATCCCCTATCTGAGATGGAAGAGATAGAGCAGGTTTGCAGTGCTCTCTGGACCCGTTTCACACAGATCACGTCCCAGAGAGACGTGCCTTTACAGAGGTTGTGATACACCAATGTCCCCCAATGGGCTCCCCCTGTATTAGACACGTATCTTGCGCCGTCTGCTACTGCTTAGCCGTTGCCCGTAGTAACGTGGCGTGCTATCAGCGACTTCTTATACCCTTATGTTTTACCCTTAAAAACACTTAGTATAATTAATCCTCACTCCTATCGAAATAAAGCTCTCCCGCTCCCCATACCCAATCTCTTCCAGTCAGACAGCCCTAACCAAAAATAATAAAAGCTTACTACCTCGTTTGTTGATTTGCCAGAGATGTCACCAAGGAGTGATTGCCCGCATTCTCCACCAAAACTGTTAGGGGTTAACAGCTTAGACCCAGAGACCAGTAGTGAAGAATGAAGACAAAGAGTCAGGAGTGCAATTAATTAAAGAAAAATTTTACTTAAGAATAGTTTGCAGTTTCATCAGCAGAAGCCAGCTTCAAGTCTCACAAGGAGTTCGTAGGCCGCGCTTCCTCTCTGCCGGTCTCGTCGTACCGTACATACAATTGTCCCAACAGTTATACTGTTTTCAAGGTCTAGCCACGTCATTTCTTCAAGGTGTATGATTCTGATTGGCTCAGAGCACATGCACAGTCATGGTAAATTTCCACACAAGGATATATATCAGAGCATATCACTAAACTAGGCAGACTAGTTGTCGCCCCATGACTAGATTTAGATCATTGTTGACCTCGGAGGTTGCAGAAAGGCGTCTTCATATCTGGTGTTGTCCATCTTCAATATTGGGCCTGCACAGATCATGCAACGCACACACAAGAGCTCCCCAGAATCACAGCTCTCCCAAGGTTGGAGAGTCTTATCAACAAAGCACTTCACCAAAACATACTGATAACATGTGCTTTCTCTCAGTGAGAGGTACAGACAATAGTACAGGCAATATTCATCTTGATTCTTTAGTGTTTCAGTAAAAGGAAATAAAAAATGAATAAAATATAATAAAAATGAAAGACAAATTCATATTTAATCTATGGAAGCCGTGCTAAGTGAGCAAACACTGTTACTGCACTCCCGGCATGTTAGGGGCTGTGTTACACATAGGCCAGACGCCGCTCAAAGACCAAATACAAACTTTAGAAAATTGTAGTTCTATTGAGTAAAATCAACTGGAATTAATCATTAGAAATAAGAGGATAAATATTCATTAAGGCTTTGATTATGAATCTGATTAAGATATTTACAGGTATATTGAAGCGGCAGGGGATTTCAGACTCCCCCTTCACTGGTGCTTGAAAGTGTTAGTTGTGAATGGATGGACAGAAAGCTCTCAGATTTCATTAAAAAGATCTTCATTTGTGTTCCGAAGATGAACACACTACAAGATAACCGGGGCGATTGTGGGCCGATTTTGCCCCTTCCGACAATCCTAGGTAAAGTCCCGGTTATCTTGATGGTTCTACAGATTATTTTATCAGATATTCTTGTGGTGTGAGGTGTGTTAAGAGTGACTGAATCTGCTCGGAAGAATGTTCGGAGCTGCCCTGATCTCGAAACGTAAATACTCAACATAAAATCCTGTTCTGTGGGGGGAACCCTGAGGACAAACGCGCGCACGCTCTGGAGATTATCGCGTGAAATGCAACACATACCCAATCAGAAAGCGAGCTGATGGAAGACTCACCTCCAGCTGTCACCTACAACACTCTGCTCGCTCTGTAACATGTAAAGTCCATTTTCACACCGTCTCCACTACTTCATCTAAACATTTTCCTTTTTCTGTAAAAAACAGACCATACACTATAAGTGCCGTTTCTCCTTGCCGCTCGTCCGCCATGTTTGTTTACCATGTTAGTCACGGTTGATGCGAAAGAGTTTTGAGATTTCCCATGTTCACAGGTGGGAGTCTGGTTGACTGCGAATGGAATATGTTAGTGTGTGGTGTGCTTTCCTGGTCACATCGTGGCACTAAACACAATAGAGGAACAAAATGGTTAAATCTATGATTTCTTATGTTTGTGGTCTTTCACATTTGGAAAATCTTATAATATTTTACAAATCTTTTAGTGTGGCCCCAGCTTTACAGGTTTCAACATTATTTGTATGTTAACAATAGGCAGACTTGCCTTATCAGGCTTTCCTGGAAAAGAAGTCAAACATGAACATGTGATTCACCATATCACACATAAATGCACTTGTTAACAGATTGTCAGCTGACCTATAAGGGATCTGTGTGAACTTGAAACTCTGGATGATTTTGCAGCTGTAGCCACAGGGTTCAACTGACTTCCTGGTCTGCCGTGCACATGCACATCTACAGCACTGTAGAATGAAACCCAGGACTTTCCGCAAGACTGCCCCAAATACCGCCGATCTCCTTGAGATACACTGCCAACAAGTCTTATCTATGTGGATTGTTTTATATAGGACACTGGGGCTTTTCATCTGACACTTTACACTGAGCAATAGAGTTGGATAATTCAGCATTGTTATTTCCTGAAAGAGGATCTGCAGATTTCAGCAGAACTAAGACAAAAAGGCAACTTGATCTTATTTAGGAGAGTTGTAGAGCACTCTCATCTCTCACGCTTCTGCTTTTTCCTTGTCCATGCCAGCCTTGTACTCAAGTCCTTTTGTAGCTACAGTATTCCTTTCTTTTGAGTCCTCGGTGTGCAAATGAAAGCGCCACACCTCTGTGAGCAAGGATTTCTTTTCCATTAACTAGCGACTTCAACTTGGATATTTGCCCATGTCGGGTGTGTTGATCTGACACCTCACATATTTTGTGAACGCTAGATTTCCCACTTAACACCAGGAGCAAAGGCCCATTCACACCAAGAACGATAACTATAAAGATAACTATATTGGTGTCCACACCAACGGGTGATAACGTTATGTTTATTAGAAGAGCAAGCTGATATTTTGTCATCTGATGCTTTAAATGCTCTAGCTTTTAAAGGGGGGTGGATTCTGATACCAACTAGAAAAAAACATTCTGAAAGTGATTTAAAAAATATTTTTCCTCTGTGTCATTATTTTAATAGCTGTGGAGTGTACTTCACTTTTCTCGTAGAATTATAACAATTATTAAAACTTTAACTGTTTATTAATACTTGTCATTTGTGTTTTGACATCATCTTTTACACATATAATTGAAATGATTCTGCAAGAGGCTAGCTCTTGAGCTAAAAAAAAAAAAAAATTGTGTGTCTAGAGTCATTTGTGACTGGACAAGAGGCATTTCTTCATTCTTCAGAGTAGGTACCTGTGTTATGTTGACCATAACTTGACTGGAATGCTAAATAAAACGATTTTTATTACATGCAAAATTGTCATCCGTCGCTGTGCTCATTTTTGTTTTTTCATTATTATTTAACTTGACGGACCCACCATTTTAAAAATGGTTATGTTTTCTGAAGCATAAGATTGTTCTCGAGTCTGCCAATTTTTCCAGTGACAAAATAAATAATTTACAGACCCAGAATTGTATCTTGGACGTCAAAATCATGGCAAAATGATTTACCCCACTTTAATTATTTTCTCTCTTGCTCTTTCAGAACCTGCGGGTGCGAACTGTCAGGGGCTCTGGCATGCCGCTGTCCTTTGGTCGTCTGCCAGGATCGCTTTGCTCAAAATATATGTTGGTAGACGGAGAGAAAGTGATGTTTGGATCCTATAGGTTAGTATGTAGACCAAACATTCCACCACTGTGGTGCGTTTGTTCACTCGTTCATCATTACATTTGCTTTACTCTTCTCATCTTCATAGCTTTACGTGGAGTTCCTCTAGGATGAACCGGAACACAATTACTGTGATGTCAGGACAAGTTGTTGACGTCTTCGACAATGACTTCAGAGAGCTGTATGCCGTGTCTGATAAAGTGGACCTGTACTGCGAGTTTCACATCAGCAAGCCGGCCCTGCCAGTTCCTGTGCTGAAAACACCAGCGGAACCCAACAAACTCACAGTTCCTGTATCCACGTCACGCTTCCAGATCTCTGTAGAGGACAACAAAAAGGCGAACCTAAAGGTGCCTGCACATAAATACCACAACCCTAAGTACTCTTTAGTCGTTGGCAACAGTCTAGGTGTAACAGGGTCCCTGCAGGATCTTTCTAAGCTGAGGGACTATGTTGACCATTCCTCTGTGAGTAACATGGAAAAATTAATCTACCCCAATGGGGACAGTGTATGTTCACAGTCCCCGACGTCCCCGGATGGGACAGAGGACGGTAAGGGTGACGGGAAGAAGCACTCGCTGTTTGGTTCTAAAAAGCAGCGCTCTTCCTTCCGGCATTTCTTGAAAGGCAGAGCAAACAACCAGAGTCCAGATACTCTCTCTAAAACAACCCATCAAAACACAGATACAAAACAGATCAATCATAAAGACACTAAGCTTACCCACAGTTTTAAGGAAGCATCTTGGTTGGCCAATCATATTAAAGAGCAAGAAGATGCATCCAAAAGCATTTCTCCCGCTTCTCGTAAGATCTCAGAGACTGAAAGCACTGAAGAAATTGAGGACACCTTTGAGATCATAAATCCACCACAAGTGAAGTTTAAACTCAAAAAGAGCAAAATGGGTCCAAGGAGTGTTTCTCTTCAGACTATTGCCACAGATGGCGAGGATGGTACGTATCCTGACTACAGTCATGTACAGTATTTTCAAATGGTGAAGTCGTATCATTAAGGGCTGCATGATTTGGGGAAGAATCTAATTTTAATATAGATTTTTATTTTTATTAAAATTGCGATTGCTGTTTTTAAAATGCGATTTAAAAAACAATTCCAGGTTTGTTTTGTAGGGCTGCACAATTTGTCCACAACTTGGTGATTTATATATCAGTATAGAAATGTTATAAATACTGAATAAAAACAGCAATATTATAAATAAATATTGTAAATTATAAATAAATTATAAAATATAATTTTTTATTTTATATATATTATATTATAAAAAATAAAAAATATATTATAAATAATTTTGTATTTAACAAAACAATAATGATTTAATAATTTTATTTTTAAGCATTAAACTATTTGATCATATTTTGACAGAAAAGATGCCCTTAAAGGTTCCCTTTTGAAGATTTTTGGCACGTTTTGTGTTCTCAAATAAATGTTAAAGCAATCCAAACTCAGACAGATGCTGAGATGGAGTTTGTGTAGAGCAACATTTACTATGAACTAATGTGCTGCTCACTTGTAAGAACACAGTGCCGCCCATACCCTCTGAAACACAAATGTTTAATTAAATAGCAGCCTTTGCGATTTGATAACCACCCAAAGCCATATGATGATTATTTTATTTATTTAAATTAACTGGCAGCCCTACTTTTTTAAAAATGAAAAATGTAACTTCTTTTGTTTCTTTTCAGGCCTGAGAGGGGGGAGGCGTAACCAGAAGAAGGCCTGTATTCAGTCCTGAAGTATCCCTGTGAGAGAAATCAACAAGAATGTGTGCTCACAGATCAGGACCTTGGATACTGCAGTATATGCTGTTGAAAAACTGGAAATTGTCTTCATTATGTTCATTTTGGACAAGTTTTGGGTAGTGATTCTCCCTACAGTTATATCGATTCAGCTGTTAGCTGAAACTTCATGTATTGGTGCTGTATTTTTAAAGGGTTGTGAGGTTGCTTGAACAGCTTCCAAAATGCTGCTGACGCTGCAAAAAACAATGACTGAAATATAGTGCGCAGCCTGGGATCATGTGACCTCCTTCCGGTTATATAGCTCATGGTTGGACAGCAAAGAGCTTTGAATTTAAGTGTCTAAAAATATAGAATGTTACAATTTTCCTGTTTGGCAAATCTCTGCCTTATATATTATCCCAGTCTCAATCCGTTCTATTTACCAATCCCTGAGCCTGTGGCTCTCTCAGAGTCATTGAGGAAGGAGGGAAAAGATCCAAAGCAAAGCTGACAGATGCCTGATGAAAACATGCCTGATCACTTACCATTAAAGGTGTGGTCACATTTACTGTTGAACTTTCGCAGGCATAATCCAATCATTTAAATAGGAATCTGTATGTTTGCGAGTTTTGCATGGAGAAAAACTAATTTGACCCTTCTGTGTGAAGTGAACGTATGCCGCTTTGAAAGAATAGATGTGACAACTGATTTTTCGATCATGAATGCCAATAAATGGCCTTAAATAAATAGATTTTTTTGTATTTCTTTTTCATTTATCTACAAAATATGTGGAAAACATTGTGGAAAACTGCCTGGAAGAAAACACAATAAGCCTAATTTTAATCAGATTTAATTGTGAAGTGACCGCTGCTTTTACACACATTATTAGTTTTATTATTGATGTGAAAGGGCCACATTTAGAAAACATTTAGGTCTTGATACATTTAGAAAATTACACCTATTGAAAAAAACAGTATTATCATACCTTATCCTTAATGCAGCAACTATTTGGCCACCAGACAGTGTTACTGCCATCTTTTTGGTTTGAGTCCGAGTGATATAGATGGCGAATTCTGGTGAAATAGGGGTCTTTATGACAGTTATCTCCGTGTCAAAAAAGTGACCCATTTAAGTCACCTAAATTCAAAACTGTGTGTGTGTGTGCGCGCGCGCGCTGCAGGTTGAGGTTTTGGAAAATGCAATTTTGCGTTAAATAGTGGATATAAACGGCAAAAGCAGAACTGTTGTCAGTGTGCGCATGGTGACGTCCACATTACTTGAGCTGACATTGTCGGAGACACAGTACGTCAACAGAGTGGTTAAACTAACATGGGTGTGACATTTGCCTTAGCTTGTGTGTTAAGCGTATTATGATGTGCGCTAATAAAACATGTCCGTAAAAACGGACCTTTTTTCAGACTCTTCAGTCTACAGAGGTCACCAAATAGTAGTGCTCAACTGCTGAGTTGGCACATATTGTAGTGTGACCACCAGTTAGAGGAGTGAAAGAGGGCTGAAAAGATGTCGAGCGATTGACACAGAGATGAAGGAAGTGATACACAGGAAGAGGGGGGTGTTCTCATGTAGACCACAAATGCAATATAGGTGTAGCAAAGCAAGCAACTTTAGCCCATGAGAGTTCAGATATCTTTTTTTCTTCTTCAGTAGATTAGGGGGAAATAGTGTAGTTATTGGAGAAAACATTGCATACCACGTGCATATAATATAACTGGAGAAAAGAATGGATGTTTATTTGTAGGTATTGTAAAAAAAAAAAATTTACACGCGCGCGCGCTACAGGAATTGATCGACAGTGCCCTCTGTTGGACAAACGAAGCTTGAGCAGCCTGGTGAAGTAATTATATTTTAATAACATGGTTGTAATGTTTTCACAAGTTTAGTAGTTATCAGTAATTACATAAGCTTATAATCAAATAATTATATATATTTTTAAATCATTTATTATGCACAGAATATGGACAATTTCTATCTGAAAAACATTAATGCTAACCGGCAATATTTACAAGATGGACATATTGATTAGATTTTTTAAAACCTAGAATTATAGTAATAAATGTGTTTTAGTCAAGTGGAAACATACACAGGGGAAAAATAGATTCACAACATAAATAGCTTAATTTAAACGGTTTCCATTGAAAATAAAATTTAAACATGACTAGAAAAATCCTACAATTACCAGGTGACACTATACAACCTTTTTTACAATATTTTACAAATAAAAGAAACTGCGATCTTTCCCAGGCTAACTTTTCACAGTAAGATTTCTCGTCAACTTTAAATAAATAGAAACATATTTTTTGACTGTTCTTCTGACCACAACACCACAGTGTGAATGAACCCTGAGGCTGCACACATAGCAGTGTGCGTGGTGAGAGGAAGGCCTGAGAATTAGCACCCTGAGAACCTCATTCATCATTTCCAGCTCACTCGCTCAGTCCCATGTTCCACAAACGTCCCATTGGCTACTGCTGGTACTTCAGTCTTTGTGCAGCTGATTAGAAAGATCAGTTCATTAATCTGTCAGCTGTTTAATCAGCTTCAGTCGTGTTGTTCAGTGTGGCTGATGATCTTCTTCTTGCGTGCAGATACCAGGTCATAGAAAGGGTCTTTTGTGATACAAGCTCTAAGAACAAGAGAGGAAATGGTTAGACTCAGAGACACCATTTTTTTCTCAGTTCCTCTGTCAAATGCTTTTTAAAAATATTTTATTGTTAATGTGTGACTAAGTGTGTTCAAATTTCTAAACATAAAGTATTTAACTTCCTCTTTCTCATAAACTACAACACATTTCAGTACTCATGAAAAGGTATTTGTTCACACGATAAAATGTGTTGATAAAATGTGATCCGCTTGTTGACAGTGTTTACTTTAGTGTTTACAATATTTTCGCTCTACATCATATTTGTCTCTCCACATTCCTGTTTACCTTTTTTCATTTTAATTCATGTATTTTTTCCATTCAATTTACTTTTATTATTTTTATGTACATTTGCTATTTAAATAAACCTGCCTTGCCTTGCCTACACTGGTTGCTATAATAATGATGTAAGCTAAAACTCTACAGAAAAGGACATTTTGCGTTCTAAAACCATTGACTCGTTTACTCATTCACTATTCACAACTTAAAGGGATAGTTCACCCCAAAATGAAAATTCTGTCATGAATTACTCACTCTCATGTCGTTCCGTAAGACCTTTGTTCATCTTCAGAACACAAATTAAGATATTTGTGATGAAATCCTAGAGTTCTCTGACCCCTCCATAGACAACACTTTAATTAACACTTTCAAGGCCCAGAAAGGTAGTAAAGAAATCGTTAAAATAGTTCTTGTGACTAGAGTGCTTCAACCTTCATGTTGTGAAGCCACGAGAATGAACAAAATAATTTTATGCAACAATTTCTTCACATCGGTGTCAGTCTCCTAAGAGCTACGCCAGAATGCTGGCTTACCATTGGCCGATTCTGGTCGAGTGAGCACCATGACGTATTCATGTGATGCTGACGCAGGAGCTGGCCAACGTAAACTGCATAGGAGTCTGACACAGATGAGATTTTAATAGTGTCTTTACTACCTTTCTGGGCCTTGAAAGTGTTATTTATTGCAGTCAGGGAGGGCTCAGAGAGCTCTCGGATTTCATCAAAAATATCTTTATTTGTGTTTCAAAGATTAACAAAGGTCTTACGAGTTTGGAACGACATGAGGGAGAGTAATTCATTGCAGAAATTTCACTTTTTGGTGAACTATCCCTTTAATAAATGTCACATACTGTAGAGTGCTATATGAGGAAAAACACACCATTTCAGAAATAACCGCACTTTGTTTGGCATAGAAGTACTGTCCTAAATTATGAGAAAAAAAAACACTTCTATTTTTCTATGATCTCTAATCCTATTGATATCATGTAAACAGACATATTCCAGCAGAACTGGATTTCAAACCTCATATTGATGTGGTTTGAATTACATTTGTAAACAGTGTTACACTTGTTTTTTTTACTGTGCAAACTAGGGTTGTGTGCCATTCAGAAATGTCTCATCCTGTTTATTGTGCTGTCTGGTACCTGATTGCCTGGATCCAGTCTGCACGTTCCTCTTCAGAAGCAGCACTGAGTCTGTAGGAGTGATGTTTGCCCATCACTACTCTCCCATCTGTCTCTGTTTTACATGCCTTTATCGTCTCTCCTTTACGATGAGGGCTAAACAACTCTAAACAGAACTGAACACACATTTCATAAGAGGAAAGGCACATGCCGTCATTTTCTAAAGGTTACATTCCATGGTTACAAGAGCATGTTATATCACAAACATTTAAATGTCGATTGGTATTACGAGATGCTGACTCAGAAAGAAATCAGGATCTGGGCTGAGTTTAGACTGTGCTCGCAGAGGGACAGTTATCACTAAGTGACTAAAAGAACCATAAAGCAGCAGGTGTAATAGGGGGCTATAGAGAAACACACTATCTGGATCGGTGACAATAGATAAGATGGAATGGAAAGAACATTGCAAAAGTACCTGTTTGTGTCCTTCCTCCACCTTGTTCACACTTAAGTTCTCTAGGGGAATGATTCCTTTAGGTTCTTTGTCCTAGAGAGTGAAAATATTGCCTTTTAATGATTTAATTTTAAATATTTCAGTGAACTCTACATTTGTGTAAAGGTAGAGTACTTACAGTGGTATATTGGAAATAGTAGAGGCAGCCATCAGTCAAAATGAACCACCTCCTCTTCCAGGTCTTTATCCTGCCACCTATGGATTAACCAGAATTGTTACTAACATTCAGAAATACCAAGATGATCAGAGAAGAACAGCTGGTTCCAATCCTCTAATCTGATTTGCAGAGCTGCACAGGGCCGGTTCACGAGTTGTAATGCCGCTTGATCAAATAAATTATAGGAATGGAACTAATGATTTAAAATGCTTAATTGCAATGCAAACAGAGGTTATAATAGGAATGAAGCTGCCATGTCATCATTTTATTAACTATATTATATAAGTATTAGCTGTACGAAAGAGTAACAAACCTTCTTTTAGTAGCCAGCCCTCTCGATCAGGATTAAAGAATGTGTGCGTGAGATCATTGCCGTCATCTTCTGGGATCTTAAATGGTTCGTTCTTTATGCTCTCATAAAGTTTCTGCATGTTTTCATAAAGAGAAATTATCATCATTGATCGTTACAAAATCATGACATCAACAGAGGATTATAAAAAAAGACACAGTATAAAAATAATTTGCCTTTGAAAAAAAAAAAAAAAACTAATAATAATGATATAATTAAATTGCTTATAAATGACATTTACATTTATGCATTTAGCAGATGCTTATATACACGGCTAAACTATATTAGAACTATAAAATAACTATATTACTGTTTAAAAGTTTGGAGGCGGTACAGTTGTTTATGTTTTTGACAGAAGTCTATTATGCTCATCAAAGCTGAATTTATTTGATTAAAAACAATAAAAACAGTAATATTGTTTAAAATTTAAATTTATTTTTTTTTATTGTTTAACCGTTTTCTATTTTAACTAAATGTAATTTAGTCCTGTGATGGCAAAGGTAAATGTTCAGTGTCATTACTCCAGTCTTCAGAGTCACATAATCCTGATTGGCGGCTCAGTAAACATTTCTTCTTATTATTCATTTCTAAAACAGTTGTGCTGCTAAAAAACATGGTAACACTTTAAAATAACATTAGTTTACTACATTAGTTAACATGAACTAATAATGAACTTGACCTATAAAGCATTTATTTATCTTTGTTAATGTTGATTTCAACATTTACTAATGCATTATTAAAATTATGTTAACATTATTTAATGCACTGTGAACTAACATGAACAATTCATGAACAGCTGGATTTTTATTAACTAACGTTAACAAAGATGAACTAATGCTGAACAGAGGTGTTGTTCATGGTTAGTTCATGTTAATTAATGCATTAAGTAATGTTAACTAATACAACCTTATTGTAAAGTGTTACCAAAAACATTTATAATAAATGCATTTATTTGAAATAGAAACCTTTTGTAACATTACAAATGTCTTTACTGTATTTTTTAAAAATCAATTAAATGCATCCTTGCTGAATAAAACTGTTAATTTCTTTTTTTTTAAATGGTAGTGTATTTAAATGAAAAACCCTTGGAAGTGTTTGTGATTTGAGGGAAAATGTGACCATGTGATCTGTCTCACCTCAAGTAGTTCATAGGGAAGATCTCCTCCATTGTTGATTCCTCTATTCATGCTGATGAAACGTTCTAGTGTGGTCTTGTCTTTCACATTTGGATTGTGCAAACTTGTGTTGAGCATGATGATAGCGAAGGAAAGGATGTAACAGGTGTCTGCAACACACACAAAAACACACATACACGTTTTCAAATGTCTACATGAAGGTAGTATATAACAGTGGTTCTCAACTAGTTTTACTTCCAGATTTTATTTCCTTTAACCTGTTAACTGTTACCCCCTTTTCTGAGCTGCAAATCGGATGTAATGTATGAATGCTTCAGAATACAGACCTAAGGTTGGTCTGTTTTTAAAAAAGACACTCAGCAGATTATGGCAGAAGTGAAAACAATAAATGAATGTGTTTACTGTAAAACAAAACATTTTTCCTTTAAGCAAAATACACACGTTTTACTAAATAATTTTGACTCTAAAATTTCAAGAGGGTCAAATCCATGTCTATTTAAGTTGTGTTCAACTTAACATCATTAGTTGAACCTGTTGATTCTGGTTTTCACAGGACAAATTTTTATACGTTCTAGAGATACCTGATTTCGATTATTACAACACTATTTGATAGGAAAAAATAAAAAAACAATAAAAATTCATGCCAAGTGTCCCCCTAGTGGGACACTGCCATTTAACACGCTACAGTTAAACACTAGAATGTATTAATATTACCATGAACTGTAAAGGCTCAATAATATGCTGAATTATTAACAATAAGGAAAAAAGCGTATTTTGGTTTCTAAATGTGCCAGCCAACACGAAACCTATCCTCTAAACGCAGTGGCAAACTACCTGTGGACTGAAAAACCCCAGCGTTACAGGTGCAGTAGCGCAGAGCGAAGGCCTCCATCATGCGGTCGATCTTCTGAGCCTCACCAGGTAGACGAAAACTCCACAAGAACTGCCTATGTCCACAATCAAACAATCACAGATTCCCCCAAAATGGGCAAAATTAGTATTTGAATATGTTACAATGGTATAAAGAAATAAAATTACTCCTCTCACCTCAAAGCCTGAACTAGATTAAGGTTTGAAAACTCATGAAGGTGAACAAAAGCCTGCAAGATCTGAAGGTGGATCTCCTCCCTGTGGATACAAGAAGGAAACATCTTTTTCTCTATATCAGAGCCACAAGCAGTATTCGTCACAAAAATATCACCATCATCATACCTTTCTCCTAAGAAATTGCCAATAGCTGTTTTATTGAGGCCTTCCTCTTTGTAGAGGAACTCCGCCACAGCATCTGGTTTCCACTCCAATAGGTCATTATCCACTAGGTACTGGATGCCCTGAAAATAACACAATTAACCTCAGTGAAATAATGCTGATTTTACACCACATACCAATGGCAACACTGTTATCAAACATTCATTAAGAAACAGGATATAAGATACAGATCTTGACGCATGATCTATTGGTTTAATCGACCTTATTCCCAGCAATGTCATCTTTGATTTTTAACGGGAATGAAAGCAAGGCTATGAGGGATAGACATGCATCTCTTCAGTGGATTTCATGTGTCTTTAGTTTGTTCTGCTGACAAAACACTGCAAAAATATCTTGTCAAGAAGTTTCAGTAGACAAAAAACACCAGACAACATGAAAATTGTGTGGAAAATTATAAGTGATACACAGCCTTTTTACAGCGGATGCCATTAAAAAACACTGTATGTCTGCTCTGAATAAGGTCTATAGGTACATCAATTGCATCACTCAATCTTTTATTGGTCAGATCTTATATATGTAGGTTTCATATGATTGGGGGATGCATGGTGAAAAACGATCAAAACTGGTCGTTGTTTTTAACATATTGACCATGTATACCAAGCTACTTGGAAAATGCAGTGTGGCTTGAGCTCACTTGTTCTACAGAAAACACAGGATGTGGTTCAATCTCTCTTTCTCTGCCTCTCTCCACCCCCTCTTCCTCTAACCTAGTTTTTGCGAATTCTCCTTGTAGTTGTGAAGCTGTTACCCTGCATGTATCACGCTGTTGCGCTGCATGCAACTCAATGATTCATTGGTCGTACCTTTTTGGGGTCCATGTTAAACTTCTTTTTTCCACACTGGATTCTCTTGTTCTTCATAACATTTTTACTAGAGAATTAAAAAAATGACATTATTGTGAGAAAAAATGAAATACATTCTATATTCCACAAAATGTTTCCAGCCTGTTTATGACAATAGTGTTGATTCAGCTAAGTCTTGATATGAGCGTGAAGTGGTTCTTGCATATAACCTATCTAACATTTTCTGTGGCTTAGGATGTCCAAATATAAAGGTATACATGTCTAGAGCCAAAGCTCTTCTCATAAAATTGACACCAAGAAACAGGAAACAGATACCCACGCTGGTGTTTCGTGATGTGCAAAAAAACTGTACTTGTATATGTTAACTGCGAATTCATGGTAGAATTCAATTCAAGGAAGATTCTGCAGCTTCTAGTGCACATGCATAAACACACGGGCGTATTCTCACACTTAGACTCAAAGCACCTTTTCCTGACTATGGAATGCCGAATTGATAATATGAATTACATGCTTGGCTCTAGGAATTCACATACTATCAGTTTGTGTTCAGTTTTAGAAGATATATTCACGCCTGTGGATTCAGGCTGCTATGAGGAAAGATGTGGCTTTATTGTATTAGACATTATAACCTTGATCTAAACAACAATACCGTGAACCCAAGTGATATTTGTGAACATTATGAAAGAGGATATGAAAAAGAATGATGCAATACAGAAATAACTACAAAGGGAAAATATTATGTATAGCAAACGTCCAAATACATTTGATCGATTTTTGTTCTAGTTGCTATGGTACCTCAGAGCTGAGTGATAGCGGTTTATATACTCACTTCTCATCATCGGCATCCATCGTTTGAATTTCTGTCATCATGTTTTCGATTTCCAGCCTGAGTTTCTGCAAGAATGAAAACATTGATCAGCCAAAGCTTTGTCTGCACATGATGACACATAGCTCACAAATACTCCATCATTTTCTTCACAAAGTTTTCCATGCCATTTTTCTTTAGCACAAAATTGCATTGATATGCTTAAAAGCCTTTGTCATATATGACGCTATTAATAATAATGGTATGCAGAAAGAGACTATGAAGCCAAATACCTGAATATCATCTAGAATCACATGCTTATGGACGTCAGACTGCTTCTTGTCATTTGTATTGTAAGATAAAGGTGCTGAAGATGACATGGGAGCATGAATAGATCAACAGTTAGCAACAGTCTCACATTAGATCCACAAGAGGAAATGCACAGAGAGAAAACCCCAAAGTGCAAACACAGCCCAAATATATCAGCTAAATATAACACTGTTACTTCTGTTTTGGAGAACTGTCCCACATAGGATGTATTTTGGTCTTTTACTGGTTGTATTTGTCTCATGAAGACAAATTTCCCACACAATCACAATATTAAATAAACACGAGTAGCAACATTGCAAAAGCAAGGAAAATAATAAAAACTAATAAAAGAAAATAGATGTATGGTTGCTCTCTTCAGATAACATAGGTTGCTATTGAGAATCCTTAGATCATTTAACGTTATATCCTTAATTTTAACACTAATTGCTGGTTCTTTAATATCACACACATCACAAAATCATCACAAAATGTCATCACAAAATGTCTAATGATGAAGGTGATATCACAGGTATCCCACTACAGGTGCACTTGAACATTTTGCATGAAAAGCCCCTAATTCATAGAACCTTAAAAAGATGATTAAACAAGAACATACCTTTCCCCCAGAGGAAGCTGTCCTTTCTTTGGGTTCCCATGATGGCTTTGTTGCAGGGGGACTGTAAAGAGAAATGTTAAATCTCGAAGTGCTGCTCTGTTAGCTTACTATAGCATATTAGATAACACATAACAGACTATTAAAATAACGAAAAGTATTATGATAATGTCTTGATGATACATTTTCAGTATACATTTATTTATCAATTGATAATATTCATGCCAGCAATCTGTCGAAAAAATAAGTATAGACTCATAAAACGATTGGTAAATAGGTGAGATGTTATGGAGGTGATGTAAAACTTTCTTACATTAAGGAAATCAATTACAAAGTAACTATTAAAATGGAGCAAAATAGTGGTTAAAATGCATACCTTCATATGTGTAACTCGGTGTACATGTAGTCGCTGTCGTACAGTACGGATGTAAACCAACGTGAAGTGCGCTTTAATTGATGAACAATCGCTGAGTTCCTGCGCGAGGAGGGTGACGTCACGGACATGAATGACAGCTGAGCTCTGAGAACTTATTTCCTCAGCATTTCCTCAACATGTCAGCATTTTTATTTCATCACAAATGTGAATAAGATTTTATTTTCACATAAATTCAGAGAATCCACTGACAGATGTAATACTGCATAATATTATAGACATAATATTGCGATATAACCTTTTTCAAAATCCTCCCCCTCACAGTTGAACAAACCCTACAAAATATATTTGTAAATTGTAAAATACCATTTTCAAAAACAAACAAACAAACAAAAAACTCCTCTATGATTCATTAGCTTGTTTCCTCATGGGGACCTCAATTCTGTGTGCATTCAGGTTGAAGTCCCAAGCGGGATACAAGAAAAAACATGAACACACACACACACACACACACACACACACACACACACACACACACACACACACACACACACACACACACACACACACACAGTGCCGGTCAAGTTTGGGAAACACTATTTGATATTATAATTTTAAAATGAATTTAAAATAATACTTTCCTATTTTTATATAATTTATGTCTATGATACAAAGCTGTATTTGCAGTATCATTTCTCCAGACTTCAGTGTACATGATCCTTCAGAAATTATTATATGCTGATTCAGATGTAGGTTTTGTTAGATTAGAATAACATGCTTTTTTTAAGGATTTATTGGTGAATAAAACGTTAAAAAAACAGCAATTATGTTCTAACAATAAAAACCTTTACTGTCACGTTTTAAGTGTACAGATTTTAAAACTAATTAAAATGTTTTCAAATGTAAATATAGCTATAATTATGCACGTTCAATGATGATTCGACATCGCCCTCTCGTGGTCTGTAATGCACAGTACGCAGTCTTTCACTTAAAAGTTAATAGCTTCCTCTTATAGTTCGACACACGTTCAAAACTGTCACAACCACATGAGAGAGAGAGAGAGAGAGAGAGAGAGAGAGAGAGAGAGAGAGAGAGAGAACTGACACACCGAAGACGCAAATCTGTTTCCTGTATTACAACTTAGTTCCTTAACAGTTGTTTTACAGCGGCAGCCAGCAAAAAGTTTCTTAAAAGTATTGGAAAATGCAAGCAATAAAGTGTGTGGTGGTCGGAGATGGGTGAGTGAAGAAAGTTAAATCTTAAATCTGGCTTTTACCGTTTAACTTTAAAGTCGTTTGTAAACATTACAATAGTTCATATTTTCATGTTTATTCATTTGAAACCGTCTTGATTGCGTTTGTTACATTTTTCAAGGGCACTGCTAATGTCTTATAAAGCACTCGTTTTATCTGCTTCGTCTGTTGGTTACTTTTAATTTCCTAATTTGTCACGTGAGATACTTTGTATTTTAGTTTATGTAGCCTCAGGCTCAGGTTAGTTGCTGAACCTATAAGGTCATGAATACTTGACTACACTTCATATATATCAAATTTCTCTCTTTCTGTTTTGGGTATAAAATCTACCTACAGGTTTCGTGATTTAATATACTACAGTTGTGTTTGACTAAAAGATAAGCACTGAAATGATGAGCAATATTGGGCTGACAGTCAGATTGGGGGCCGCAATAGGCTATATAAAGTCTTGGCATTTACAGGCAGGTTCATATAGTGTGCAGGAAGTTATGCCACACAATGTTACCTGATAACTGATTTTCATCAAAAAAGGAAACAGCAGTCACACTTGGGTCAAGTTCCTCTGGAGGTTTTTATGCTTTCTCTATTCTGAGAGACATGGTCATGTTGAGAATGTTATGAAGTCATGTGGTCTAAACCAGTTGTTAAGACATACTTAAGAAGGGTCCAGGGTAAGATTTAGATTTTGCTTTGTTAATAGATGAAAATACATTTGGAAGGCCACATGTGTCTAATGTTGTCGAAGCCATATTTGAACCTTAATGATGGGCCTGTTGTGGAACAGAAGTCAAAAACTGTTGGGAAACGTTTGCTTTTACAATTGGGTACTTCATCAGGCTATAAACATTTGGGCTGTTACTAGTGAACCAAGCATGTTTTCCATGAAGCATGCATCATAACAGCGCCAGGAACACAACAAGCATCTGTTCTTCTTTCATTGTACGAGTGCGGTCATACAAAGTCAAGTCATGCAGTCAAAATGGCATCTTTTAGTCAGTTTTCAAGATGACTGGCAATGACAGAAAAGGAAGTTCTCCTTTAGACCCTAAATATGTCAAGAACGATTGTAGTTCGCTTTCTGTTAAAAACTGACCAACATTTTAGGTGTTTCTAGAACATATGCTGACCTACAGACAGACATGATTCAAGATGGAGGATGCGATGGTTCTGATTTTGAAACGTGAGACTTAAGCTTCTTTTCCGGGGGTTGGTGGATTTGCGACATCACTTCATCTCATCTACTTTATGTATATATAATGCAGGTGGGACAGAACAGGAATATAAAAACAAGCAATGCTGATGCACAGATCTGGAAGCGGAGCAGAATGCTGATGAAACCGTTATTAGGGACGAAGTCTGAAGGTTTAAACTGTTGAAATGTTTTAATTTATCAATGACATGTATCAAAATGCAGTTAATGCTTTGCTTTTTGGCCACGTTCAGTGGAACATCTAACATGGCAAATGGCAGCAGGGGAGAGGTGCTTTCGCTTTGAGGATATCCTGTTTAAACCCTGTGCACGGTTCTCCATTTTGAAGCTGTTAACTTCCTCTTGCATTTGATGCTGTGACCCAGCTGCCTAAGTTCCATGTATTGCTCGAAGATGAGATGTTTAAATAATCCTAATTTTTATCCTCAATCTAAAAATGAAAATCCTTTCACTATCTACTTAATTAAAATTTTGAAGTATCGTCATATATAAATCTTTTTCAGACAATAACAACTTGAAGTTACCACAGGCCGTTCAGCTGCAACAAGGACAAAAAAAGCATTATTTAAAACCACAAATTAGTCCACATTACTTTACGTTGTGCCACATTTGCCGACATTATGTTTGGTTACCAGTGACACAATGTTATATTGGATTTGAGAGCTGCAGCGGAGGTGAATATTCTTCAATATCTTCAATCAAAGGATTGATTTATTTTATCTTTTTGTTGGTCCTATTGGGAAGGGGTGCGTGGGTACGACTGTTTGGAATGTAGCCTATATGTTGTATGAAATGGGCAGTTTAAGTGTGACTGGTGAAGTTTTTTTGTTTGTGTCTGTGTATGGTTTTGAATTTGAAATGAATAAAAAGTTATTCACAAAAAGAGAGAACTTCAATCTGGTTTATTCCTCATACAAATATGTTGCATGACTTCTGGAAATTCAAGCTTACGCGAATTTTGGTGAACTCTGATCTGCTAATTCGTATCACATTAAGACGTGACCAGTAGAAGATTCATATGTCACAGTGTGTGACCTCTAAGCTGAATTATATCACCCTGTAGCCCGAGACTGGTTTCCCACTGAAGCTAAGCAGGGCTGAGCCTGGTCAGTACCTGGATGGGAGACCAACTGGGAAAACTAGGTAGCTGCTGGTAGAGGTGTTAGTGAGGCCAACAGGGGGTGCTCACCCTGTGGTCTGTGTGGGTCCTAACACCCCAGTATAGTGATGGGGACACTATACAGTAACAAGCACCGTCCTTCGGATGAGACATTAAACCGAGGTCCTGACTCTCTGTGGTCATTAAAAACCCCAGGATGTCCTTCGGAAAAGAGTAGGGGTGTAACCCCGGCATCCTGGCCAAATCTACCCATTGGCCTCTGTTCATCATGGCCTCCTAATCATCCCCCTATTCTGATTGACTTCATCACTCTGTCTCCGCTCCACCAATCAGCTGGTGTGTGGTTAGCATTCTGGCGCAATATGGCTGCCGTCGCATCATCCAGGTGGATGTTGCACATCAGTGGTGGTTGAAGAGATTCCCCCTATATGTAAAGCACTTTGAGTGTCTAGAAAAGCGCTATATAAATGTAACTAATAAAATAATAATATTAATAATAATAATTAAAAGAACACAAACTTTAAAGCTGCAGATTTGTAGCAGTATAGTAATGGGGAGTATTTGTCATGTATTTGCAATTATTTGGTATATGTGGAATGTATGTTTTTTTTGTTGTTTTTTTTAAAGAGTGTGATGCCATATCACAGCATTTGCAGTTTCCACAAACGTTTAACATGATTAAAGTGCAGTTTGTCTGTAGAATCAGTCCAATTATGAAAAAAAAGCTTCACAAGACAACGCACTTAGGTGTGTTTAGAACTTTAGAACTGAAAATCAATTTCAGATAACTAATTTTAGAGTAAAGTTATTAACAAAAACCAATCATGTTATGTCAGGGAAATAATTATTTTCTAATTCAATGAAACATAATGTGACCCCCATTTTTTGTTGTTCATATTGTGGATTCGCTTAACTCATGCATGTCAACACAAATCCTGTAGCTCTGAATGGTTTTCCTTTTTTTTTTTTATATATATATCACACGGTGTCTGCTCAGTTCTCTGAACTGTCATGACAACCATGTGGACATTTTCTTTTTTTTCTGACACTTGTGACACTCCTTACACTCTTCTCAGTATTAGTTTGCTCTATTGACTCTCTCTTACTCTCTGCAAAAGCCGGCTCTGCTAAAGCACAAGGCCTTGCACTTTGATGCGATTAGCATAAGATCTGTAACACACAAGTACATGTGCACACTAAAACAAGCACTTTTTTTTTTTTTTTACAGTTGTAGGAGATGCACACAAATGCTTGTTTTATAATCAAGGAGAAGAAACAGGTTGAAGCGACCAGGGGCACATTTTTAAAAGCACACTTCAAAAAGAGCTCGCTGTCTCTCTTCCTGGATGACACCGCCCAACTTCCTGTCATCCTGTCACTGCAATGCCAGGCACCATACTGAGTTTTGTCCTGCTCTCTTTCTCTCTGTATCTATCTATATCTGATTTACAACTTCAAAGAGCCTCAGAAAGCGGTTATCTCCCACTGTTTTCTGATTATGTTTTCAGCGCACTGTCTCCAGTGTGTACTGGAATTTGTATAGATTAAAATGTATTCAAGTATGCTCTGTGATGTGAGGCATGTTTGATTTCCACCGTGGCTGCACTCACAGTCTCAGTTCTGTTAATATTAAATTATTTTGTTGTGATGCACAATAAGCTAGAGGCTTGACCTTCAGTCAAGTGCACACAAGTCTGGATAACTCAAATGGTCTGTGGTTGTTGCCAAGTGTGTGTACGTATGTACCTAAATATTAGAGAGAGCAAGAGAGAGAAATCAAGCACAGTGTGTGTAATAAAGATGGCAAATAGTTGTGATGTGACTGAACATGTTTAGCCTGAGGTGAGTGATTTTGCCTTGCCCTTGCCCTTGAGTAGCTCCAGTGATTCCTGATGCGAAGGAGATATAGCCACAGGCTCCTGAATCCCAGCATTCCTCACTTTTCGCTGCCTGCATGCAGCAACATGCGCTCCACTGGAATTTGTGTCTCACACACTCTTATTTCAGCCCAGGTCTTTTGCATTTTGCAGTTTCAGGTGACCTGTTTTCATATCGAATGTCATCTCTTTTTGAGCTTATGTAAACATGCACAATTGTTTTGAGGTATTTTGAGTTGCTCTACAGTCTGCTGTCACAGCTCTGCATGTGGCATAACTATCTGTGGATTTTATTTCTAGTTGTATGAAAGGGTTTCTGAGTGTGTGTGTGTGTGTGTGTATATACATTTATATAATTTTACCTTGAAGGTAATCTTCTGTTGTTGGTTAAAACAATACGAGCTCCAAATGGAACGCAGACATTTTTTGCACCAAAGAATTCCGTTATTCACAGGAGTGAAATACATCTGTAAAAGGCTGTTTAACAAATGAGGAAAAATAATAATAAAAAAAGAGCAGCGCAGAATGCTCAGGTTTTTATTAAATAGCTAATGCTTTCCATTCGCTACAAAATTTTCATAGTCGTCCGATTGCAGTTCATTTCACTCTACAATCTGTCTGTCGTTGCCGATGTCAGTTCTAGTCAAAACATTTCACACTAGATGACTTGGATTGCAGGTAGCGGGGTCTGGAAATGTACATCACATCAGTGACTAATGACTGTAGCTTAAGTTTGACTGAGCACCCATGTGTCATGTCACTGATGCCCTAGAGATATTTAGCAGATAAAATATCTATACCTGTTTGCGGTTCAAGTAGTGTAAAATGCCTTTAAATATCTCTCTGAATTGGTACTTCTTTCAGAACGCATATTTGATCATTGAAACATACTAGCATAGCGATCGTCACTCATGTGAACGAGAACCGATTTGCCTCTGATTTTGAGCTTTCATTGACAATCTCCAGTAGCCTAACTCTTGGTTGACATGGGGCTAAAATTCAGTAGGGCCTAGTGTTGGCGGCATAAGTGCCTTCTATGATGTTGCTGACAAAATTATACACTGCTGCACAAATTTGGGTCAAATATGGACAAACCTAGCCATTGGGTTTAAATTTTTAAATTACAGTTTTAACCGACTGGTTGGGTTTGTCCATATTTCACTCAAATTTGCGATAAAACAACCCAGCATTTTCAGTGTGCTATTCGTGGTGTGAAATTTTAAAAGTTTACCAGTGACACAATGTTATATTGGATTCGAGAGCTGCAGCGGAGGTGAATATTATCAGAAATAATCTTCAATAACTTCAATCAAAGGATTTATTTATTTTATCTTTTTGTTGGTCCTATTGGGAAGGGGTGGGTGGGTAAGACTGTTTGGAATATAGTCTATATGTTGTATGAATTCTATTTGAATTCTTTAAAGTCGACATAAAACGGCAGTTGCGATTAGCTTGTTTTGTGTATATATATAATCTCCAAGTGAATAATATAGGCTATCCAAGTGAAATGGTTTGTCAAACAAGAAATTATAGGACAGGACTTGATTTTATCGGGAATTGATTAGATCATTGTTGTTTGCTACTGATGTAAACCCGTGTGAGTGATTATCCCACCCTCACTATAAACACACACGTCATCAGTGAAGAGATGTCACTGCAAGAGGGAGGGAAAGTTATTTTGAGGTCATCGTGATTTTGCCAAGACAGACATGTTCCTGTAGGCTCTAACCCTACCCATAACTTATCCCTAAAATCTGAGGTAATAGAAGCACCTAAACCTGGCCTTATAAGCCTTAACTTGACATAAACAAACTCGTCCCTCAAATCTGATTGGTTGATTGAAACATTTTTACAGGACCAACAAATATACTGATCCAGGAACATGTTGTACTTGGTGAAATTGTTATTTTGATTAAAGAGCAAGGGCACATACATTTTAAATAAATAATGTGCACGGATAAAACATTTTTTAATTAATACTGCAATATTCCATATAAAACAAATTTGTCAACTTTGATTTCATTGCGACTGAAGCTGAATTTCTTTAACAACACTTTTTCATGAGGGAATCGATGAACAAGCGTACACTGCACAATGGTAAAAGATGTCTGCACGTGTTTACAATATGTTCTATGTCAACCAGTCATGAGATAGTTGCTTTGAGCAATGAAAAGCAATAGTACAGAGTAGACAAAGTGGATACAGAACCTTTCCTTTATGTATGGCATTGCTATATGCAGTTAGGATTTAAACATTCATTGCCTAGTTCTTGAAAAAGGACCACATACAATGTTCTTTGTATTTGAGAACAAATGTGTGAATTCACTATGGAAGTACAGTACACCTGCTCCTCTTGTTGAATGATGGTTACACCACAGCGTACTTCGAAGTAATTTTAGCAGCATGTGTTTTACTGAAAGTACATTATGTTGTTTGTTTTCCAGTAATCTGACAGATAACTAACTGTCTCTTTTTTTCATTGTTGTTTGTATTTTTCAGAGCTGTGGGTAAGACCTGTCTTCTTATCAGCTACACTACCAATGCTTTCCCCGGGGAGTACATTCCCACAGTGTGAGTACCACAACAATAGAGGAGGATTGAACTGTTTATATTTTTATGTTGAACATGACATTCATGGTGAAATATTGAGAGATTGTGTGGGTTGGCTGTTTTCGCTCAGGTTTGATAACTACTCAGCAAATGTAATGGTGGATAGCAAACCAGTCAACCTGGGCCTCTGGGATACAGCTGGACAAGAAGACTACGACAGACTGCGGCCACTGTCCTACCCTCAGACGGTATTCACACCACCATGAACATTTAGTGGGACACATCCCCTTGAATATTCCTAATTGTGATCAATTATTTATTTTAAAAAAATATTTTTTAATATTTAAAATACTTTTGAATTAACTCTATGCTTAACAAGGCTATTTATTTGATCAAAAATACAGTAAAAGAGCAAAATTGTAAAATAATAATTCAACTTAAAATAACTGTTTTCTATTTGAATACACACTGCCCAGCTCCAAAAAAAAAAAAAGTCATTGTTTGGAATTAAATTGGCAAATGCTTAAGAGTCAATGATTGGATAATGCAATGATTTTTGTTGTTGTTTCTAGCATGTTATATGTTATTCTAACCCTAACTGGTGGAGTGTGTAGCTTTTCATTTCTTAAACAACCATGTAGGAAGACACATCATGGCCATATTCCAGGATGAAATTGTCAAAATTCATTGAAAGTCTTTGGGATCTGCTGGAGGAGACTTGACAGAGTGCTGGACTCTTGCGTTGTCAATACATGATCTTGAACAAAGATTAATGCACCTCTTGATGAAAATAAATGCTGTGATGTTAATTCCATCAAGAGGTGCATCAATTTTTGGTCCAGATCTGGTATTGACAATGCAAGATTCCAGCACTCTGTCTCGAGCACATCCCAAAGACTTTGCTTTAATAGCTTTTGCTTAATATTTTTGTGGAAACCACGAAGCACATGGGGCCTGGCATCCAGGAATAGAGACAGCAAGCCTCAAAAGAACAGCATTTATAATGAACATAGAATAGAATAGAATAAACTTGTGAAAGTTGAGTTTATTTGTCAAAACAAATGTCCTCTGATGGTATTTTTGCAGGATGTGTTTCTCATCTGTTTCTCTCTGGTGAGCCCAGCATCGTTTGAAAACGTCAGAGCCAAGGTAAGTCCTTACAGGTGGTGGCTTAGTCTGGATATTAATGGAATACAAGTACAGTCACACCAACATGAACCTATAGACACAATCCAGTAGCAAACAACAACATTCACCTGCACAATAACCCACTTTCATTGTATGTGTGTTCCCACATGCACATATACCCTCATGCATGCCCTTAAACACTTGCTCTGTACTGCACTGGACACTAGATGCCACTGTGCATTAATCCAAGATGCATTTACTGACCTTAATCACAAACTTTCATTATGTAAAAGTCATATTAAAATAGAGATACTCATTAAGTGGACATGACGTAAACATCAGCTTCTATAAAATGTGGGTGGCCTTGTGAGTATTCAGACATTCACAAATGAGTTCCATCAATGCCATTCAGCTGTTTTAAAAGAGAAAGTGCTTTGCTCTCAGGAAGCATTTATCACTCACAACATCATCTTTACCTGTATATTTTTCAGCCAGCCAAAAGGTTTGTTCAATACAGACTCTATTTAGTAATTGATTGCTCTACCTCACACTCACAACCCCGTGCCAGCAGTTCAGCTGACCTTGATGTGTTCTCATTAATGCAACTGTTGATGCCTGACATACACAGCATTTAGTGTCCTGCTTCAGGTACCGTGTTTAAATTGTTTCTTTTTCACCCTGACAGAGAGCATATTTAAGTGATCAGAATGTCAGTTCGCTGTAGTGCAATCAGAAATAATCTAGTGTCCTAGGGGCAAAAATACAGGTCCTTCTAAAAAAAATAACATATTGTGATAAGTTAATTATTTTCCATAATGTAATGATAAAATTAAAATTTCATATATTTTAGATTCATTGCACACCAACTGAAATATTTCAGGTCTTTTATTGTTTTAATACTGATGATTTTGGCTTACAGCTCATGAAAACCCAAAATTCCTATTTTAAAAAATTAGCATATTTCACCGACCAATAAAAGAAAAGTGTTTTTAATACAAAAAAGTCAACCTTCAAATAATTATGTTCAGTTATGCACTCAATACATTTACATTACATTTACATTTAGTCATTTAGCAGACGCTTTTATCCTAAGCAACTTACAAATGAGAGTAATAGAAGCAAACAAGACCAGTCAAGGGCAACAATATGAAAGCGCTGTAACAAGTCTCACCGAATCGAACACAAAACACATAGGACAGTTTTTTTATTTTATTTTTTTATTAAATAACAAACAGAAACTAATAGAGTGATAATTTCTATTTCTTATTGGTCAAGTGCTGCTGGAAAAGAAGTGTCTTGAGATGTTTTTGAAAATGGCTACAGACTCGGCTGATTGAACTGAGACAGGCAGGTCATTCCACCAGGTGGGAACAGTCCAGGAAAAGGTCCTAGTGAGGGATTTCATGCATCTTTGAGATGGCACCACTAGGTGTCGTTCACTTGCAGAACGCAAGCTTCTGGAGGGTGTGTAAGTCTTAGCAAGCGAGTTTAGGTATACTGGTGCAGAGCCTGCGGTTGCTTTGTGGCGAGCACCAGAGCCTTGAATTTGATTTGCGTGGCTATCGGCAGCCAGTGAAGACTGATGAAGAGAGGCGTGACGCGTGTGCTCTTCGGCTCGTTGAAGACCACTCGCCGCTGCATTCTGGATCAGCTGCAAGGGTTTAACAGTGGATGCTGGAAGGCCCGCTAGAAGAGAATTACAGTAGTCCAGTCTGGAGAGTACAAGAGCTTGGACCAGGAGTTGAGTGGCCTGCTCTGATAGGAAGGGTCTAATCTTCCTAATGTTGAATAGCGCAAATCTGCAGGACCGGGTTGTTGCAATAATGTGGTCAGTGAATTTTAGCTGATCATCAATCATAACTCCAAGGTTCCTGGCTGTCCCGGACGGAGTTATGGTTGATGAACCGAGCTGAATGGAGAGAGTATGTTGAAGTGCTGGGTTGGCTGAGACCACAAGCAGTTCTGTCTTTGCCAGATTGAGTTGAAGGTGTTGTTCCTTCATCCAGGCAGAAATGTCTGTCAGGCAGGCAGCGATCCGAACCCCAACTGTGGGATCATCTGGTTGAAATGAGAAGTAGAGTTGAGTGTCATCAGCATAGCAGTGATAGGAAAAGCCATGTTTCTGGATGACAGATCCTAGAGATGACATGTAGATGGAGAAGAGAAGTGGTCCAAGCACGGAGCCCTGAGGAACTCCAGTAGCTATAGGATGTGACTTAGACACTTCACCTCTCCATGACACCCTGAAGGACCTACCTGAGAGGTAAGACTTGAACCACTGGAGAGCAGTTCCTGAGATCCCCATCTTCATGAGAGCAGCAGACAGATCCAGCAGGATGAGTACTGAGGATTTGGAAGCTGCTTTGCCTGTCTCAGTGCTTCAGTAACCGAGAATAGGGCAGTCTCAGTTGAGTGGCCGCTTTTGAATCCAGATTGGTTGTCGCCCAGGAGGTTGTTCTGTGCAAGAACATAGAGAGTTGGTTGAGCACTACTCTCTCAAGTGTCTTAGCAATAAAAGGCAGAAGGGACACCGGTCGGTAGTTTTCTAAAAGTGCTGGGTTCAGAGAGGGTTTCTTAAGCAGTGGGGTTACCCGAGCCTGCTTAAATGCTGTAGGAAAAGTCCCGGTGTGGAGAGAGGTGTTGACGATGTGGGTGAGTGCAGGAGTAATTGACGCGTAATGGCCTGAAGCAGGTGAGTGGGGATAGGATCAAGCGGACAAGTAGTGGGGTGTTTGGAAAGGATGAGTTTGGAGACTTCTGCTTCAGAGAGCAGAGAGAAAGAGGGAAGCGTCTGTGTGACGGTTGATGAGATGTGCATGTCAGTTTGTGTGCGGACAATTGGCTGCTTATGGAGGAGGTTTTGTCTGTGAAGAAGGATGCAAAGTCGTCAGCTGTAAGAGTTGATGACAGAGAGGGGGCAAAGAAGAGGAGAATGTTCTGAAAAGTGGAGAGTCAGCAGTTGTTGATTTTGTTGTGATAGTATGTAGTTTTTGCAG
Source organism: Gobiocypris rarus (assembly GCA_023029165.1). Classification (NCBI taxonomy): domain Eukaryota; kingdom Metazoa; phylum Chordata; class Actinopteri; order Cypriniformes; family Gobionidae; genus Gobiocypris; species Gobiocypris rarus. The sequence continues at coordinate 23,423,321 of CM040934.1, read as the reverse complement.
TGGAGACATGTGCAGAGAAGGAAACAAGAAGAGACAGATACAAGGTAAGATCAGTAGAGTTCTTAGATTTGCGCCACTTTCTCTCTGCCACCCTGAGTCCAGAGCAATGTTCGCGGAGAACATCAGACAGCCAAGGGGTCAATACTTGGTCGGGAATCCTTTTGCAGAAATGACTGCTTCAATGCAGCGTGGCATGGAGGCAATCAGCCTGTGGCACTGCTGAGGTGTTATGGAGGACCAGGATGCTTCGATAGCGGCCTTAAGCTCATCCAGAGTGTTGGGTCTTGCCTCTCAACTTTCTCTTCACAATATCTCACAGATTCTCTATGGGGTTCAGGTCAGGAGAGTTGGCAGGCCAATTGAGCACAGTAATACCATGGTCAGTAAACCATTTACCAGTGTTTTTGCTCTGTGAGCAGGTGCCAGGGCGTGCTGAAAACGAAATCTTCATCTCCATAAAGCTTTTCAGCAGATGGAAGCATGAAGTGCTCCAAAATCTCCTGATAGCTAGCTGCATTGACCCTGCCCTTGATAAAACACAGTGGACCAACACCAGCAGCTGACATGGCACCCCAGACCATCACTGACTGTGGTACTTGACACTGTACTTCAGGCATTTTTGCATTTCCTTCTCCCCAGTCTTCCTCCAGACTCTGGCACCTTGATTTCGAATGACATGCAAATTTTTAGCGACAGTCCAATGCTGCTTCTCTGTAGCCCAGTTCAGGCGCTTCTGCCGCTGTTTCTGGTTCAAAAGTGGCTTGACCTGGGGAATGCGGCACCTGTAGCCCATTTCCTGCACACGCCTCTGCACGGTGGCTCTGGATGTTTCTACTCCAGACTCAGTCCACTGCTTCCGCAGGTCCCCCAAGGTCTGGAATCGGTCCTTCTCCACAATCTTCCTCAGGGTCAGGTCACCTCTTCTCGTTGTGCAGCGTTTTTTGCCACACTTTTTCCTTCCCACAGACTTCCCACTGAGGTGTCTTGATACAGCACTCTGGGAACAGCCTATTCGTTCCTTCTCGTTTGAGGGTGTGAATGATGGCCTTCTGGACAGCATTCAGGTCAGCAGTCTTACCCATGATTGCGGTTTTGAGTAATGAACCAGGCTGGGAGTTTTTAAAAGCCTCAGGAATCTCTTGCAGGTGTTTAGAGTTAATTAGTTGATTCAGATGATTAGGTTAATAGCTCGTTTAGAGAACTTTTTCATGATATGCAAATTTTTTGAGATTTTTGGGTTTTCATGAGCTGTATGCCAAAATCATCAGTATTAAAACAATAAAAGACCTGAAATATTTCAGTTGGTGTGCAATGAATCTAAAATATATGAAATTTTAATTTTATCATTACATTATGGAAATAATGAACTTTTATCACAATATGCAAATTTTTTGAGAAGGACCTGTAGATACTGCCTGCAAGCGTCCAGGCAATGTAGAATGGCTGGTTAGGTTAACATTGACTCTGGTTTGTGATTCTGTGATGATATCTTGTATTACTATGGTTAGACTTTACTTCCTTAAAATATTGCTAGGATTGTCTAATTGATCTAATTTTCTTGAAACAGGCAGAGTCCGACAAACAAAATCCTAGTTTGGTGCTGGTCTAGTCGGTAAACCAGAACAGCTACACAGATCTTACCTGGTTAACTAGCATGATCTTTCTGACCAAGTCTTGCAGGTTTAGTCTATTAAGAAGCCAGCGACAGCATGTTTATAATCCATGCTGTGGATCAGCAGTGTCTTGTCAGAATATAGGCTACTTCTTTTTTTTTTTTCCTAAAGAAAACTATTTCTCTTTTGAAAAGGTTGAACATTTCATCAGGGACATGTTCTGTTTAGAAAATTACATTTAGATTTATTTATTTTTCTCTGTCCACAAATTAATAGATTATTGTTGGGATAAACGTAGACATCTCCTTCTGTTTAAAAAAATATTGATTGCAGGTCAATATTTATATATTGTTAAATATTGTTTACATCAAAGTGCAGTTTGACTGAAGAAAATCTGACGCTTTATAGGGATGGTTCACCCAAAAATTTAAATTCTGTCATGATTGTCAGGGTTTAGGTAAAGGGGTGAGGTGAGGACTCAGATGCAGAAACTATGGGCTTTTTATTTAATAAAACAAAAGCTACACTGAGTGGTAAAACAGGATCCTTGCCTTGACTTGATTGGCAGGGAAACACACAAGAAGGAACATTTGAAGATGATCCGGCACAGGGCTGCAAACACAAGTAGAATAAATAGGGACCGGTAACAAGGGAGGACAGGTTGGGCAAATGAACCAATAATCAGATAACAAGAAAGGCGGGGTTACATAATAGACATGTGAGCACATGGCACAAAGAAACAGAAATGACAAGCTTACGTGGACGGCCAAAAATGTACGGCCCGAGCGAACCCGGAAAACTGCACACTCACAATGACAAGACAATGCAATTGTCACAGCTCTGTCAAGAATAAACAGAACCCTGTTCATGATTTTTCAATGATCACTCTCATGTCATGTCGTTCATGTTTGTTTGCTTTTGTCCATATATAATAAAAAGTGTTCAGTGTTTTCAGTTGAGCAAGGAGTTATTCCAATTCCTCTTTATCTGACTCCATTTTATCATAATTTTAAATTTAGATTAGAATGCCAATTTGGTTATTTGGTCATTAATATATAATAGTTAACCATACATTTAATTATTCTGTTTAACCCTTTGTGGAAAGTATCCATTCATGACCTCCTAGAGATTTATAATTCCACAGTAAGTCAGAATAAAGAAGTATAACAATTTATTAACAGTCAGGTAAATATATAATGCCAATTACATAATTAATTCAAATATACTCCATACATAACATCAAATACTCTGAAGTAAAGAGTGAAAAATGCATTCTTGACTTTCTGAATGTTACGTAATGCTGGTTTGTCTTAATACGTCCAGCGTTAGGGGCCAACCTGATCACAGTATTGAACCCCTAATGTTTTGCCCCATCGCCTTAAGTATTCAGACCAGACAGTAACCACTTTCAAATGTAAATATATGTTAACAATGGGAATGTACATGTAATCACTGTCTCATTGACTTGTACTGACAAAAGACCAAATGGTTGAAAGCCACACCCACCATACTAGGCAAGATATCTCTTAACTTTTAAAACCTTAATTATGTTCTTGTTTGCTTCTGTGGAGATGAGATATTTGTACCAGTCGCACTGAGGCATTTCCAATGATATCAAACACATATATACTGTATAGTATTTGTTCACTTTAGACCAAAGATTTTGGGTGTATTTCAGGTGATTTCAACATGAGAGGAAGCAGGAGTTTGGGGTAAGTTTCATGTCAGGGGTGAGGCATGTAAATTAAGGTAATCTGTAGAGGATTCACTCGTCTCGGACAGAGGTGCCAACTGTATGAATGAGTTGAGATGCTTATTTCCTTTTATTTTCTCAGATAGTCTTTGTTCCTCAATCAGACATCCTGGCAGTTTGCAAGTTTTTACATCATTACACATTTAGCAAATTTTTACATCCTTATAGGGTTGAAAAAGAAAGTTGTAAAACAATACAATAAGGTAAAACGCATAGAACAAAAAGTGTGTCACGCTTTACTGTGTATTTAACAAAAGGTTCATCTCGTCTTCTGTTGAAGAACCAGAATACAAAGATATGCTTAGAGCTTCACCTAGTATTCATACTATGAAAATTAAAGGAGGAATTCACATGAGACAGCTTGATAACTTAATCAGCTTTAACTAAATACACATAATTATTCTAATAAGAGTGTATTTTTCCAACACGCCTTCTCACTTGCAAACAGAATGATTAATTAACTGATTTCACTCCAGCCATCTGTCTGGAGAACTTTTTTTTTTTCTTTCACTCAGTCCTTTAGTGAATAGTCAGCAACCATATTTTCAGTGCTGCAGTATTTAAAGTCTATAACTCCACTTGCAATTTGCTCTTGAATGAAGTGGTACTTTATGTCAGTGTGTTTTGGTACGTCCATGAAATTGAGGGTTCTTTGTAGGAATATACAAATATTGTACGATATGAAAAAATGTAACGGATACCGATAACAGATAGTTAAGTCCTTCTCATGGCAGATTCCGATACAGATATCAATAACCAACAAGTTCATATTTTTATATTATAATTTTCATATAATCTGCAGTTTGTGCACTCAGGAGAATAGAAAATATAAGATGCACCGATGAAACTGATATTTTGGTAGCTCTGGCTTGACTATAATGGCAAACATTTGTCCTGACTCTTCATATGTTTTTTTTTTTTTTTTGTGTGTGTGTGTAAGGCACCACAATACTTTGTAACAGAAAGGGTTTGACAGAGCTATGGTTATAATCAAGTGTTTTATGCATAACAAAAAATGCATCTATTCAACCTTAAGTACATAAGGATGAGGAAGGTTTATTGACTTTAAATAAAAAAAAATAAAATACATAATAAACAAAATGCATTGACATTTGTTGTTTATGGCTTTAGCCTTTTCGCAGTCTCTGGAAAACTTTTTACAATTTTCAAATGCCTGATGAATGGGGACATCGACACTCAATTGTTTAGGCTTAGCACTAGTAACTGCTGCCACGGCTGCTTCATATTCTTTTAATACAGCTTATTCTTTTTATACAGCCATGGTCACAAATGATGACGTGATGAGCATGACACAATTTTAAGCTGCAGTCACTTGCACTCGGAAAGCAGGTGAATCTCGGAAAAATCAGACTGATTGATTGATTTACCAGCAAGCGTACTTCATCAGATCGATTTACCGGATTTCATTTATTTCAATAAAAATGATGTAATGTTCACCCGTATCGCCTGATAATTTATCTGTCCGATAAATATTGTGCACATCCCTAGTTCTTTGCCATACAGATAGCAGACTGATTATCCTCAAACATCAACATTTGGTTGACTTTTAGATCTGTCATCATCTGTCGCATCCAAACTGCTTCTTGAACTGCACTTGCCAATGCCATGTACTCCGCTTCAGCCGTCTGTTTCTTGCTTCTCCAACTCACAGCTGCGCCGCTGATTTGAAACATGTATCCTGATACAGATTTGCAATCATCTTGGTCTCCAGCCCAATCTGCATATAAAAATCCAATGCATTCCTTTGACTTGTCTTTTCTCAACATATACAGCAAGCAATAATGAACATTGTTGCCTGTTTCTCACCTGTTGCTACAGTGTAAATGCAAGGATCAGCTGTAGTTAGTACTAAGCCCATCTTCTTCAGCTGTTTATCTAGGACGATGGTCCAGCATCTTGGTGATTGCTTCAGTCCAGATGCTGCGATCACACTAGATATTCATTTGCTTTGACAACCAAACCTTCAGGTTGTTGCATGTACTCATCCTCCTTTTGTTCTCAGTTCAGGAATGCTGTCTTGACATGATACAGATTTTGTCCATAATGTACAGCCAGAGCAATTATTGTACTGATTGACTCTGGACTGAATGTTTTGACATAATCTGATTAAAACTTTTGTGAAAACCCTTATGTGACTAGACGTGGTGCTGTGTGTGTCTCAAACTTTCCATCAGCATCATCCTTGACTTTGAACACCCATTTACTGCCCACTGCTTTTCAATATTTTGGTAGTTCTACCAGGTTACAAACATTGTTGTCATTCAGTGATTACATTTCTTTCTTCATAGCTTCCTTAAATTTCACATTGTGTGGACTGGTTAAGACATCTTTTTCAGTGAATGAAAACCCACTGATCTCACTGTCTCCATGGGTTTTTGTTCATTTTTTCAGCTACTCATTTTTGCTCAGGAGTCTTTGGTACTGTGTTGAACTCATTCTTTCTTCAGGAAGTCTTGAAACTCAGATGAGGTATATTCTCCTCCATTACTTGTGTGTAACACTTTTAGTTGTCTTCCAGTAGATTTTTCTGCCATGGCTTTCCATTCCAGGAACTTCTGAAAATCGTCATCTTTCCACTTTTGAACATACACCCATACATAGTTAGTAATCTCATCAATCAATTTCAGGAAGTATTCAGCTCCACACAAAGATTTTGCATTCATACATCACAGTGAACTAAGCCAAGTGGTTCAATAGCTCTTTTACGATCACTAGTTGTGAACTTACTGTGATGATGCTTTCCTTCAGCACATGAATCACAGAAGTTGATGTCTTTTGACACATCAAAGCCAAAGTCATCAACTAGACACTCATTGCACAGCTTCTTAAAATTTTGTACACCTAGAAGACCATAACATCAGTGCCAGGTTTGTTCCTTAGTCTTTTGAATATGCACATTCACATTTTCTCTACAGTTCACAAAATAGAGACTGCCTTCTTTTGTTGCAGTAACAATAAGCTTTTGATTAACATTAGTGATGCAGCATCTGTTCTCTGTGAAATTGAAATGTGAAAGACTGAGTTTCCTTGGACACTATCAGCAAGATGTATGACAATTGTAGTACATACAAAACATAATTTAGCTTGCGTTCCTTAGTCTTACCATCAGTCAATGTCATCTTCAGCCACACATGTGCTTCAACAAAATAACAATCCCCACAGTGTTACCCCCAGGGTTCCAGGCTTTTAAACTCAATAATCTGTTTCTTGCCATTACAATTGTAACATGTTGCTCCTGAATCTACAATCCAGCAATCCAGTAGCCAGTGCGCAATCACTTTTAGCCATATAACTTGCTAACTTACTTGGAGAGGATCATGGAGCAGTTGCTGTACCATTTACCAAATCCCATAATCCATCACTTATCATATCAATGCCATCCGACATTGCACTTTCCATGTAGGATAGTTTGATCCGTTTAATGTAACAATTGTTACTGTCTTGGACTGTGTGTTAAACAATATGTACATCTCTTCTTCTATAAAACAACTATAATACAATAATATGCTTAGATCTCCATACTATGAAACAGTATGGATATATATGGATGTAGAATGGATTGGCAGTATGGTTCTGTTGTGGGCAAGAACTCCCTGCCTAGCATGGATAAGAGCAGAAAGATTGGCAATAACCCCCCAAAACAAAACCAATGCCGATATCCCCAACAACACGAACTGATGCGAAAATCTAAATACCTTTTTAATGGGTGAAGCATCACCCCAAGCTGCAGTAAGCAATTACATATTTGCAACAAGCATGTTGCTGTACCCAATTTTAAATTCAATGTATAGTATCTATTGGGGGACGCTTAAACCCCTAGCGGCAAATCTAGACAAATCTGATACAACAAGAATGTTGTAATCACAAAGCTAGTATTAAACTAGTAGTCTGATCTGGGAAACATACAGCTCCAACCCTGGAGCAACAGCTCCAAGTTAGATGCAACGTGCAGCTAGTAATGAAATACAGTGCTTCCTCATTCATGATCATGATTCTGCACCTGTCGGGTGATTCCATAGGCCGGGGGAGAAGACAACGACCTCCATGACTCCACACTTCCTCACGGAATTACCAAGCCATGATGTTGTTAGTGTTTAATAAGAGACCTCTGCGGCGAAATGCACCTGCTGTGAATTTAAGCACAGCATGTTATTGATACTCTAGATAAGCTTAAGCCACAAGCATGTCGCTAACATTAACACAGCATGTGAAATATAAACATATTCCCAATAGCAACTATAGCTAAGACCAGCATGTTTCCAATAGCAACCAGATAGCCTTTAGAATGACCATGTTTCAAATGGCAACTATTCTTAAAAGAACACACCTGCTTCCAATAGCAACGATATATCGTTAAGAACCATAGACTGTATAAAAATATGGACGTAGTGTCCGTGACGTCACCCATAGGATTCTGCAGAGCAGTTTTGAAGTGTAAAAAAGGGTCGAGCTGGCCGTTGCCATCTTAGCAACTCGTCACCGCGCATCACTCACGGATAACAGAAATTGGGCAAAGAGGCGGGACGTGGGTGGAGCTGAGGTGACGCGATTACTAACAAACAACAGATAAATGGCTACCCACCTGCCACTCAAAGTGGCCACGCCCTTAATTATGCAGCACTTTAAGGCTTTATTTAATGTAAACAAATGAGTTCAACAAAAAAAATTCACCCCCCTCACAGTTGTCATGAAGGGCAAAATTAGCCATTTAGACCAAAACTAGAATTTGTACCAGGCTGTAAACATGTTTTATTTCTGCTGTAAAGTTGGGCATTTTAACTTGGGGCTCAATGGGATTCTGCTCCCTTCTGGAGCCTGTCCCTAGTGGCCAGTCGATGAACTGCAGTTTAATCCGCTTCCGTATTGGCTTCAAGAGAGATCGCGGGAGGTTGCCGCTTGTTAAGAACACACCTGCTTCAATAGCAACTACAGCTTTAAGAACAAGCGTGTTTCCAATAGCACTATAGCTTTAAGAACACACGTTTCAATGCAACCATAGCTTTAAGAACACGTTTGGGATTGAGTTTCTCACCTCTCCAGGCTTCAAAAAGAGTCATTCCTAACAGAATCAACACTGAGCTGACTCAACTGAACAATGAATGTTCACTATTGTATTTTTAAAGCTGCACCACAGTTGGCGATGACAGATTTAACACACTTTTGCAAATATGATTGCATAAGCCTAGCACAAGCATAAACTGAAAATTACTAGAAAATAAGCAACATGATGGCCTTAGCAACACACCTGTTGCCAATACCTGATAGCTTAGCAGTGAGCATTGAAACACTTAGCTTAGCTTTGTGAAGACATTCAGGGATGAATGGTGAGTGAAATTTAGTGGATGTTTGATCGCTCTTGATATCCTTCTTCATGCAGGTGAGTGCAGATCTCATCTGAATTGTTTTTGGTTCAGTTAGGCTACATTAGAATAACTTCAGCGAGTCCATGTCAACAATGCAGCAGTAATGTCACTTCCAACTTGCCAACACAGTCACTTCCAGATCAGGCAGCTTACAATCAATGCAGAGAATTGCATGATTAGGTTCACAAACTTGAATGATTCTGAGGTGAAATCCACGTGGAACGAATTCCTTTTGCTAAATACCAATTGCACAATTCTTAGATAATGCAGAGAATTCACCATTAAATGAGCTCTGGAGAAACGCGATAGCTGCTGATAGTACTGAATGAGCTTATGTGATAGACATTGTATCCCTATAGGTAGACGTGATCAGCTGACAGTCAGCTGATACGAGCTTGACTAACCTGACCTGCCACAACTGTCGCTACACTTGATATGCTGTAAAAGTTATTTGGCATTGTTGCTATTTTATCAACTAATTTGACACATTTTTACAACAATTTTAAGTGCCCTCTTGTAAAGTGTTACCTATGCAGTTGATTGGCAACCAAATTATATTTTATCATGTTAGTTTGCCATCAGCTAACAGAGACTAACTGTGGCTATGATAACTTTGTTAACTCTTTAACTGTAACTTTGAATTGCACATTTTTAGCCAAAATGAGCATGGTAATATGAAGCTGCATTAAGTGAGACAGCAACTGATGATGTAGACATACAAAGAGAATTGACAAAAAAAAAACGAATTATGATAATCAAACACAAACAGATAGCTTTATAATATTCTAGATTTCTTTCATTAATAAAGACAAAAATGAACGAGCAAAGGGAAAAAAAAAAGCAAGTTCCTTTTCTGCAGAGTTGTTGTTGTTGTTATATCCCGACCCCACAACACGTTTAAGGTGAATGAGACTGAAACGGAAAGCAAATTGTTTGTGATATCAATAATTCCAGAACCACTCAAGGCTTAATCCGGTCCAATTTACATTGCTTAAAATCAGCGCTTGCATAAACAAGTCCACAAACAGTCCTTTGAATCGTTATTAAGTTCAAACAATGGCAATCTCATCTCGCCGGTTTCTTAATGCTTGTTGCTTTCACTCCCAATCAAAGACTTTCAGAAGTTTCTTTCACTCTTTGCTTTTTCTACCCTCCCAGCATTTTCCTTTATTATTTCAACAGTATATTCCCGAGTAGTATCCATGGTAACACTGGCTATATGCAAATGTAGTCTTGATAGATTGTGCAAGGTTGAGGAGACAAATTAAAATCTATTTAAAGAGGAAAGGAAAGTGCATAGATGCACGTTGCAAGACGTCACCTGACCTGTGCTTTACGCATCTATTTGGTAGCAATCATGGACAAGTTAAGCGTGAAGAGATAATTTTTCATTACTGATTGCGGGCTGATAATATGTGAAAACATGGCACTGCAATAATGGTTTGCTTTGACAGGATTAGAAAGCGATGATTAGAAAGCACCTTATTCACCCGACAATCATATATGCTCACAAATACCACTGGAGACATGCTGATCCCTAAAGCCCACTATTTTGTGTCTCTAAACCCTTTTGAAGTCTTTTATTAATATGTTTGAAGAAAGGAAACAAATAAACCTTTAGTTGCATACAAAATCTGTAAATTGAGCTACTGTAGATCAAATGTAGGACTGAAAGGGAACGGATTAACAACTAGTGCTTATTTTAGAAACTGAGTCATGGAAGCATCGAGGAGAGGTTTGTTTATTGCTCTTTTTAAAGTGATCTTTTGTGTGCACTTTAGTTCAAAGTCCCTTTAAGACGAGTAATTTCACTTGGTGGCCATATTTGAAATGGCTCTCGGGCAGCTATTTCAGTCATGCAAGTGCAGCTCCTAACTCTTTAAATGAGGAAACATCAACATCCATAAAGCAAAAGAATGCTTATTTACATAATGTCTATACTTTACTTTAGTTCGCAGTACAGTGTCTGGTTTGCATTTGTAAAGCTAGTGCAAAGTACTAGTTGGATGACTGCTTTGACATTTTAAAGTGCCCCCATTATGTGTTTTTGAATATTCCCTTCGATGCAGTGTGAAATATCGCTGTTTGTGAATGTAAATGTTCTGCAAAGTTGTAAACTCGAAAGTGCACAATAAGTTGTTGTTTCCCAAAAGAAAGAATCGACTCTGAACTGCCTTTACGAGTCATTTGGAATCCTACTGCCTGACAGTTATACGTCACTAGAAAATACATTTGCATTATGCAAACAATGCCCATAAACACATAATTTCACGTCAATCAGTTCAACGAAGGATTTACAAAACACTTGCTCTTAAAAGATGGGTCGGTACCCAGTTTATTTGGACCTGATTGCTCCTTAGAGTCACAACCTGTAGGCATGAATAATTATTTATGTATATATTTTTTCTACCGGGTGTTCAAAATATGTAGTTTTGTGTTTTATATGGAGGGCATGCATCGTCACCACTTTCCCGCCAGAAAACGCCCCCTCAGCCATGACTGAGTGGCAGAAGAGCTTCTGCATGAATGGATTTAATATGGGAACAAATGTTTATCAGTTTAAACTAAAGGTTGGACTCGATATAGTGTTCTTTACAACTTACCAGAGATCCAGTGATCAGTGGATTTTGACATGCAGCAAGGAATTGTGTTTCTTGACGTTTTATTTGAGCCTGATTTCGATGCATAAATATTTATCACTCAGTCATCACAATTTCGAGAGTGAATCCCACATGTAAATGCAGATGGACCTATCTATTGAAGCATGCATGTGGCCACTTGTCAAGAATGGAAAACAGAATTCCATTTTATTCAAATTCTAAATATATTATAGGCCTATTCATATTTTTTATATCTCCTAGACAGCGTGCAAAGAGCACTACCTTTTATAATCACTAAAAACTAAAAAATCTGTTATGTTAATCAGTGAAGCTGACCACACAATGAATCTCTTATTTACATAATGTCTATACTTTGTTAGAGAGGATTTGCTCGCGTGGAGAACTCAGCACTGAACAAAAACTCGAGCAGATCAATAAACATGTCTGTGATTGGCTACACTGCTCATCAAAGTGAAAACACATTGGAAATTGAAACATTTGACAAGCGCAAATACAGATACGCACTGGATATTTTTCCAGCTCTTTTCCACTAAAAGTATGCTATTATTACGAAGAAAATAACTTATATAGCGTTTATCTTCCGAAACACAATGTTTGCGGTAGACCAATCACAACAGACTGCCTTTCACTATTTAAGATAGCCCATCGGCAGGCCGGGCTTACGTTTTGGAAAACACATAGCCCCGGGACGTTGGGCTTTATGAGCCCATGCATGCCCGAGTCTGATCCCGAATCGCTATGAACCAAGACCAAAAATTCTCCAGCCTTTGACAGTGTGCTAATTATGTTCTTTGAGACATGTATAATCAGTAAATCTATATCAAACAATCTGTAACAATTTAATACTATCACATATTTAAAAAAATTACTCACATAAGTGTGTTGCTTCATTCATTCATGTAATCTCATCCTGTCTGCAAATCCAGTCTCTTGTTTACACGAATCTGTGATCAGAAATGAAGGAACAAACGTGCAATCTCTTGCCCACATGAGCTGGATATTCATTAAAAATAAAGTTCATCCATGCATTCATAATATTGGAATCCGAAGGAAGCTTATGCGTTATGTTTATTGCTTAAAAAGTTGAATCCGGTTTAGCTCTATGTTAGGCCTGTGTCATGTCACTGGCACGAGTCGGTGGGCGGGGCGAGGCAGTGTTTCACCACACGATGACGTCAAGGTGTGGCATATTCTGAGATTGAGCGTTTTCTGGGCCTGGTGTCAATAAATGCTTTTCTTTGACTAACAAGGAAGTTTTCGGCTCTGGAACTTACAGGATATTCTTATATTACCATGACCTCTCATATAACAAAAGCTCAAGGGAAAGTTGATTTCTCAATTCATCACCCCTTTAAAATAGCATAATAGTGGCACTTTAAACTGTTTTGCCATATAAACTTCTGGGATGGCAAGGACACCGTGGGTTTACTGTAGCAATGCTCTTGTGCCCATTGACTGCTTAAGGTCTGCTCAACGTGACTGCATGGGTTGCTTTGTGTATGGAAACAATGGGGCTTGTGAGCGTCAGATTAAAGACAACATTCAAAGGCCAGGCCTTGAAACGTGCAGCAGTCCTTGTGTGCTACAGGTTTCCTCCGCTCTGCAGTGACCAACTTGTTTTTGCTGCATTTTTCACATTTCTGAGATACCACTGACATTGTTAATGTGCTGAGTTTAAAAAAATTATTCGGTTGGTGCTTTCTGAGGAAAATCTTTTTAACAAAAAGGCCTTGGCACATCTCAAATTGACAGACATAAAGTGGAACAAACTCTAAGTGTCCATTAGCCTGTATTTTCACTTCATTCTGTATTGGGACTGAAAGACAGACTGCACGACTGATTGTGGTATTGGTAGCAGATAGGACCAAATAGTGGAAGAAAATCTCAACTCTTTGCAAATGAATAGCTTTATCGCCCATGTATTTGACAAGAGACAGGCAAAGAGAAATGCCATAGCATAGAGTCTAGAGATGGACTGATAATCAGGAGTGAATTAGGGTAAACATATAGCTCAAGTATCCATTAACTCAAGTACTCAGATTATAAAAAGAAAATAATAATTTTTCTTCCTACTTGGTGTCTTAACCAATTTATGTGTTTGTTGCTATATACCTCCTGTAATTTCAAGATAATCAGATCATTGCACACTGAGATACTCATATGTTCACACTTTCTGACGGCCATTTTGAAAGCTGTCTGAAAACTTTCACCAAAAGAGTAGCTGCTTAAATGTGCATTTTAAATGGTTAAACCTTTATTTCAGATCAGTATAACTTCTGACTGCAAAATTAAGATATTAATGTTAAGACTTACATATTATAACCTGGAACCTGGATTTTAGATCCAAAAGATTTTTAACACATCAACATATCAACTGTATAAGATTGTGTGCTACACTAATATATTACTTCACATGCATTACTGGTTTGTACTTTTAAATCCATTATATTATACATTTAAGTTTATTGATATTCGGTGGTTTTACACTTCTATAATTTTTTAAAGATTTCATATTATTTTAAGGTGAGCTTAAAGGATGCACTTCTATGAAAAGCACAGCTTCAGTGTGATTTCAATAAGAAAAAGTATAATTTCATAGATATTTTCAATAATAGTGGTCCATATTAAAATATGTATGAACTTAATTTAATAATATTTATAAATAATAAAAAGGTTTGCTCAGGTTGCTCCCTTTAAGCTCATCCTTACTGAATGGCTGTGTAAATACTTCATAAACAGATTTTAAATATTAACTGATGGTTGTCACTTGAAGTTAATCTTTATAAAAACTATTCTTTAAAATGTTGTTTAAAAATAAACAAACAAACAATAATAATAATTAAATTTTTTTTTAAAAAAACCTAAATAATGGGAGCTTAATAGGAACAGGGGTGTGCTTAAAGGGTACAAACATGTACCCCGTTAAGCACAGTCAGACGTTTTTGCATTTAATGATTAATTTAAATGTTTTTGTAATTTAAAATAAAATATTATTGTGTGTGAGATTGTTTTATTTTAACTTAACTTAACTGACACACTGAAACCAGTACCCTGTGCACTAAAATGTCTCAATGTAGACTTTGGTGAGCTTAATAGGTGCATTTACCCTAATTGTTTTGATCTGCTCCTCTGCTCCCTCTAGTGGTATCCAGAGGTGAGGCACCATTGCCCTTCCACTCCAATTATTCTGGTTGGCACCAAGCTCGATTTGAGAGATGAGAAGGAGACCATCGAGAAGCTGAAAGAGAAAAAACTAGCGCCGATCACTTACCCACAGGGTCTTGCATTGGCCAAAGAAATAGGTGAGGCGGCAGAGGTGGATTTGTTCATTTTATATCACTGGACGACAGTACACTAATGTTCGAAAGTTGGGGTCAATAAGAAAACAGCATATTAGATTGAGCAGCAAATCAGCATATAATCAGCATGATTTCTGAAGGATCAAATGCTGTAAATTCAGCTTTGACATTACAGGAATACATTACATTTTAGAATATATTAAAATAGAAAACAGTTATTTTGAAATGTAATAATATTTCACAGTATTACTGCTACTACTGCGGATTTTGATAAATAAATGCAGCTTTGGTTGAAAATGCAGAGACTTATTTTCAAAAAACATTAGGAAATTGGTTACATTTACAGTTACAGTGTAAATATCCATTTAATATCAAGTAACAACATGCAATTACCATAGGGTTAGGACTAGGAATGGGGTTTGTCTTAGGGTTAGCATGTTGCATGTAATTATGCATAATTTACAGTTGTTACAACAGTAGGTAGGCTACATGCAACTAATGTAACAAGGACACTGTAAAATAAAGTGTCATCAAATAACCTTACTCACCCCAAACTTTTGAACCGGAGTATATTCTTCTGACAATAAGGCATAAACAATTTTTTTTTTCCTCTGCTGTTTAAGCTTAAACAATTTAACTGGCAACAATTCTAATGGAAATCTTTTCATTGAAGAAAAAAGGGGGAGAAAAAATAAGGCTGAAGATACAAGATAAATGAAAGCACTGTTTGGTTTCTTTGTAACATAGAATTCCATAAATACAAAAAAATTACCAAGCACTGCATATAGCAGGCTACAGATTTAGATGCTAAATGCAATTTGTTCTCAGTGTGATTTGAGCTAGCATTTGTGAGAACACATGGGCTACTCCTCCTACACGTTCAAGATATGACAGATTTGTGCACACCTAATACACCCAGACATCTGGTGCTAAGTATCCCACTCAGAACAGATCAGAGATTATTCAGTACCATGCTTAAAATATACTGTATAAAGAGAAAACGGAGGTAATGTTAACAAACCTGATATGTGTGCATGTGTTTGTGTGTGAACAGATGCTGTGAAATACCTGGAGTGTTCTGCTCTCACTCAGAGAGGTCTAAAGACAGTGTTTGATGAGGCCATCCGTGCTGTGCTTTGCCCACAGCCCACCAAGGTCAAGAAGAAGGGCTGTGTGCTGCTCTAAGGATGCACGGTACATTTTCATGCGTGTTATTGTTGTGTTGAGACAGAAAAAGTCAGAGAGGGAGATGTCCATGCATAAAATTTCAGATGCAACCTCAATTATAGTGAACAGCTTTTGTTCTATTGCTGCTTTGCAGTTGTCACGACTTACAAATGCGCTTCCTGCTGGAAGTTAAAGACGGCTATTCTGATTCACGTCAAAGGCTATTCTTTAAAAAAGAGGATGTGAGGAGATGCAAAAAGTAGGACATCCACTGACCTTTTGTTCTTTCTGCCTCCAGATTCGTCACTGTAAAACAGGTACCAGAGAAATCCACTGGTTTTCTTCCACAAACCAACCAGGGATGCAATTACATTATGAAAGCCTTTCTTCTCATTTTAAATGAATATACCACATTGATGCCAATTAAATAATATTGTTGTTGACAACATATTTAATCATATTTTAACTGATGTATTGTGTTATATTGAGACTGATGTAGCTTAAGAGTTTTGTCGGGTACACAGTTGTGTATTGTTTTCTCAAGACAATATAAAACAGCTGATCAAGTCCTTGTTACACAGAGCTGAATTCTTTTAGTCCATTTTTTTTAGTCAGATGAATCACATCCACATAATACTTGTATAGTTATTTTTGTCAAAAAATAAACCATATCACTCTGTTTCCAGACAGTTGTGTTTTTTTGTTTGTTTGTTTTTTTGTCTAAAGAGTTCACTCATAACCGGTATATTGAGTACACATTGTTTTCAGTGACTGTATGTGTAATTCCTTGACAAAGCCCTTTGATTCAGGTGCTCTAAGGTGCCAATTATAGTGCCTGATGCTAAGAATATGATATAAATTAGCATGATTTCCCCATTGAGAGCAGAACTACAGCTTGAATAGCTTTCTGTCTATTATGTCTCACTGCTTCTTTCATTGCTAAAATTGTACCAGTAGAAATGTTACTTATCTGTTATGATATAGCACTCTCTCACCTTATCAGCCCTTCCTCTTCTGTTAGCCGTGTGGACTTTGTGACATGACAACAATGATTTCAATGCGACTGTCGTGAGCTCACATCAAAGTGTTGCCATTTACAGCAAGTCTAGATGTGGTATATTCTTCATCTCGTAGGTTTAGTAGTAAAACTCTGGTGCTTCTGGTTTTGCTATGTGCAGCATACTAAATTCAGCACAAAATAGGGAGATAATTCACAAAAAAAAGATTTAACAATATTTAGCAATTTAGGCTTTTATGTTTATGATAATACATTTGAATTATATAATAACAAATAAAAGTTTGCAGCATAACAGACCAGCTAAAATACCTGGAAGCAACTGAAAGTTAAACATGACCATGCTCACTCTTACATTAAAAATAAGGTGGATATTTTGACCTCGTTTCTCATAATACGACTTTGTATTTTACAGTGTGACATCCTAATCTACGATTGCAATTGTGCTTCTATTGTACCTGATTTTATGTCTCACAGTGTGATTTAGTTCATATTTTAATTGATCTCACAATAAGCATATTTTTTCACTCTTGAGGTGGAAACAGGCTTTCATATGTCCCACGAGCAGTGACAGGCACACAAAACAGTACTTTCCAATCTGACTGAATCCAGATGATTAAGTAATTTATAGCTACATTTTAGAGTTTCATGGGGATTGATTGTCATTTAAATGTAAATGTGGTCCCTTTTCTCATAATTGTAACCATGCTTAGGTTTGTAACAGTTATCAATGGCCCACTCATGATAGCCATTTTATAATTTATGGCTATAGTTATTAAAAAATACTCAATGCAGCAATCCAGAAATAACTTTATCTTCTGTACCAAGCCACAGCTCTGAGTAGAAACACCATCAGTGTGAAAGCACAAAACACGCTGTTAATGCATGCGGTGTGAAACTAGCCTTATGGTGTTTTCAAACTGTTAACGACCCAGTTTCATGATAAACCATCTGATAGTTAAGCACTTACTCAGGATCACGCACCATGACAGAAGGTTGCGGTACCATGTAATTACATTAATAAACCAGGACACCATGAAATGAGAAATATTACTTCGATATTTTTCTGTTTTTCCAATGCGGCAAAGCATTTATTTCAATGACTCACAAGAAATCGGTATGACTCACATATCACAGTGACTTATAAATAAAGCACTCTAAGAGGCAGCCATGGGGTCAGTGCAGTGACCAAGGAATGGAATCAGATAAAAAAAAAGAAATGAGAGAGAGAGAGAGAATGAGAGGAACACAAACACAATCAAGTGGAGTCAAGAGAGATCAGCTTCCCATCAGGCATCTAAGGGGTTATAAATTATGTGCCGACGTGTGTGGACGTAAACGGGCTTCAGAGGCCGGGGTGCACTCTGAGATCTCGTGAGGTATCGTCTGATCTTCAGAAACCTCCCAGTCAGTTGCGATGTGATGAGACGAGAGAGCAATCCCACCGAAACGCCACCGGAATACCAAATTGATTGGTTGTCTTCAACAGAAAGGAAGAAATGAGAAAGCTTTCTGCCAGAAGCTAGACGGATGCATAGGCTACATAATTCGACAGAGTCTGATGACGTGTGACTCGTCTCTCATTTCTTGCTCCCACTCTCATTTGTCTCTGCACTGAATGAAAGAATCGGTTTTAATACAATGGCAATCCATCAGCATCAAATTGTATGTTAGTACTTGAATGAAGCGTCGTTAAAATGTTTTTTTTTACTATTTAATTTAAAAGTAGACTTCTAAAGAATGTATTCATAGGTGGGTTCGGTTGGTGTATTCCCCAGTGTGATGTGGGGTGGTCTGTCCACCATTTGTACCACCATTGTGGCCAATACATTTATTTATTTTTTATCAACATGAACACAGGCCCACACCAGCACATGCTATCCAGTACAATGCACAAAGGGACAAACAGTTTTCAGTCTTCATCAGCTCATAAGTGTATATGATTATTTTGTTTGTCTCGCATCGTCGCGTTTGAGGAACTAATGAATGCGGAAAATGACATGGAGAGAAGAGTAGTAGAGGCAAATATTGTTGAGCAGGAAGTAGAAAGGATTAGCCAGGGTGAATTTAGGAGATCTTTGAAGAGGATGAAGAGAGGAAAGGCAGTTGGTCCTGATGACATACCAATGGAGGTATGGAAGTGTCTAGGAGCGATGGCAGTAGAGTTTTTAATTAGGTTGTTTAACGAGATCTTAGTGAGAGGATGCCTGAGGAATGGAGAAGAAGTGTTTTGGTGCCAATTTTTAAGAACAAGATGTGCAAAGTTGTGGAAGCTATGAAGTATTAAGATGATGAGCCATACAATGAAGTTGTGGGAAAGAGTAGTGGAAGCAAGGCTAAGGGGAGAAGGGAACATTTGTGAGCAGCAGTATGGTTTCATGCCAAGAAAGAGCACTACAGATGCACTATTTGCTTTGAGAATGTTTATGGAGAAGTACAGAGAGGGTCAGAAAGACCTGCATTGTGTATTTGTAGATTTAGAGAAAGCATATGCCAGGGTGCCAAGAGAGGAGCTGTGGTATTGTATGGGGTCTGGAATGACAGAAGTATGTTAGAGTGGTGCAGGATATGTATAAGAGCAGTAGGACAGTGGTAAGGTGTGCCATAGGTGAGACAGAGGGCTTCACAGTGAAGGTGGGACTGCATCAAGGATCGGCTCGGAGCTCCTTCTTGTTTGCGGTGGTGATGAACAGGCTGACAGATGGGGTCAGACAGGAATCTCCATGGATGACATTTTATCTGTAGTGAGAGCAGGGAGCAGGTGGAGGTTTGTCTAGAGAGGTGGAGGTTTGCTCTGGTGAGAAGAGGAATGAAGGATTTTAAGTACTTAGGGTCAACAGTCTAGAACAATGAGGAGTGTGGAAAAGAGGTGAAGAAACGTGTGCAGGCAGGTTGGAATGGGTGGCGATAAGTGTCAGGTCTGTAAAAAGAGTTCCACAAAGAATGAAAGGAAAGGTGTACAGGACAGTAGTGAGACCAGCGATGTTGTATGGTTTGGAGACAGTTGCACTGAGGAAAAGACAGGAGGAAGAGCTAGAGGTAGCAGAGCTGAAGATGTTGAGGTTCTCTTTGGGAGTGATGAGGATGGATAGGATCAGGAATGAGTACATCAGAGGGACAGCACATGTGAGATGTTTTGGAGACAAAGTTAGAGAGGCCAGGAAGAGATGGTTTGGACATGTTCAAAGGAGGGAGAGTGAATATATCGGTAAAAGGATGCTGAGGTTAGAGCTGCCAGGCAGGAGGTCGAGAGGGAGACCAAAGAGGAGGTTTATGGTTGTAGTGAAGGAGGACATGAAGGTAGTCATATGAGAGAAGAGGATGCAGGGGATAGGGCATATGATTCGCTGTGGTGACCCCTGAAGAGAACAGCCGAAAGGAAAAGAAGAAGTTTGTCTCACGTCCATTAGAATACATGGAGGGGTGGGGTTTATGACCTATTCTGGGACCAACCACCTGGGGGTAACTGAGACGCTTTGGCTTCACTAATCAGGACATGTGCGGCATGCTTGGTTTATATATGTACTGATACTTCCTGTCCCATGACAAGGGGACTTCATGTGACCATTTTTCTAATTTACAACCAAGCTTCAATATAAATGGAAGATTTATATACTCAGTGAGCATGTCTCCAACACCCTCTTTCTGAAGCGTCCAGCAATATCCTTTGTATAGTTGGGAATCACTTCTCCATTTGGAATACATTTATGCACAACTTGTATTATGTATCACTCGGGATGGTGACATAAGGTGCATTAGGCCATGTCGTAATTACGATTTTGACCGCATCAAGTAGAACGTCACGTGTTGTCATTTCTAAATTATGGTAATTATTTATATGTGAACCCAGATAACAATTGTGAACATTTAGGTACATTTATGGATTGATGGGCCTTTGGGGTTGTATATTGTAGTTAGCAATGTTTTGCTGTATACCATTGTCTGCAGTCAAATTATAACTATAACTGAGCAGTAAATATTAACTCCTTACCTTCAGAACTAAACCCTTTTAGCTACTTTAAAAAGAAACAAGCTCTTTGATAAGCTTTGTTGTCAAGACTAAACCTTTACCTTTTTTATTACATTTGAGAAACCTCTTATAATTATTATTCTTAATGCTATTCTTTTAATGGTATTCTTTTAATGGTATTCTTCTTAGTGGCACTTATTACAGCAATGTGTTTCTATAAACAGGTGCTGGCCATATAAATAGAATATTATCAAAAAGTTGATTTTATTTCACAAATTCCATTCAAAAAGTGAAACTTCATTCCTTACACACAGACTGATATATTTCAAATGTTTATTTCTTTTAATTTTGATGATTATAACTGACAACTAAGGAAAATCCCAAATTCAGTATCTCAGAAAATTAGAATATTGTGAAAAGGTTCAATATTGAATTAGCTAATTAACTCAAAACACCTACAAAGGCCTTTAAATGGTCTCTCAGTCTAGTTCTGTAGGCTACACAATCATGTAGAAGACTGCTGACTCGACAGTTGTCCAAAAGACGACCATTGACACCTTGCCACAAGGAGGGCAAGGCACAAAAGGTCATTGCAAAGGAGGCTGACTGTTCACAGAGTTCTGTGTCCAAGCACATTAATAGAGAGGCGAAGGGAAGGAAAAGATGTGGTAGAAAAAAGTGTACAAGTAATAGGGATAACCGCACCCTGAAGAGGATTGTGAAACAGAACCCATTCAAAAATGTGGGGGAGATTCACAAAGAGTGGACTGCAGGTGGATTCAGTGCTTCAAGAACCAATACGCACAGACATGGGTTTCAGCTGTTGCTTTCCTTGTGTCAAGCCACTCTTGAACAACAGACAGCATCAGAAGTGTCTCGCCTTGGCTAAAGACAACAAGGACTGGACTGCTGCTGAGTGGTCCAAAGTTATGTTCTCTGATTAAAGTAAATTTTGCTTTTCCTTTGGGAATCAGATACCCAGAATCTGGAGGAACAGAGGAGAGGCAATCCACGTTGCTTGTGGTCCAGTGTAAAGTTTCCACAGTCAGTGATGGTTTGGGGTGCCATGTCATCTGCTGGTGTTGGTCCACTGTGTTTTCTGAGGTCCAAGGTCAACACAGCCGTATACCAGGAAGTTTTAGAGCACTTCATGCTTCCTGCTGCTGACCAACTTTATGGAGATGCAGATTTCATTTTTCAACAGAACTTGGCACCTGCACACAGTGCCAATGCAACCAGTACCTGGTTTAAGGACCAGGTGTCCCTGTTCTTAATTGGCCATGCAAACTCGCCTGACCTTATCCTCATAGAAAATCTAGGGGGTATTGTAAAGAGGAAGATGCGATATGCCACACCCAACAATGTAGAAGAGCTGAAGGCCACTATCAGAGCAACCTGGGCTCTCATAACACCTGAGCAGTGCCACAGACTGATCGACTCCATGCCATGCCGCATTGCTGCAGTAATACAGGCAAAAGGAGCCTCAACTAACTGTACATGCTCATAGTTTCATGTTCAAACTTTTCAGTTGGCCAAGATTTCTAAAAATCCTTTCTTTGTATTGGTCTTAAGTAATATTCAAATTTTCTGAGATACTACATTTGGGATTTTCCTTAGTTGTCAGTTATAATCATCAAAATTAAAAGAAATAAACATTTGAAATATATCAGTCTGTGTGTAATGAATGAATATAATATACAAGTTTCACTTTTTAAATGGAATTAGTGAGATTTTTGACTATATTCTAATTATATGACTAGCACCCGTGTGTATATATATAGCCAACAGCTATGTAGTTTCTTTTGATCAGCTATAAAATGGACATAAAATGTAATGCTTTTCCTATTTCCATGTAGCCGCAGGGATAGAGTACATAATATGTTAATGATGCTCAATTTTGCACCTCTAGTTAAAACATATGCAATGATTAATTAACACATCTTTATTCACCAATATTCCAGCAAATGATAACTGGGCTAGGCAAGGTGATACATACACATACACAAAAATACCCCTTAAAACATTTTAACATGCACATTATTCAATAATAATTAATTATACTTGGTTTTAGTTTTTCAGAAGTAATTTCTTTTTCTTGATGAATTGATGAACCTCAATCAATTTTTTGATTGGTTAAAATGAATGGAGAAAATCTTGCACCCACGGGTTCGGTGCATATGGAGGTTCTTTGAACTGCATTTTTTCAGACTCTCTTTTTCAGTCAACTAAGTTATATGGGCCGACCAAATCTGATCTTTTTTTAATCATCCTATCTTTTCTCCTTTACAGTTTCAAACACTCCACATTTTAGTACCTGACTGCTATGCTAGGTACCCCAATAGAAGGGTGCAAAAAAAGTGGAAACAACTTCTGCCAATGGAAACGGCAAAATTTGCGTACCGTACTGGACTGTATTGAACATCCCGCTCGTTGGAAATGAGCCATAAGTGAGTGGCATATACAAGAGGCATTCAGCGGTCCTATCTGTTGGAATTGTATCAGAAATCATCACATATAGCCTCAAGGCAGACTGCTGGATCTGATTTAACAGAGGTGTACATTACACTAACCTACAGTAAAGGGGCTTTCTGTTTTTTTGATCACCTTGACATGTCAATTAATCTAATTTGCAACCACAAATTATTAGCCAGTCCTAGTTAAACTGGACATCGGCCAACCTTTTGTATTTGCAGGCCAGTCAGTAAAGAAAGTAGGAGAGTTTTGACAGAAATGATGATGCTCTGAAGCATTGCAGAGCGCTTGGGGGATTATACTTGTTGACATTTACAAGCCTCATGCTGGCTTAATGATGCAGGAACAGAAGCAGCCAGCGCACCTTAGCAATGACCTTTAGCACACTGTGGGTGTGGACCCACAAACCTGGCCAGTCAGATACACCAGACTATCAGATTCCTCTGAACTAACATTCGGACATGCCACTAATGGAGCTCGTTTTTTTATGCCAGAGAGGACATGGTTAAATTGGGATGGCTGGTTTAAAGTCTCAGCAGTTGTTCATGGTGACCCAGAGTTTGATGGATTCTAGAGAACACCTCTGGGTTTGCTGTTAAGGCTTCAATAGTTTTGAAATGCCATAGATGCCATGAATAAACTAGGAAGGGATCCCTGAGTCAAGTGCAAGTAATGAGCTATTGATTTCCTGCACCCTACAACATAATCTGGACAGCACAACATCAGATTCGGACCAGGTTTAGCTCACTGACGAAAGGGAAAAGAGCAATTATTCCATGCATTCACAAGAGTTACTAAACAAAGCATCTAAATCTTTAAACAAGCAACCATTATTTATTGATTGTTTTTAAAATGTTTTTGAAGGTGAAATTGATAAAAAAAAAAAATATTTAGTTGAAGACCTTCTAGCAACCTCTCAGTTCTTACATGATAACCTGCTTTAACCAGCTCAGTAAAAGTCTTTTCTTGTGCATGCGTTACATTGTATGACTCTTCAATGAAAATCCTTTTATCATGAACCTCTTTAGGGCATGACCCTCTTGCACTCATGTGGCTGATCTAGGTATCACAGATTCATCCTTTTTGAAATGTTTGAACCCAGATCTCATGAAGGACCTATATCAGACATCACTGCTGCAGTATTATAAGTGCCTGGTTTCTTGAAGAAATTCAAAAATACAGTGAATTTTACTCAGTTTACAAGCCATATTATGCAATATTTGCTTATCCCAGTTGTTGCTTTTTTCTTCATCAATACAATACCTTTAAAAGTCTTTAAATAACAAATGTGAAAATTGCATGTGTTTCTTAAGTAAAATGTAGCCATAACCCAAGCCTTGATCTTTCTGAAAATCCTTATTACGCATTCAGCCAGGGTTTCTGTCTTTCTGTGTTAAGTAAAAAGCTGTGCAAATACTAGAAGATCAGAAGAGTACATTACAGGTGAGGTTTTTTTGTAACAGTCTCAAATATGCAACTGAAGCATGTTTTATGTAGTCAATATTTAAGTGTAAACCAATCTGTTCCCTGAGTTTTTTCACGAGAGTCATTTTCACCACGTTTTGCACATCATTTTCCAATTAACGTAAAAAAATGAAAATGTTGTCTTCATTTACTCACCCACCTGTATGAATTTATTTCTTCTGCTTAACACACACACACACACAAAATATATTTTAAAGAATGTTGGTAACTATACAGTTGATGGTAGCCATTGACTTCCATAGTAATTTTTTTTCCCACTATGGAAGTTAATGGCTAATATCAACTGTTTCATTACCAACATTCTTCAAAAGATCTATAAGAAAGAAATTCATACAGGTTTTCAACAACTTGAAAGTGAGTAAGTGATTTAAAGGCACAAAATTAAAGGCACAATTATGTAGGCTATTATTAAAATATCCCAAAACCACAAGAACAATTGTATATATTTTGTTGACTTGTGTACTTACAAATGTTTCCAAGAATGTTTAAATCCAGAGAAATAAGTAATTTTAACCAGGACATGGACCGTGTTCATGCGTCGCCTATCAATGACATCATACCCGTGTTACCCTTGATTTTTTTTTCTTTTGTAGAAACCATGGAAATAACAAAGACGCTTTAATATATTATGTCCTATCATAAACCTGGTGCAATGCAACACCAGGCGTGGAGTAAGTGTTTTTTTGCTAGTTTCAGCCCAACGCAGTTATCATTTTCACGTCCTGCACAATGTGGTTTAAATAGCAAATGCATTTTTGCGCCCATGGGTGTGCTGGTCTGAAAACAAGGTGTGTTCAGGTGCATTGTTGGCGCTTTGCTATTTTGATGCAACTGAACCGGACTCGTCAGGTTAAAGATGAGATGAAGATCCACCTATGGGAGAGACATGGACAGCTCCCAGATTGCCCAATACACTCACAGTGAGGTCCTGTTAGCCAGAACAAGACGGTCACCCCAAGGGGCGGTGCTTGTCCTTTATTTGGATGGATGTTGTGAATGGGTTTTTCTTTACCATGGAGAGGATCCTGCGATCATCTACCACTGTTGTCTTCTATGGACGTCCAGTCCCGTCAGGTTCTTTTCCACTGGCTGTAGAGGTGAAGACAACAACTCCCACGAAATCAAGGCATCATCAAGCTACGCCTTTGTTTTGAATAAGCGATCTCTAGCAGCGAAAATTACATATTGTGCCTTTAATTTAAAATAAGGTAAATTGAGAATAAGATGTTAATGTCCCCAAAAATGTATACAAAACGGCAGACGATTTTTGCTTTATACTGGCAATCAGTTTGAATGTGTTTATATGATGCTTGCTTATTCAGATTATGATATGATTTATATAGCTTACTTGTGTAATGTGCATGTAAACATGGTCATCAGTACTCAAGTTTACTTGATGTCATAATGACTGAGTACATTTTTTCAACATTCAGCCTTTTGGAGAGCATCTTACGTTCAAGCGAACATTAGCTCAACATGAGGGTTTACGGTGTGTAATCTTGAGACTCCGTCTCTATGGAAATAAGGAGACACTAAAATGCAATCACATGCAAATTAGCTTCTCTACTACTTGTGAAAATGATTTCTTTCTATTTGCTATTAGTATTCTCCACTCTGCAAAATCCTTATGTTTATTCAGCTATGTGTAGGTTTATGTAAAATACAGGACAAATCGCATCCCGCATCAAATCAATAATGATCAATAATCATTTTACCTTTAAAGGTTCACTGAAGTGCCTTGAAACGTGCAGCAATATTCAATGTGATTACATAATTTCCACTAAAACAGGAAGACAGAGTGGGACATATTGACCAGCTCCTCCCCTTTTAAAAAAAAATAGCCAATAGCGTTGATAAAGCTGAAGTTTCCTCCTAACTAATGCTCTATGTTCCATTCACCATTTAGAAAGTAAATTGTAAATGTGTGAAAAAATGACTGATTTTAACTGCTGTTTCAGTCTCTATTTATAATATAGGGGGCAGTACGCTTTAGATTCTAGTGAGCATTTGATTGGATAGAAAATCTGATGAAAACCTGGCAAAACTGCAGGTTTTTTGTTCAGCTTGAACAAAAAGTTTTTTAAACGGAAACAGTTAATGAACACCCTGAGAAGGCCATTCTGTGTGTTCTTTTTAAATATTTTTTGGAATCTGATGAAATCGGTATAAACACATTTTTTTATACTGCAAAACACGCTCAGTGTTATAGTCACTGCCCTTGCCGTCCAGAATAAAAGAGTGAAGGGATTTGTGGAAACTGTGGTTCCTAATTATTATGATCCAACATTTGCCTCACATTTCAGGATGAAAAGACAAATATGTCTTCTATCTTAAATTGGTGCGCATACCAAGCTGCAGCAGACACATTTGTAAACAGCTTCACTTAGACCCATTGCGTGAGCTGTTTAATACTGTGCGGTTTATATACATGTACGTGCTGATTGGGCTGACATTTTTGACACACCAACCAAATGAAAACCCCACACCGTTTCCAGTCGACGTTCAACCAGGAAACTTTAGCAAAACGTAACGTTGTGCACCAGGTAGAGCTTGAATGTGCCCCTGATGTCATCAAAATCATGAATCCTAGGCGAAAGTGAGAGAGAGTTTAAATGCTTAATATCTTCTAAATTAATTTTGTTGTTGTTTTTGAACACACTGGCTTATAGATAACAGTAAAGCTAACATATTCATTCTAAAAGCTAAAAAACTTACATTTTGATTTCATGGGGACTTTATCAGGCGTTCGAAATATCAACAAATGTGCCGTCTTGTTTTACCTGAGGGGGAAAAATATTATGCGTATTCTCATCTGGGATCATTATACGGAAATAATCTGTCCAGCAGTACTGTGCCATAATAATGTTTGTGTGTGTGTGCGAACACGCCGCACTTGTAGTTTATAATAATCAACAACAAACCTCTAAAACACACGGGCGCGTGCGCGCGCACACACACACACAGAGAGAGGCTGACGGTACCGGAGTGATTTATATCAACGCCTACCTTCCTTTGGCGTGTGCTTGCGGAAGAGCCGTTACCTGGTTACAGGGGAGTGATGGAGCATTGAGTAATGTAATGTTCAGGACTCCACAGATAAGAGAGTTTCTCTCTCGCTCGGCGAGTCAAGCCACCACGCGCTTTTCCTGCAGCATCTCCGAGCGCGCAACCACTTCGTGTCCTGGAAAAAAGGTTTAACCTCTGAATTAAGTTTAAAAAATATCTCCACGAAGAGGCTCCAGCTTGTCATATTACCAATTGTAAGGACCAAGTTGGCCGACAAATATTGGTTTAAGGTAGGAAACTTTGCAAAACGTATTTTTTGGGGTGATAGTCTTCGCTCAGTGTATAAAGAGTTATGGATTTTCATTCTATTTAAAACTATTTTCTATAATAAATATTAGGATATAGGCTAATGTAGATAAGTGCTGTGTGTTGGCAGATTCTATACTTCAGGGCTCATTCGTGACTGCAGTAAACACTGTTGTTTTCTCTCTCAGTGTTTAAGTGATAGCAAGACAGGTGAAGCGCAGGTGCTGTTTACACTGATTAGTGCTATTAGAGCGTTAATGTTACTTGGTAACGTCTTAGTAAAGTCTTCAATTCATATTGTAGAAACTGTCTTGTGGGCAAGGATGATTTTGGGCTATGTTAATACTTTATGAATATGCTTAATATTCTTTAATGTGCAAGGGATTTCAGTGATATGATCATTGCTCCTTCATGGTGTGAACAGCATGGTAAAATATTGGTTTTCTATTTTAATATAATTAAAATGTAATTTATTGCTGTCATGCAAAGCTGAATTTTCATCAGCATCATTACGACAGTTTTTTGTATCACGTGATCCTTCAGAAATCATTCTAATATTATGCTGATTTGATACTCTGTTATTCTCAATGTTGGAAACAGTTGTGCTGCTTAATATTTTTTTATAACATGTGATACTTTTTTCAGGATTCATTGATAAATAAAAAGTTAAAACGAACAGCATTTATTCGAAATAGAAATCTTTTTCCCCCTGTAAAATAGAAATCTTCTCTAATAATGTAAATCTTTAACACATCCTTGCTGAATAAAAGTATTAGAACAAAAATGAATGACCCCAAACATTTGAATAGTGTATTGTTTACATTATATTATATATATTGTAACATTTATATTTTATTATCTTTTTTAACTTTTTTTTACGTTTTCAAAGAATCCTGAAAAGTATCACAGGTTATTAAAAGTACTGTTTAGTAAGAAATTGTAGCAGCCAAGTCTATTACTTTAAGCAGCTGATGGCTGCTGGAAGGTGCTTGTTAAAGGACGCTTGTTTGCATTGTTATTCACTGCAATGTCCACACCAAGTTAATATGCTTACATTGTAGATTTATTTTACTGTGACTGGTCCTCATTTCTAGTAAGCAAGAGTCCAACAAACAGTCAATAAATCCACAGTTCCAAATCCTTCACCAGTACAGATTTCCTCAGCATGGCATATAATAACAGTGTAGCATAGCTTAGCGGTCAAAAACTGTGTGCACCTTCCCTCCAGCAACACATGTCACCTAAAGGAAGGTTCCTACCTATATTCAACCACCAATTACCCAAAGAGAGACCCTACTGGACACACACTTACATAAGGTTTAAAATAAAGACAAAATGGCTCTTACATACCGGCCCCTAATTGGGATGAATCAAACATACCAATTCCCAACACATAACAAGAGCCACACATAAATACAAGTAGTGATACTTATCACAAAACCCCTTAGCCCACGGACTCGTGTAAAAACAAAGCTTCGCTACAGGCCTGTCTATCACACTGGTTTTAGTCTGTAAGCGGACAGAGCGAACCAACCCCTTTGTGTCAGGGAATGTTTCAAAACTCTTCCAGTGGCCAGGAACCTCGAGGTGCTGTTGGATCCATAATAGTCACAATGTCCCCAGGCTTGAGGCTATTCTTAGTTTTATTCCATTTCTGCCTCTCCTGCAGCAAAGGTAGGTATTCTCTGACCCATCTCTTCCAAAAGAGATCAGAAATGTATTGGACCTGTCTCCACCTTCTTTTTATGTACAAATCATGTGCATCAAACAATCCGGGAGATAATGTAGGTTTTCCTTTCAGCAACAGAATATGATTAGGGTCAGAGCTTCAAGATCCATTGGATCATCAGACAATTTGGTGATTGGTCGATCATTTAAAATGGCCTCAACTTCACACAAAACTGTATGAAAACCATCGTCATCAAGCATCTGCTGTTGGAGAACTGCAGTGAGGACTTTCCTCAACATGCGGATGACTCGCTCCCAAACCCCACCATAATGGGACCCAGCAGGAGGATTGAAACTCCACTTAATGCCCTTCTGGCATAAAACTCCTTGAATGTTAGCCTGATTCAATGATGCAAGTGCCTCCTTAAGTTCTCTCTTTGCCCCAATGAAATTTGTACCATTATCTGATAGAAGATGCTCCACTTGTCCTCTTCTACTAATAAATCGGCGCAGAGCATTAATACAGGCATCTGTGTCAAGAGAAGTAGCCAATTCAAGGTGAACTGCTCTGCTGGCCAAACAGGTGAAGATGACACCATAACGCTTCACTGTGCCTCTTCCCTTCTTCACCACTATTGGTCCAAAATAGTCAACACCCGTGTTGGTAAATGGTGGATGGTCCGGCAGAATCCTCTCCTTGGGTAGGTCAGCCATCTTCTGCCCCATCATCCGGCCATTATATCTTTTACAGAAACAACATTCTGCTATGACCTTTCTAACAGCTGAAGTAGCGCCTGTAATCCAATACCT
Organism: Gobiocypris rarus; assembly: GCA_023029165.1. Classification (NCBI taxonomy): domain Eukaryota; kingdom Metazoa; phylum Chordata; class Actinopteri; order Cypriniformes; family Gobionidae; genus Gobiocypris; species Gobiocypris rarus. The sequence continues at coordinate 23,392,752 of CM040934.1, read as the reverse complement.
CCTTCTTAATGTAGACAACATGTGGTTACGCCCACTATGGCCAAGCTGTTGATGTAAATCCTTCAGTATGAGGGTAGACACATGCTGATCTTTAGCTAGGAGTAGTGGATATTTTGTGTCTTCTGGTAAAGAGCCTCGTGTCAGCCGCCCTCCGACTCTCAAAAGCCCATCATCCAACCATGGGTCCAACTTATAAATGATACTCTGCTTGCTTACTATATCCTTTCCAGAAGACAAAGCAGCGATCTCCTCAGGGAATCTTTGCTTTTGGCAATAGCAAATTATAGCCAGCTCAGCTTCCATATGATCTTCTGCTGACAAGGTTTGTCTTCCTGTTGCACTTTTAACCATCCGCCTCTTTTGCACCAAGGCACTCTGCTTGTTGGCATCAGCATTATCTGACTCCATCCTCTTGAGAGTTCTTCTCAACAATAATAACCTCTTCAACCTAAGCAACCAGGCAACTGCTACTCAAGTTTCCTCCAATCTGAAAAGTAAGCCATCAGCCTATCTGTACCCCTCAGCGAACCTTGAGTAGTTACCACATTTACAACAGCTTTTTTCTTAACCTCGGGGTCATCAACCCATGCTGCAGTGTGCACAAGATTTTTGGGCCAATCCTCTTCTGGTTTGTACAGAAACTTGGGACCTTCTATCCATCGGTTTTTCTTAATAAAATCTCCAACTCTCCTTCCTCTGGATGCATCATCAGCTGGGTTCTCCTTTGAGCCAACATATCGCCACTGTGATGTCTTTGTGCCTTCTCTGATAATAGAGACTCTGTTTGCAACGAAAGTATGAAAGCGCTTGTCCTCATTCACAACATACTTGAGCACAGATGTGCTGTCTGTCCAAAAGACAGATTCTTGCAACTGGAGTCTCAGCTCTTTCTTTAACATCAGGTCAACACGAACAGCAAGCACAGCAGCAGTTAACTCCAAACGGGAACAGTGATGACCTTTAAAGGTGTTACTCTGGCTTTGCCCATGAGGAAGGCAACATGAATGTCACCGTTGCTATTCTGGATTCTAAGGTAAGTGACCGAACCATACCCCTGTTAAGCTGCGTCTGAAAAATTATGAAGCTGAGCATTTACGCAAGACCCACAACTTATGGGTTTAACGCATCTCTCAACTTTAAATTCAGACAGTGCATTCAGCTCCTTCAACCACCTTGTCCAGTCACGCAAAATGTCGTAGGGCACAGTCTCATCCCATCCTACATTCCTCCGACATAACTCCTGTAGCATGATCTTAGCAGGTAACACAACTGGTGCCAAAAACCCAAGTGGATCGTATACTGAGCTGGAAACAGACAACATCCCACGTCTTGTGCAGGACTTCTCCTGGACCTCCATTTTGAACTTAAAGGAGTCAGTTTCGCACACCACAGCAATCCAAGTGCTCTCTCAACAGGCAGGCTGTCCCTGTCCAGATCCAGCTCCTTCCACTCTTTGGCTCGGTGCTCCTCGGGAATGGTTTGCAGGACAGTGCGCCTGTTGCTACTCCATTTTGTCAGAGTGAAACCTCCTCGCTGACAAAGAATGGAAAGGTCATTAACTAAACAAACCGCTTCATCTTCAGAAGCCACACTCTTAAGGCAATCATCTACATAGAAGTTTTCTTTGAGAGTTTGAACAACCTCTTCTCGGAATGCAGATTGATGATCATCTGCTGTTTTTCTCAAAGCAAAGGCAGCACAACTCGGAGAGGAGACAGCCCCGAAGAGATGGACAGTCATGCGAAACACTGCCGCTTCCTTTGTAAAATCTCCGTTCTGCCACCACAAAAAACGGATAAAGTCCCGGTCCTCTTCTGCCACCCGGACCTGATGAAACATTGATTGAATGTCACCCATGACCGCTACAGACTCCTGCCTAAACCTCAAGAGGACTCCAATCAATGTGCTTGTGAAATTGGGACCTTGTAAAAGGACTTGATTCAAAGATGTTCCATTGAATGCAGCACCACAATCAAAACCACCCTCAAGTTCCTCTTCTTGGGATGTACACCATGGTGAGGAATGTACCACACCTTTCCGCTCTCACCTTTAAGCTGATGTGTGGACACTTGCTCTGCATATCCCCTTTTGATAATTTCATTTACAACTGATACATACTCCTGATAAAACTGATCATCTCTCTGAAGTCTCCTCTTCAATCCAAGTAACCGCTGTTTTGCCACAGAGAAATTGTTAGGAAGATACACATTTTCTTTTTAAATGGTAACTTCAAGGTGTAATGGTTGTCCTGAAGCTTGGCAGAACTCTCTGCAATCTCCAAAAATCTAATATCCTCTCTTGACAATCCTTGCTCTTCTGCAGCTCTTTCATTGAAGTCATGGTTGTATTGTTTAAAAACATCTCTTCCAATCTACACACTGAAATCCTGTTAACCACTGCAGAACAGTCTTCAGCCTCAAAGCTACCTGCATGCAAAGTACCATTAATGACCCAACCTAATGCCGTTCTCATAGCATAAGGGCCATCCCCATGGCTGTTTATGACTTCCCAAGGCTCTAACATCTTAGGAGCGTTGTTTCCAATCAACAAATCAACGTTAGCCATTATGCGAGGAACTTTAACCCTTGCCAGGTAAGGCCACTTAGACAAATCTCCTTTAGACACAATGTTGTCAGAACTTACAGGCATTTGTTTCTGTGTGAGCGTTTTTGGAAGCTGATAGAAGATGTTACCATCAATACCAGACACTTCCAAACCTGAGAGTGCATATGCTGATACAACTCTTTCCTGTCCCATTGTTTGTAACAGAAACTGAGTTCCTCTACCAGAAAGATTAAGCCGCTGCATAAGACTTTCAGTACAAAAGGTCGAGAACTGCCAGGATCCAGGAATGCATACGTCTGGATTATCTGATCTCCTTTACTGGCCTTGACTTGAACTGGTAAGATAGAAAGCAGACAGCGATCCTTTCCGGCCCCTGTATGACCACATGTTTCGGCAGATCCTACAAACTTGCATGCCTCCGCCTCCTCTGAACCGGCCATATATCTGTCAACATGAAGCACAGTGGGATGGTGCCGACTACATATCTTACAAGTCAACCGCTTGCCACAATTACGACTCATGTGCCCAGCACTTAAGCAACCAAAGCAAAGCTCTTTCTCCTTTAGAAAGTCCATCTTTTCCCTCTGCTTCTTCTTTTTGAATTGTTGACAGTACTCCAATGCATGATGCTTAGCACACCACACACATAATGGCATCACTTTAGAACTGTTTGGTAGCAATTCTGTCCTTCTATTCTTAGAGGTTTCCTCAGATTCCACTGGTGCAATGTTAGTGGCAAAGATGTTTCCTTAACTCTGCCTTCTGGACATAGCCTTGGTCGATTAACAGGTCTTGTGATCGTTGGCAAATCCCTAATATCACCAAACAAAGGATCCATTAGGATGCCCACCTGCCTTTCAATAAAATTCACAAGATCTTTGAACAAAGCTCTACATTGAGTAGTTTCCAGAATATTATGTGCGACAGTTCTCCACCGCTCTCTGAGCTTGAAAGGCAATTTACACATAATAGCTCTCATATTGCTTGGCATATCTAACTCCTGAAGGTAATGCAGTTCCTCAGTGACATTGCAACAACCACGCAAAAAAAGGGCATATGATTGCAAAGCATTGACATTCTCCCCTTTTATTGCGGGCCAAGACAAGGCTCTTTCCAGATAAGCAGTGGCAATCTTATACTTATTGCCAAAATGTTCCTGCAATAGCTGTTTTGCCTTAGCATAGCCAAGGTCCGGGGTCATGTGCAAGCAACTACGTACTAAATCTTGTGGCTGCCCCCTGGTGAACTGTTCCAAGTAATATAAACAATCACTACCACTTGTCTTCTCCTCCACTCCCTTTTCAAATGCTCTGATAAACGACACATACTGAAAAGGATCTCCATCAAATAAAGGTAAATCTCTGGCTGGTAAGGAGGAACAACGTTGCTGTTGGACAAGAGCTGATGTTATTTCAACTTGCTTTTGCATTATAGTGCCAATGTCACCATACTGACTCTGCATTTGTGGCTGAAGAATCATTTCAGATGCTTGTTGTCCATGTTGAACTGATTTGTCTCCTAAAGCATGCTGAGCATTCCGCCCTTCTGGGTCCATACATTCATGCCAAGGCTGCTGACGAATTTCCTGATATGGCACAGAAGAAGATGCTTGTTGTCTATGTTGAACTGATTTGTCTCCTAATGCATGCTGAGAATTCCGCCCTTCTGGGTCCATACATCCATGCCAAGGCTGCTGATGAATTTCCTGATATGGCACAGAAGACGTCAAAGAAGGATCCACTGCTGGCACCTTGTTTGCAGTTTTACTATAGCCAACAAGTTCAAACTCTTCTGCCATTGGATTTAAGATAGTTGCAGATGCTTTCCTTTCTTCCTTTCCCAATTGAGACTTAACAACATGAGAGGCATTAGAAACACTGCGACTTTCAGAGGCCTTTAGGACTGCAAGTTTAGCATTGGATTCTGCTAGCATTGCCTTTAGTTCCAGTTGCTCCTTTTTCCTCTTAATCATCTGCTCTTGCTCCTCCAAGTCTTGTCTTTCCTTTAAAGCTGCCATACGAGTAAGCAGTGCAGCCTTATTTGCCTCGGCTATAATTCTGGCAGAAGAAACACTACTGCTTGTACTTGTTTTACTTGGATGTCTACTACCAACATTTGAAATACTGTCATCTGGATTGACCCCATCAACATTGTCATTCATGACCTCAGTTGTAGTACTTTCAACATTTTCAGTACATGACACCCACATTTTGACTTCAGAAATACAATCATTATTCACAATCATTTTTGCCTTAAACCATGTGTCATGTTTTTCCTTCTCACTTTCAGGTAACATACCCATCAAACTACCATGAATACCTTTTACTTCATCACACAAATCCAACAAATCCACAAAAGCACTTTGCACCTCTTTTACATTTCTTTGTTGCATCAGACCTTGTATCTTTTCCTTAAATTAGTAGCTTTAGTTAATACAGATTTTCTATCACTCTGCAACCTTTCAACCCTTTCTACAAACGCTTTAGGAGTTAATTTCACAACACGTTTTTGTTTGTCCATTTGAACATCAACATCAGTAAAAAGACTAGTGTTCAACTGAAGCGCTTCCATTGGCATGTGCTCAGCTTCAGAAGTCTCCATAATCTACCGTTTTCAAAGCACAATCAAAATAAAAGGTGAATCCAGTTTGCGCAATTAGTTATACTCTTTGACCACCAATGCATTGGATTTATGTCCCCATGTTGTGCACAAAAGTAAAAAATGGCCATTCAACAATAAGTAGCGCTACTACACATACCTCTTCACGTTGGGCGCCATATGAACAAAAAGCTCCTTACTGACATTCGTAGAGCAGCTCCGGTGCCTTTCCACACGCTGGTAGATGATCTTTGACCCAAAGCAGAGACGCACACATATAATCCACAGATATGCGTTGTCCTCCGATCACGGCTGCAGCTGATCTCAGATGTGAATGAAATCGATGCCTAGTTCCTCCAACTTCCAATCAATCTCGTTCAACAAATGACGAAACTCCAAAGCAAAAATAGGTAAACTCAGTTCCTTTTGAGTAAATGTAAAGTTTTTGACTAAATGTAGCAGCCAAGTCTATTACTTTAAGCAGCTGATGGCTGCTGGAAGGTGCTTGTTAAAGGACGCGCTTGTTTGCATTGTTATTCACTGCAATGTCCACACCAAGTTAATATGCTTACATTGTAGATTTATTTTACTGTGACTGGTCCTCATTTCTAGTAAGCAAGAGTCCAACAAACAGTCAATAAATCCACAGTTCCAAATCCTTCACCAGTACAGATTTCCTCAGCATGGCATATAATAACAGTGTAGCATAGCTTAGCGGTCAAAAACTGTGTGCACCTTCCCTCCAGCAACACATGTCACCTAAAGGAAGGTTCCTACCTATATTCAACCACCAATTACCCAAAAGAGAGACCCCTACTGGACACACACTTACATAAGGTTTAAAATAAAGACAAAATGGCTCTTACAGAAATCATCATATTATTTCTGAAGTGTGACACTGCTTTGCATCACAGAATATTAAAAGAGGAAACCATTATTTTAACCATTATTTTACCATTTATTGATCAATACTATATTAATAATATTTCACAATACTTGTACTTTTTATCAAATAAATGCAACTTGATGAGCATAAGAGACTTCTTTCAAAAACATTAAAAATAGTAATTGCCCCCTACAGTAACATGTATGAATGATTGAGCTTGATGAGTCCAGTCAACACTATACATTTGTATAAAACTTAAGAAAAAATAATGTACTTTTCTCTTTTCACTCAATGCTGTAAAATACATTGTATTTGTATCTCTAATGCTTAAATGTAATGTAATAGCCCTATCCATAGAACCATATCCTTAAATTCTTACATTTGGTCCCCCCAAATCATGAATATGAGATTACATGTGAGGTTGAGTCGGGCATTGAGCTGCACTACTAATACTAATACAGTAACAGAAGCCCTAACTCAGAAATCCAACTGAGTGTAAGCAAAGTATCGCACCTTTTGCACTAGGAGAAAACTGAACTCATGGTTATGACAACAGTCAGTGCTGTTCACAGAAGAAGCCTGCTAAGAAAGGCAGTGATACTAGCCAGTGAACCAAGAGAACCAGCCTGTACGATTCTCAAACAAAATGTGTCAGTTTTGACAGCCTACATAGTGTAACTGGTGAACTGGCTCTGCTTGCATGGAGCCATTTGAGAACATCTTGACCAGTATCTTTCACAGACTATTAATTCCAAATCTTAGCATTGCAAATGTTTATTGCTGCTTAAATAGATGTATTTTTTATAGTCTTCTGTCCTGTTAAAGATTACATTTTGTGGTTTTGCCTTGCTGGACTCCAAGCAGGTATATCCGTAGTCTGTCTTCTACATGAATAAAACAGAGAGACTGATTGAAAAAAAGAATAAGAGAGAGAGACAGGATGAGAGCGGGAGGATAGGGTGATAAATATGTGCCCCCTCCACTGCCTAATTAACAGCTCCTAGTCCTGTTCCCCTTTAGCTGACAGTCATGACAGCCTGTCTCTTTAAATCAAAAGGTCTCCGAATATACCCGTTCATTCCACAAGTCTGTGTGGAACATAAGTTCTTGACATGTTTCTAATGAATACCAGAAAATTTGCACATTCTTGCACTGTTGTATGTTGCATGGTCTGTTGTAATGTGATCTGCTGACTCTCACAAACATCTCTGGGTGCAGCGAGTGTGTTAGTGTATTATGTTTTATTTTTACCCACAGAACATGTCAGTGCCTCTGTCAGTAGACTTTCCACTTTTCGCAATGTGTGAGTAACAGTGGGACTGCATTGTCTCATCAAATGCCTCTCTCCATCCCAACACTGCTTCCACCCACATGCAGCACACACTTTACCATCTATCATATAGAAAGTTAGTATAGCACACTATAAACATCTACCACTCATTTTTTGTGCTGGCAGAGATTTTTTTTTCTTTTTTTTAAATGTGCTTCCAATGTGTGAAATTTAGGGCTTTCAATGTAACATGTTAATTTATTGATTAATCAATGATACTTGAAAAAAAAAAAAAAACATACCCTTGGAGTTGTGATTGATGATCAGTTAAACTTAAAGGAACACGCTGACTTTTTGGGACTTTAGCTTATTCACTGCATCCCCAGACTTAGATAAGTCCATACATACCATTTTTATCTCAGTGCGTGCCATAACTCTGTCTGATGCACACACCGCTAGCCTAGCTTAGCACAAAGACTGGAGGTAAACGGCCATCACTTATTGAGCAGTAGGCTAGATGGAGCCGTTTACCTCCCGTCTTTGTGCTAAGCTAGGCTAGCGGTGGGTGCATCAGACAGAGTTATGGCACACACAGAGATAAAAATGGTATGTATGGACTTATCTAACTCTGGGGGATACGGTGAATAAGCTGAGGTCCCAAAAAGTCGGCGTGTTCCTTTAACTGATCATATTACTACAACAGCCTCATCCTGCAGATTTGCATTAGCATTAGGAAGACTAGACCCTTCCTATTCAAGCAGGCCACACAACTCCTCGTCCAAGCTCTTCCTTCTCTCCAGAGTGGTCTATTATAATACTCTCTTTCAATGCTGCCTTCCGGCATGCACTATCAAATCTTTGCAACTGATCCAGAATGAAATTGCGAGGGTGGTCTTCAATGAGCCGAAGAAAGCCCACTTCACACCTCTTTTCATCAGTTTGATTTTCAAAACACACATCTTTTCCAGCAGCACCTGACCAATTAGGACTAGCACTTGTCCATTCCGTTAGTTTTTCTTGAAATTATAATAAAATAAAATAAAAAACTCTTGCTATGTTTACTGTGCTACTGAGACTTATTACATCACTTGCATATATCCCCTTGTTAGTCTGATTGCTTCTATTGCTTTCCTCATTTGTAAGTCACTTTGGATAAAAGCGTCTGCTAAATGATTAAATGTAAATGTAAAAACATTAACACCATAAATTATACTCCCTGACCCATAATGAGATATTTTTCTACCATCAAAGCAATCTAAACTACTTACTAGGCCAGTGACAGGATTATTTTCATTGATAAAGAAATACAACTAATTATATTTTGACCTGTAAAGCCACTTTTCAATGCTTTCATCTGCCAAAATAATGCAAAGTTTTATATTACATACTATATACATACACTCACCTAAAGGATTATTAGGAACACCATATTAATACTGTGTTTGACCCCCTTTCGCCTTCAGAACTGCCTTAATTCTACGTGGCATTGATTCAACAAGGTGCTGAAAGCATTCTTTAGAAATGTTGGCCCATATTGATAGGATAGCATCTTGCAGTTGATGGAGATTTGTGGGATGCACAACCAGGGCACGAAGCTCCCGTTCCACCACATCCCAAAGATGCTCTATTGGGTTGAGGTCTGGTGACTGTGGGGGCCATTTTAGTACAGTGAACTCATTGTCATGTTCATGAAACCAATTTGAAATGTTTCGAGCTTTGTGACATGGTGCATTATCCTGCTGGAAGTAGCTATCAGAGGATGGGTACATGGTGGTCATAAAGGGATGGACATGGTCAGAAACAATGCTCAGGTAGGCCGTGGCATTTAAATGCTCAATTGGCACTAATTGGCACTAAAATGTGCCAAGAAAACATCCCCCACACTCTTACGTCGGCTTCACACCGCACGCATAAGCAGGGCGTAAGTAGCGATCATTTTTTTCAGCGCTCCTGTTAACAGATTAGAGCATTCACACCGCTCGCAGAGGCAGCGCCGCTGTAATAAAATACTCGAAAACACATCACTGCCAGAAGTTTTTGCTCAAACTTCAAAGGCCTTTTTAAATGATTAAAACTAGAGGCTTATCTTAACCATAAGGTTACTTTTATCACGTAAACTACCTTTATACAGCATGTTATATCATATGTGTTTGGGACAGAGGGGAACACAGTCACATTTGCAGCAGATATACAGGTCCTTCTCAAAAAATTAGCATATTGTGATAAAAGTTCATTATTTTCCATAATGTAATGAAAAAAATTTAACTTTCATATATTTTAGATTCATTGCACACCAACTGAAATATTTCAGGTCTTTTATTGTTTTAATACTGATGATTTTGGCATTCAGCTCATGAAAACCCAAAATCTCAAAAAATTAGCATATTTCTTCCAACTGATAAAAGAAAAGTGTTTTTAATACAAAAAAAAGTCAACCTTCAAATAATTATGTTCATTTATGCGCTCAATTCTTGGTCGGGAATCCTTTTGCAGAAATGACTGCTTCAATGCAGCTTGGCATGGAGGCAATCAGCCTGTGGCACTGCTGAGGTGTTTTGGAGGCCCAGGATGCTTCGATAGCGGCCTTAAGCTCATCTAGAGTGTTGGGTCTTGCATCTCTCAACTTTCTCTTCACAATATCCCACAGATTCTCTATGGGGTTCAGGTCAGGAGAGTTGGCAGGCCAATTGAGCACAGTAATACCATGGTCAGTAAACCATTTACCAGTGGTTTTGGCACTGTGAGCAGGTGCCAGGTCGTGCTGAAAAACAAAATCTTCATCTCCATAAAGCTTTTCAGCAGATGGAAGCATGAAGAGCTCTAAAATCTCCTGATAGCTAGCTGCATTGACCCTGCCCTTGGTAAAACACAGTGGACCAACACCAGCAGCTGACATGGCACCCCAGACCATCACTGACTGTGGGTACTTGACACTGGACTTCAGGCATTTTGGCATTTCCTTCTCCCCAGTCTTCCTCCAGACTCTGGCACCTTGATTTCCGAATGACATGCAAAATTTGAGCGACAGTCCAGTGCTGCTTCTATGTAGCCCAGGTCAGGCGCTTCTGCCGCTGTTTCTGGTTCAAAAGTGGCTTGACCTGGGGAATGCTGTAGCCCATTTCCTGCACACGCCTGTGCACGGTTGCTCTGGATGTTTTTACTCCAGACTCCGTCCACTGCTTCCGCAAGTCCCCCAAGGTCTGGAATCGTTCTGAAACCCTTCTCCACAATCTTCCTCAGGGTCCGGTCAATCAGTATTAAAACAATAAAAGACCTGAAATATTTCAGTTGGTGTGCAATGAATCTAAAATATATGAAAGTTTAATTTGTATCATTACATTATGGAAAATAATGAACTTTTATCACAATATGCAAATTTTTTGAGAAGGACCTGTATGCTGCCCATCATAAATCAAAGCACGAGACAGACAGGGGTTGGAGGAGAACACCGGGAAAGTGACAGAATGGACGATTTTCGTCTGTATTTGCAATACACGAGCCGCAGTTCAGCTGCGCGAGACAAACGCTGCCAGTGTGAAAGCACAACGGACGCGCGCGGCTCCCGCTCTCCATACGCACCGCTTTTGCCCTGCCAACGCACTGCTAGCACGTGTAGTGTGAAGCCGGCGTTACACCACCACCACCAGCCTGCACAGTGGTAACAAGGCATGATGGATCCATGTTCTCATTCTGTTTATGTCAAATTCTGATTCTACCATCTGAATGTCTCAACAGAAATCGAGACTAATCAGACCAGGCAACATTTTTCAAGTCTTCAATTGTCCAATTTTGGTGAGCTTGTGCAAATTGTAGCCTCTTTTTCCTATTTGTAGTGGAGATGAGTGGTACCCGGTGGGGTCTTCTGCTGTTGTAGCCCATCCGCCTCAAGGTTGTGCGTGTTGTGGCTTCACAAATGCTTTGCTGCATACCTCGGTTGTAACCAGTGGTTATTTCAGTCAAAGTTGCTCTTCTATCAGCTTGAATCAGTCGGCCCATTCTCCTCTGACCTCTAGCATCAACAAGGCTTTTTCGCCCACAGGACTGCCGCATAATGGATGTTTTTCCCTTTTCACACCATTTGTAAACCCTAGAAATGGTTGTGCGTGAAAATCCCAGTAACTGAGCAGATTGTGAAATACTCAGACCGGCCCGTCTGGCACCAACAACCATGCCACGCTCAAAATTGCTTAAATCACCTTTCTTTCCCATTCTGACATTCAGTTTGGAGTTCAGGAGATTGTCTTGACCAGGAACACACCCCTAAATGCATTGAAGCATGTGATTGGTTGATTAGATAATTGCATTAATGAGAAATTGAACAGGTGTTCCTAATAATCTTTTAGATGAATGTATATTACATTTACATAATAAAAGAAAGTACATTCAGATCAATGCTGTGGTGAGGCATAGATCAAATGCCTGCTGTCATATAAGATTAATTTCTCTGAATTTCTTTCTCTTTCACTAGCGTACTCATATGCAATCTCAATCTCCTATTTTCTGACAGTGGACAGAGTTCATTTTGAATTGTAAGGCTGATTAAATGCAGGGTTGCTTTTAAAAGATTTGCTTATTTTCCAAGAGGGACAAATAATGCAAGGAGTCAAGCGATGTTAAAAGAGCACAGCTGTGCCCAGGTGATTTGAATGTCTTCAAGGGGAAGCTTGAATGTACAGCTGAGATTGTTTCAGACAGGTTCAAGATATCTGATGCTATCAACAGAGCAACTAACCAGCTTAGGGTGGCAAAGTAAGCAGGTGGATTTGATCTGGTGATTTGAAGTCATTTTTGTTTGAGGTCTGTGTGACTTTCGTAGTCTTTAGTGTTTTAAGTCTGCAGCATTTCATGGGAGATAAGGGTGTTGTTTGTTGGTGCTACTGAGCTCTGAGTGGAGGTTTCAAATATTTGAGAGATCAGTTTAGAAACAGTCTGACAGGCATGAACAGTGAATGCGTGGCCCATAAGATCTAACTGAACCCGCCTGCATAGTGATATAATCTCTGACTGGTAGCAAACAGTTACCACAGCTTTGGGGTAAAAACTCTAGAGGTTGCATACTGATAGGTCCTTTAAATTAAATCTACAAGGAATCACATCATTACAAGCTGATTGGCACATCATTACAATCTGATTGGCCTCTGCTCATATTGCAACCAATGAGATTGCTTGCTCAACATTTAAATAGTCTGGTTTATTTTTTGCTGTAAGGTAGTCCTGCAGCACTCTATCAGAAGCCTGTTTTTCACCGAGGCTGAACAGTTCTAAGAATAGGAAGGAACGTTTCCAGTTATGTTTCCAGCTGAGCCCGGTACGGTATGGCATGATTAAATACTGTTCTTGTCCCGGTTGCTGAACCATGCTGGTAGAATGCTGGTAGAATAATAATAAAATTAAAAGAAACGAAAACGAGGCAACGACTGATACATTTGTATTACATTCCAAAGAGCTTCATTATCAGCCCCACAGTGGAAAATGAAACCTATCTGTACCGGTTGGGTCAGAATTGAATGGTTAAAGGGCATATTGGCAGTTAAATTTTTTTCAAAATGAATACATAAACTTGTATGAAAATACCATATTAAAAGTTACCATAAATAAATAATTAAAATGTAGAATTTTTAGATGCAGAAGTCAAATTGCAAATGTGCAAACCACAGACAGTATAGTGTTATTAACATCTTCAGAAGCCTAGCGTATTTATAAATATACAGTGGGTACGGAAAGTATTCAGACCCCCTTACATTTTTCACTTTTTTTTTTCTCATTAATGTACACACAGCACCCCATATTGACAGAAAAACAGAAAAACAGAATTGTTGTAATTTTTGCAGATTTATTAAAAAAGAAAAACTGAAATATCACATAGTCCTAAGTATTCAGACCCTTTGCTGTGACACTCATATATTTAACTCAGGTGCTGTCAATTTCTTCTGATTATCCTTGAGATGGTTCTACACCTTCATTTGAGTCCAGCTGTGTTTGATTATACTGGTTGGACTACACTGGCCACACACCTGTCTATATAAGACTCACAGTGCATGTCAGAGCAAATGAGAATCATGAGGTCAAAGGAACTGCCTGAAGCGCTCAGAGACAGAATTGTGGCAAGGCACAGATCTGGCCAAGGTTACAAAAAGTTTCTGCTGCACTTAAGGTTCCTAAGAGCACAGTGGCCTCCATAATCCTTAAATGGAAGATGTTTGGGACGACCAGAACCCTTCCTAGAGCTTGCCATCCAGCCAAACTGAGCTATTGGGGGAGAAGAGCCTTGGTGAGTGAGGTAAAGAAGAACCCAAAGATCACTGTGGCTGAGCTCCAGAGATGAGGTCGGGAGATGGGAGAAAGTTGTAGAAAGTCAACCATCACTGCAGCCCTCCACCAGTCGGGGCTTTATCACAGAGTGGCCGGACAGAAGCTTCTCCTCAGTGCAAGACACATGAAAGCCTGCATGGAGTTTGCTAAAAAAAAACACCTGAAGGACTCAAGATGGTGAGAAATAAGATTATCTGGTCTGATGAGACCAAGATAGAACTTTTTGGCCTTAATTCTAAGTGGTATGTGTGGAGAAAACCAGGCACTGCTCATCACCTGTTCAATACAGTCCCAACAGTGAAGCATGGTGGTGGCAGCATCATGCTGTGGGGGTGTTTTTTAGCTGCAGGGACAGGACGACTGGTTGCAATCAAGGGAAAGATGAATGCAGCCAAGTACAGGGATATCCTGGATGAAAATCTTTTCCAGAGTGCTCAAGACCTCACAATGGATCGAAGGTTCACCTTCCAACAAGACAATGACCCTAAGCACACAGCTAAAATAACGAAAGAGTGGCTTCACAACAACTCTGTGACTGTTCTTGAATGGCCCAGCCAGAGCCCTGACTTAAACCCAATTGAGCATATCTGGAGAGACCTGAAAATGGCTGTCCACCAACGTTTATCATCCAACCTGACAGAACTGGAAAGGATCTGCAAGGAGGAATGACAGAGGATCCCCAAATCCAGGTTGTTGCATCTTTCCCAGAAAGACTCATGGCTGTATTAGATCAAAAGGGTGTTTCTACTAAATACTGAGCAAAGGGTCTGAATACTTAGGACCATGTGATATTTCAGTTTTTATTCCTTAATAAATCATGTCAACAATTCTGTGTTTTTCTGTCAATATGGGGTGCTGTGTGTACATTAATGAGAAAAAAAATACTTAAATGATTTTAGCAAATGGTTGCAATATAACAAAGAGTGAAAAATATAAGGGGGTCTGAATACTTTCTGTACCCACTGTACATACATAATTTTGGAAATGGCTATTTGCACTAAGTGCAAAGCTCAACAAAAGATGCTATTTACACCAAGTGCAAATAGAGATAGATGCTATTTACATTGATGTTTACACTTAGGGCAAATAGTGATCGATGCTATTTACACCGTGTTAATAGCAACTATATTTTATTTACAAAATAACATTTTCTTTGTGATAGATGATATTTACACTAAGCGCAAATAACTGTAGATGCTATTTACTAAGTGAAATAGCATACTAAGTTGATATATATTTACACCATATAAAAGCAGCAGTTTTGCAATATGTGTAGAAATTACACGTAATTTATACTTTATTTTGATAAATATATACTATTTGCACCTCAATATTGTTGTACAATAAAACTTTTAATAAAAAATTTTTTTAACATGATGCAATAATAACATTGTGCAAAGGATGCCGCCTTAATGGGACAATAAAAGCCCTCCCTACACCTACCCATATCCCTACCCAATAAATGCTTTTATTAATATTAAACATTTCATTAGGCACTTTATTTCCACATTTAGAAGATTTTCTTAAGTTTTATTGAAAGTAAGTGCATTTCTGGTGTGATTTGGGATGAGAAAAGAGATAAGAAATCTGCAAAAGACGGATTTGAACCCAGTCAATCACGTCAAAATCAAGATCCATTAGCTGTACACTTTACTGATTACACCACTGAAGATGTTGAAATCAGTGCGCTTTTTAAATTCTTGTATGGCCCAAAAATGATAATTCTGTCATCATTTACTCACCCTCATGTCATTTTAATTTGTTTTGAAAATCTTGAAAATACATTTCTGTGGTCACACATGCTTCATACATACTCTGCTTTTATAACAAAAAGTAGATCTTTTTTTCTTTTCTTTTTTAAGGTGAGTAAATGATGACAGAATTTACATTTTTGGGTAAACTATACTTTTAAGGACATGCTGGATCATGAATTTATGAGCAATTCTAGGCCTCCTGGCTGTTTCGAGTTGCAAAGGATGACGGGATAGCTCCCAGATGGAAGGCTCCTGCTGCTCATCAGCACAAACACAGACTTTAGCTGTAAATGTGCTGCAAACCTTCAACAAGTGTTATGTGATCTACTTTTAATATGAATAAATTCATGCCTGTGGTGGTGACAAACACAGCGTAGCTTTACATGCATAACAATGCCAGAACCCAGTAACACAGTATTTTAACAGATCGTGTCACCAGCAGTCTGAATTGCATGAGAATGGTCTCTTTACATGTGCAAAAAAATTTAATAAGAAATGCAAACAAGATGGAATGAAAACACTAATTACCAATGCATTTCCCCTGACACAGAAAAGAAACATAGTTGGAGAGAGAGCACATGGTCTGACATTTAACACAAGTGAAATCATCCTCCTCATTGGTGTATTATTATTGCGGTTCTAGGACTCAAACATGTTTTATCTATGAGACGGATGTGTACAATTAAGTACTATTATCTGGTTGAATCTGGCGAACTTCACCAGAGAGCAGATTTACTGCTTATATGCAGCAAGGGCTAGTGATCTGATTAACTAATGGAAACATATGGAGATGGAGAAGAACATTTAAAACAGAATATATTACACAGGGACGCAAAGGTGACACCACAGCAGATGTTTGTAAAACATTCATTGGGGATCTTTAGTATTATTCATCAGACTTTTCTCAGCAGTTTTGTTTTTCACTGTAGAGAGATCACATCTCTGTAACTGGGTCCATTACTATTCTTTTCATGTAATGCATTATAATTGTTTTGTTTCCATCACATTCTTATTAATCTCAAGAAGACAGCAGTAAAGTCAGAGGGTTTTTAATGAACATTTTAGATATTATATTAGCTTCTTTCTTCAAGGGATGGTTAAGACGTAGTCTCCAACAATTTTTTTTTTAATTGTTGAAATAAATGTAGTTGTTTCCACTTTATTTTGCAATACGGAAGCTATTTTCTGTGAATGTGTGAGACTTCTTTTTCATTAGCTGCTATAGATAAATAAATAAGAATATCAAAGTGCAGTAAACTATTTTCACTATAAACCAGTGTTATGCATGTTAAAAATAAGCTGGATAGAAGAAAAAAACTGCGTTCTGTAATCTTGCATATTTCAGTGTTGATCGAAGCAATATTGTTGTAAAGTTTATGCATAACATGACAACAACATCAAAAACTTTTTTCAAACTTAATACAAGCTCATTTGTATCCTACAAAATGAGATGTCATGTTAGTTTCTCACTGTCTGTATAATGCATGTGCATCTGTTTGGGAATTGGAAATGTTCTTTATAAATGACCAGCAGAATGCAAATAGAACGAGCAGCGATGACGGGCCCAAGCCGGTGGCACCACCACCCTGGTGGCTTCAGGGCAAAGGTCCTGTTCTTCGTGATCTCATTTTTCAAACTGTAGTTAGTGTGTAATGTTGCTGTTAAAGCATAAATAATACCTGTAAAAGTATAAAGCTCAAAGTTCAATGCCAAGCGAGATATTTTATTTAACAGAAGTTCCCTTTCAAAGCCTACAGCGAACGGCCGGTTTGTACTACATCCCTGTACTTCCTGCTTTAATTACGTCACTAGAACAGTTTGTTGACTACCTCCGCCCACAAGAATACGCAAAAAAGGGGATCTTGTTGCTCTCCCACGTGGAGAAGAGGAAGTGCTGTGTTTGTAGAGTGTGTTTGTCGACATGTCGTCAAGACGCTGTTATTTTCATCCCAATTTGTAACAACCAAACGTAAAAGTATGACAACTACTAAATAAACAGCTTACCATTGTGAAACATCCTGCAAAAGTCTTTCTTGAACGGGTTGTAATCAATCCTCTTCGATATTCTCCAGGTCTGATTCCGTCTCCAAATTGATACGGTAATATAGACATGTTTACAGTAACATTGAGCGCATGAATCTCCCCATTATGGTAAGAGACCAGAGTATGTGAGCTGAGTGGAGTGGGAGCGGAGCAAGGTGATTTTGAATGGAGTGAGGAGCAGATTTTTTAAAAGTCGGAGCGTCGTGGTTTTCATGCACTCCGAGAGCACTTTAGCCGCAAATTTCCTTGGAGCGAAGCAGTGTTTCTGATATCAGTGAGCGAGGAGTGGATGTTTCTACTCCAGACTCAATCCACTGCTTCCGCAGGTCCCCCAAGCTCTGGAATCGGTCCTTCTCCACAATCTTCCTCAGGGTCCGGTCACCTCTTCTTGTTGTGCAGCGTTTTTTTGCCAAACTTTTTCCTTCCCACACTTTTTCCTTCCCACAGACTTCCCACTGAGATGCCTTGATACAGCACTCTGGGAACAGCCTATTCGTTCAGAAATTTCTTTCTGTCAGGTCGGCAGTCTTACCCATGATTGCGGTTTTGAGTAATGAACCAGGCTGGGAGTTTTTAAAAGCCTCGGGAATCTTTTGCAGGTGTTTAGAGTTAATTAGTTGATTCAGATGATTAGGTTAATAGCTCGTTTAGAGAACCTTTTCATTATATGCTAATTTTTTGAGATAGGAATTTTGGGTTTTCATGAGCTGTATGCCAAAATCCTCAGTATTAAAACAATAAAAGACCTGAAATATTTCAGTTGGTGTGCAATGAATCTAAAATGTATGAAAGTTTAATTTTTATCATTACATTATGGAAAATAATGAACTTTTATCACAATATGCAAATTTTTTTAGAAGGACCTGTATACTGAGTTTGGTGACTGTAGGTAAAACTAGCCCAGCAACTTTTGACAAAAGGTGGCGCTATATAGCCCCTCATTCCGCCTGTTTCTGAGGCTTTGGCCATGTCTACTGACTGACATCTCTGATGTGTGTGTCGAGTTTCATGCAATTTCAAGCATACCCCAAAAGATTTTTTACTTTCACACGTTGCCATGGCAACAGTCTTTCAAATATCAGGAATCCATTCATATGTCTATATCTGCCATGTTTTGACATTATAATGATGAAGTTTGAAGGAAATCGGTTGAAAATAAGATGGTTATTCAAGGCATCTTTGAAAGTGACACATTTCCTGCTGCCAGTTGGTGGCGCTATAACTTTGACTCACAAAAGTCATATCCATGTGTTTGGCCTCTTACAATGAACACACAGCTGATGTTTCATCCAAATCAGTCAATATTTGTAGTTATAACACACTTCCTGTTTCCCTGTTCTCGCCATAAATTCGTCTCCTCGCCACGGCCAAACCGTTTGAGATATCAAATCATTGAATGTCCGACTTACAACAGCTTCCTCTTTCATGACGAAACATCAGACTTTGTCAGGCCGCCACGGACACGCCCTTCAGCAAAAACTCAAGATCTTTGGAATTTAACATTGCTAAGGCCTTTAGATTAGACTGACCAAATATAATGTTGATCTGGTTAAATCTCAATGAGGAGTTAATCACAATGTAAAACATGCAATTTCCTGTTGCCCACAGGTGGCGCCATGACTGTAACTGAATATTGGCATGTAGATGTCTTCAGGTCAGGACTCTAATGGCTCTTTTCCATTACCTGTAGCAGCTCAACTCGACTCGTCTCAGCTCGCTGTTCGCTCCGTTTTCCATTACAGATAGTACCTCCACAATAGTACCTGGTCGTCATAGCAACGCCGCAGGAAACTGCCGTGACGTAATCTTCTATGCGTATTCTTCCGAGTTGCCATAATAGTAATGGGTATATCACGCAATCTCTGGCCAAACTATTTAAAAATGGCGGGGTTATTCAGGATACTCCGTCTGGCACGTGCAATGATGACGCAGTGAATAGTGACGATTATCTCTGAGCAATCAGCAGTTTGCGGTGTTTTCACGTCACATTTTAGCATCGCCTCAGCTCACTCAGAACCTCGCTGGAGGTGATACGAAAAAAAGTACCTGGAATCAGGTACAGGTACAACTTTTACACAGTGGAAAACCAAACAAAGGCGAGTCGAGCTGGTACTGTATAGTGGAAAAGCACCATAATAAAACGTGAAGTTTGGGGTAAAACTTCCTGTTTTATGGCAAAACTTTGAAGTTTGTGGGGCCGCCAAGGACACGCCCCTTCAAGGAAAATGAAAACTCAAGATCTTCGTAATTTAACATTTCCAAGGCCTTTAGATTAGACTGACCTAATATGATTTCATACTCGTACATGAAACATAGCTCGAATGGTGCTTAATTGAAATGTTGTAGGTGGCGCTATCAAGCCATTTTGCCACGCCTAATTATGAAACCCATATCAGACGTAAATGTTCAACTCTTCTGACGCGTGTGCAAAGTTTTGTGAGTTTGAGCAAGTTTTTTGGCCCTAAAAAATGTGATTCATTTGGGAGAAGAAGAATAATAGGCTCAGCGATTACAATAGGGTCCTCACACCATATTTGTAAATATTTGAATAGTCACATTGTGCATGTTTGCAAATCTAGGAAACAAATGTTAACTGATCATGTGCTTAAAGCATGTTTAAACATAATTGTTAACTGATGTTTACACTGATGCAGCATGTTTGCACGTCAAAGTTTCTTGTATCAGATCAGATAAAAGAGAAAAGAAAGTTTCTTTTTCTGTTAATTTAATGTCCATGTAGTTATTTTGTTGTTGCTCTTGTTAATTAGGCTGTTATGGTCATAAAACATAGTTCTGCTTTTCAGCTGATCAATTCCTACTTATTTGAGATAAATTTGTACCTGCATAAATTAGGCATATCTGTTGTTCTTTGTCTAAAAGTGAATTAATCTCTGTTTTATTTGGGCAAAGCAATCAAATCCTCACAGATGGGTCTGCAATGAAATGGAAATTTTGATACAGAGGTTAGGTAATTCTACACCATTCATTTTCTTTTTGTGTGTCTTGCGTACTTGTGTTAAGCTGCTTAGAGCAGGTTTAATTGTGATTGTATGAATTGAAAAATGGTGACGGAAAAGTTCACATCAGATTGGTTTCGGCTTCCATTGCACATTGTAAATGTGATTTGAATGTTTCTATTTTTAAATGGCACTTTTAAAATCTTCATCTCTCTGAAAGATTTGTTTAAATTAGTTAATGATTGATAAAAAAATACGAAGTCATAGTGTACTTGGTGACTTTATGTAGAAGAGATCATTACTTACAAAAAAGCACAGCGTGTTGACCTCAAAGAGAGAGAGAATTTCAGTGCAAATACTGTCAAGACTGATATCAAAGAGAGGCCAAGACCCACTCATGCAGCCCCCATCAGGTGGCAAAAATTTGATTGGATTTGGGGGCATGTTGTTAATAAATACAATACAGCATATAGACAGTGTCCATTTGAAGTCTGAGAAAGGTTGATAAAGACCATAAGTCATTTAGAACATGGAGGTTGAGGTGATTATGACATTAAAGGGATAGTTCACCCAAACATTCTGTCATCATTTAGTCATGCTCAAGTTGTTCCCAACCTGCTGAACACAAAGGAAGATATTTGGAAGAATGTTTGTAACCATGCAGATCTAGGGAGCCATTGACCTCCATAGAGGGGACAAATACTAAAATGGTAGTCAATGAACTATACATTTAATATTCTTCCCCTTGTAATTGCAAATGTTAATTTCCATTTAAAAATTTGCATTCAAATTATTATTATTGGTGGTAATGCCATTTGATGACCCCATCCCATTAATCAGTGAAGCTGCGAGTTTCATGTGACCGTTTGAGATCAAAGTATTCACAACACCTTCTACAGTCTTAGGAACGTTTGCAGTTTCATTGGGTATTACATCTGCTTTGAAAGCTAGCGGCACATAACATATATCGAATGAAATTACTGCTAATGCTTTTCACTTAGTTTGTGCCACGTGTCTGGCAATGCTGTTGCGAGACCCCCTGTCTTTCATCTCAGCCCCCCTTGAAATCTGCAATTAACTCCGCTGTCTGCACCCTCGAAATCTGTGATTAGATGATCTCTCTTCACATTAGCTAAAAACAGCAGCTGCAGTAAACTCTCTGAGGTTATTTCTCTCCGAATCAATGTCTCAAGTCATTAAAATAATTTTGAGGTTTGTTACATTTCTGTGCTCCTCATATCAGTTTATGTTCAGCTCTAAACTTATGAAAAGTAAAACTTTAAACATGGATCTATGGATAAAACCGCTTAAAACTAATTAGGATCAGTTACTGATTCGATTAATTGGCCGTCACATTGATGCATACAACGCAGATGTCTGTGATTGGTTATCGCTGCAAGAGAACATGCTGTAAATAAAACATTTTGGAATAATGAGAGTAGATGTAAATGGAATTCTGTAATTGACGATTTTAGTAGTTAATTGCGAAAATTATATTAATTGTCCAGCCCCAGTGCACTGAGTCAAGTATTTCTCTAAACAAATAGACGAGATAAAACTGTCTCTTTAGCTAATTGGTAGTATACAAACGTCATTGTTCTCATCTAGCAGTTGTCCCAAGAGCAAATGCTATGTATCAGATGAACCATTAAATGGATGAATGGCTCCCATGAGGCAATGGGTGAGAGAAGACAGATTAAAGTGAGCATTCATTCAAACAATACTGACCTCACTGAGCAGAGCAGGCTTCTGTCTACAAAGCAATGAGATGGAAGGAGTAGAGGAGAAAAGAACAGGGAGATGGGCATATATAGTGTTGAATGATGAATTATGCATTGCTCTCTCCATTGTCCATATCCTTATATATATCCTATATATATATATATATATATATATATATAATATGGCGTGCTTGTCACACTCCATTTCAACATAGTAAATGTCAACATAGTAAATGTAATGTAAAAAAGTGTTTATTTGCTTTGCTACAAAAATCAGCCTGTGGTGCAATGTCATTATAAATCGTATAAAGAGGTATAACGTTTTTTTCCCTGTCTGCATGTCTGATTCATCCATGTAACTTAAAAGAACCAATTAACTTTAAAAATACTGCAAAAAGCGCTGCTTGCACAAACTTAGTCACTTGAAATCAATCATTTGATCATCTGAGAAGTTTTTTAAGCAAAACTGGAGCCAGAAAAATGTTTTTGATGGTTTGGACAGCTATTTAATCATGAAGGTTACGTGCGTGAAGCCGCATGAATGTCAGGGACTTAAAAGATCACAGCCTTTCTTCTCTTGCTTTTATCTCTATTCACTTATTATTCTCTTTGTTTGACTTGCACTTTTATTCTTTTCTACATTCATTTCCCCCATTTCAACATTGGCACTGAATACTACTTTCATCTGTTTTGGGGGACAAATCTTTGTAACTCTATAGATATTTTCTTAATGAATTAGCTTCCACTATACTGTAACATCATTAGAAGAATTTATTCTGAAATGTTTCAAAATATCGTCTTTTGTGTTCAATGGCAGGAAACTTCAAAGAATGAAGTACAGTAATTGTCAATGCATCTTTTATACATCCAAAATCAAAACAGATTAATAATTTAATTTAAAAAGGTTGTCTAATATATAATGAGTATGTATGGTATCCAGTGTCAAGTGTCTCCAATTTTTATCTAGAAACTTAATTTGTGGTCATATCTCAGCCCAGATTACATTAAACCTCTATAGAGCATGATGATGGAAGTACTTCTCTGCATGTTTTCCCCTGCCTTTCTGTATGAGTGCTACAGTGGTCCAGAGTCAATTTATACTCTATTATCTGCTTCTAGTTGGAAAGGAGAGAGATAAATTAAATAGAATTGGGGAGAGGCAGGTATGAATATCTAACATACCAGGCTTTTCTATTTCAACAAAGAGCTGTGGAACATAAGACTGCATCACTTGATTCAACTCTCATCTCTTACTGGTAAACACTATACAGTTGGATACATAGGTAAATATAAAGGAACATCTGTCATTTACTCACCCATATCTTGTTCCAAACCTGTATGCATTTCTTTCTTAAATGTAAAAGATGAGAGAATTTTCATTTTTGAGTGAACTAGCCTTTTAAGATAACCAAGGTCAGCACGTTTCCTCAGAATTCACATGCAGCACGTGCCACGTGCATTGACAGACTGTGAATGGGCTTCTAATCATCTGCTCAGTCAGTTCTGAGTCCCAGTGTGCATGATTGCTAATAAAATGTCAATTATTAGTCTTGGTGCATAAGCCACATATGGGAGTGCACAGTGTTTGAACTGTCTGAAGAGAGATTGTACACAAGACTAGCCAAAAACTAACATCCCTGCGGAGTCAGTCTTGTTGCTGTTGCCGTCACTGAAATTGTTTCCTGTCTGACCCTTTATTTTATTCATTCTATTTTAATGATGTTGTTTTAAATGACTATTCCCAACATAGCAAACCTTGCTTCTGTTCGATCATGCTGCACTTTAGAATTTAATTGTCACTGTGCTTATTTGTTTTTCCATATTTCAAGTATATTATTGCAGTGCTAATGTTTTGTAACGCTTCCATTCTAATGGTTCAGCAAGGTTCTGCTGACTTAGACTTTTCTCTACTGAGCATCCCACATACACGAGATAATTGGCATGCCTGATTGCCAAAATAAAACCATCCAAAACCCTGTGAGCCATGTGAGTGTTTTTATGATGAAATGTCCTCTGCAATCCCTTTTCATGTAATTTGACCATGCAGCATTTTGTCCAGTCTCAAACAGGGCACCTCTGGAAAGTAACTTTCAAGATGCCTAAAACCTTGAATTATATAGCAATGCATAATGATATATCATAGAGGTAACTACCATATGCATGGAGGGGGACATTTGCCATTCTTAATGCTGCTCTCCATCATGCACCACTCTGTCTGTTGTCAGGATATGTTTAACAACCTACAGTAGCATACAGTGATGCAAATAATTTTTAATGTGATGTCACCATTTTGAATTGAAAATATGCTATCATATAAATAATGTCATTCTTAACTAAATGTGATGAAACAAGAAAGGAGTGAATGAGAGTGAGAGTGAATGTGCATATATTTTAAAATAAAATATTATTAGCAAATATTTTTAATGGATTACCTCATAACTAGGCTATTCTTTATTCCCCTTAAATCTCTTTTAATCCTTTAATTAATAAAAAGACCCCCACCCCCAATGTTTAAGACATGGTTTTATATATCATCATGATCATTATATTTAATAATATTTAATAATAGTAATTATAATAATAATAATAAATTAAATTTGTATATGTTGTTTATATTGTATAATATATGTAATATATCTGATTTAATGAAAATGTAAAAAAAAAACACTAAAATGCTTTAACATGTAAACGGAACATATTTCTAACTCTAATAAAAATGCACCACTGAACACTGAACATTTTTTCTACTGCAGCACAGAGGTCTGTGTGGACCAATTTTACCACTACTCCAAGTTTCATTCAACACCTGCCCACTCCTGCGGTGCTGTACATGCATTCCCTGCTTACAATGAATTTAACCCTGTCTGGTCCTGCTTATTTTAGGTCTCATTGCAGCAATCCTGTATTTCCCCCCCCTTGTGTCACATTTTCCCACTAATCAAATAACTTGTGAGACGCATAAATTATTGAATTTCACTTTAATTGAATCAAATTTGTATAATTTTTCAATATAATGTCAAAAAGACATATAATAGTAATCATTTAGCTTTTATGATATAATTGTAATAATTTAGGGTACATTTTCTTTTTCTTTTCTTTTTTTTTACAAAAGTTTAGGGGCCCTATTTTAACGATCTTAGCATATGGTCTAAAGTGTACTGCGCAAGTGCACTTAGGGCATGTACGAATCCACTTTTGCTAGTTTAACAACAGAAAAAATATGGTCGGTGTGCCCGTCGCATGGTCTAAAAGGGTTGTCCCTATTATCTTAATGAGTAATGGGTGTGTTTTGGACATAGCTTGCAATAAACCAATCAGAGTCTCATCTTTCATTCCCTTTAAAAGCCAGTTGTGCTTGCACCATGACAGATTCACTATTTACATGGCGGAATATAGACACCCTCAACAAGTCAGTTTAAATACATGTGTGTATTGTCACGATTGGTTAAATATGTAGCCGATTTTAGTTGTCATTACCGCAAATAGGTAATTCTGATACATGCAATGACTATCCATTATGACATGTAGGCATTTTTACCTTTATGTACACAATAATAATCTTTTACATTGTAATCCTTTTATTTTTTTTATATTTAAAAATGTTTGTGTGCTTTTGCGTCTTCCTGTGTGTGTAATAAGCAGAGTGTACACACATTGTTCCATTCACCTATAGGCGCATATTACTAACGCGCCCTTTTAATAACACAAAAAATACTGCACTATTGACTTTAGACCAGGTTTCAGTTGGCCAATGGTGCAGTCGTTTTCAGTTGCCTCAAAATAGCAACGCACCAATGATGCGCCTGAACCTTAATTTTTTTAGACCAGCACGCTCATGGTTGCAAATGCATTTGCTATTTAAACAACATGGCGCAGGACGTGAAAATGATAACTGCGTTGGGCTCGAACTAGCAAAAAAACACTTGTGTCGCACCTGGCACTGCATTGTGCTGAGTGTATGATAGAGCCCTAAATCTCAAAACAGATTTCATGTTTAAATAAAATTTCAAAAGGCATCATTGTCATGTCTGGCATCAAATAAATGTGGTCCTTTGAATATTGTCTTGGGTCTTGAGGTCAGAAATGTTGAGAACCACTGATCTAGTCTATTGTATGTTTTCACTTGGTAAGCTAGATTCAGATTTGCAAAAACAGTGTGAAACGATCTTGCTAACAATGGTGCTTTTGTCTGTAGATTATGCATTATTGAATGTGAGAGTGCATTGAGAGAAAAATGATAGTTTGTGGTTGTTCTCTGTGCAGGACAATGGCCCCAAGCTGAAAGCAGTGACGGCAAGAGGGTGAGATGGAGCTGACCTCAGTAGACGCCTCTGCTGCGCTGGGCTTATGGGGCAACAACTCCATTCCTGGTTTCCTCTTTAACGAGAGCGTTCTCAATGACACATGTATGCTCAATGCTTCAAACTGCACCAATGAGACAGATCCAGGCAACCGAGCAGGAACAAGCATGGCAGGAGTCCTCATCCCTCTCATTTACATAATCGTCTGCGTCGTCGGCCTGGGAGGAAACTCTCTGGTCATTCACATTGTCCTGCACTACTCCAAGACGGAGTCGGTGACCAACATCTACATCCTGAATCTAGCTATAGCCGATGAGCTCTTTATGCTGGGCCTTCCATTCCTCGCCGTGCAGAATGCCATGCACTCCTGGCCCTTCGGCTCATTCACATGCAGGTTGGTCATGACCGTCGACGGCATTAACCAGTTTACCAGTATTTTCTGCCTTACCGTAATGAGCATCGATCGCTATCTGGCCGTGGTTCATCCTATTCGATCCTCTAAATGGAGGCGACCGCAGGTGGCCAAAGCTGTGAATGGAACAATCTGGGCTGTCTCCTTTTTGGTGGTCTTGCCTGTGGTGATTTTTGCAAATGTGCAACGGGAAGGAGGAATCTGCAACATCATATGGCCGGAGCCAGCCAACATCTGGGGAGCAGCATTTATCATTTACACCTCCACAGTAGGTTTTTTCTTTCCCTTGCTAGTCATCTGCATGTGCTATCTCCTCATTGTGATCAAGATACGCAGCTCGGGAAAGAAGGTTCATGCCACATCAACCAAAAGGCGCAAGTCAGAGCGAAAGGTCACGCGAATGGTGGTGATAGTGGTGGCTGTGTTCGTTTTCTGCTGGATGCCATTTTACGCCCTCAACATTATAAACCTGGTGGAATCGCTCCGTGATGAGCCTCAGGGCCTGCATCTTTTCGTAGTGGTATTGTCTTATGCTAACAGCTGCGCTAACCCTATTGTTTATGGCTTCCTTTCGGACAACTTCAAACGGGGTTTCCGGAAGGCCCTATGCCGCTCGTCTCGAAGGGTCGAGAACCATGAGCCCACCGAGCAGCAGCAGCAGCGTCAAGAGGAACGAAGAAGAGTGCTGATGCCCAGGGAAAGCCTTAGAAGAGCAGTTAGAGATGAAGAGGATGAGGAAGAAGAAGAAGACAGGGAGGAAGTGACGGAGATGACGGAAATTTGCAGGATTACTCAGAATGGAAATGGAAGCGGACAAGCTGAAAGTACCCGAGCGCTTTTCTTAGAGCGACCCTCGGGTACAGGGGTTTCTGAGACATGTTCGCCAGACAGGAGAGGCACGGGTGGGGATGCTGTCGGTAAAGGACCGGGATTTGGAACTTCTGCAACCTTGCTGAACGGGGCCAAAAATGTGAATGTGAAAACGCTGCCAGAGGAACCGGTGGAAAAGAACACCTCCCTGGAGATCAGCTACTTGTAAACTTGTGATTTGTGTCAGCTGGAAAAGTAGTAATATTGTACATCCCTCCCTGAGATCTGTTAAGTTTATAGTTACTTTCTCTCCTGGAGTCTATCAATTCATCTTAATGTCTGAGTTTACTATGAAATTTCCTACTAGTAATTAGACTTAATGATATGGAAGTGTACTATTTTTAAAAAAAATTTAAAAAATCACAATGGATTCTGCTTTATTTATAGGACTTTGCAAATCAAAACAAGGGTTTTCAGCAGCATTATATGGTATCAGTACCTAAATGAGACCAGCACCACAATATGTGAAGCATCTATGTGCCTTTTTATAAATGTATTTATGAGATTTAATTCAATGCAAGGAATCCATGGCTACGACTGGGCACTAGATCACTAAGTACATTTACATGGACTTTTGCTTGATTATAACTGTGCATGTAAACATACTTAGTGAGATTTGTAGCATATTAATATAACACAAATTCCTACACCATACATTTTGTATGTGCTTTTTTCCTTACTTGTAAAAATATTCTACACTAATTGAATTCTGTTTATATATATATGAATATTTGCACAAATATTCTGTTATATATATATGAATATTTACACAAATATTCATCATGACATGATCATTGACCCTAAAACTGAATGGTCATTACCTAGGTTATCATCTATTTATGATATATTATACTCAACTATTTATGATATATTATTATATTATTAATGTATCACTGTTGGACTACCCAATATTTAATTCCCACCCAACCACCCGTTTACCCATCCCGCACAAAAAGACAAACATACACACTCAGGTACTAAGCTTAAAGGGATAGTACATTAAAAATGAAAAGGCCATTATTTAAATATTATTCCAAACTCAAATGCCGTTCTAAATGACTTTTCGGTATGACTGAAATTTAAGTTGTTGTTCACTGATAATTGCTGTTCACACAAAGTCATATGACTAAGAATTGGAATATAGAGCATGTCATATAGACTACATTTATGATATTTTTTAGTGTATTTTGTCATCATTTTTGACAAAATGTGCAAGACATTGCAACTGCAATTGCATGGAAAAGAGCTGTATTGTGATTCTTCTAATAGTCTATTTTTGTGTTCTAATGAAAATATAATCGCATGCAAGTTTAGAACAAACAGCAAGGTGAACAAATAATTATCAAAAAGAACACCAGGTGTTTGAGCCTAACCTTAGGACCATTGGATTTATCCAACACCAGCTAAAGAGGTTTAAGTGCCTCCAATTATAATGTAATTTATGCTCTAATTCCACACACAGACAGCATATGCTAAACAAACACTAAAATTCCACAGTGTCTCTTCCCAGTGCTACGTAATATGCTTATGTGACATTCAGATACCCTTTTCTGAGTGTTATAAATAAACGTTAACTATTGAGATCATAGCAAGCACTAACATATCAACTACTCTCCCCAGTGCCCTATATACATCACCTCCTCCTACGCACTGGCTTACACTCAGATGGGTTTGGAGGCATATAGAAAGCCATTGCAGATGCATTTTGGAGAGAGAGAAAACTATCACCATTTCCATAATGACTCTGAGGATTTCACAGCTTTCGTTCAGAGCTGATTGTTTAAATATTAAAAAAAGAATGTGTAAAAAGCTGTGGGACAGTGTTATTCTGCTGGTTATTTTTTAATTGATGTGCTATGTGACATTTATTGCACACTGTGTTTACTATCGACCCGCTCAGAGAAGCTGCCGTTTGTGGCTGTGGGAAGAGAGGCGCCCATCCTGTGACCTTATGATTGGACCGATCTCTGTATCTAAATGAATCTCTGTGATTCACTGGACGCTTGACACCCACCGGGGCCCGCCCACACATGATATGGATGCACAAAGAGGCAAATAATGCTGAAGGCTGCTTGTGAACGCAGTGATATTATTCATTTCTTGGCACAGACTTGTTATGGTCCTCTTGTGCAAACAAAGCCATTTGCTCAAGGATAAAAATACATAGTTGCCCATGTGTCTTTAGTCAGTACCTACTTTATCATTTAAGTGCACATTTTTTCTGTAACACCAAATGTATAGGCTATCTTCTGTTAGTTTTAGCTCTTTAAAGTATATAAAAAAATTCTTCACTGAAGGGTTATTCATTTTTAAATTGTTTAAATGTTTGAAATGTTTCGATTTCACACAAGAACATGTTGCATTCTCAGTGTTGCCACAAGAGATGCTATAGAGACATTTTTGTTGGTCAAAACCTAGAAACCAGTTAGCATTTTAGCACTTCTAGTTCTAAGTTTTCTTAATGGTTTACGCCGGAAATAAGGTCTGTGGTTAACACAAGCTTAAGACATTTTTATGTTTTGTTCTACAACATAAATATACATACCCAAAATGCGATATATTACGCATTATTTGTATTGAAAACGAGTGGCAACCTTGTCGGGGACATTAAACATCATGCCGAACAGGTAAGGTCATCTACTTACTAGTCCACTTTCATAGCCTCGCTGTGTTTATAATCATGCTACTTTTTAAAATAAAGACAAATAGATTTGTCAGAAGCTTTGTGATAGTGATTTAGTGTGTCATGTGACTGTGGTTTAGCCTACTTTATGTTAAGCCTAATTGTATTTAGGCTTCATAATTAATACAATTTGTGTGCGTTTGTTGAGATTATCATGACGAACAAAACTGTAAGAATCATAAACTTTTGTTGGTCACAGAGCTTATTTTCTGCAATAATCCAAAAGCCAAAAAAAAAAAAATATACTATTCAAGTTTGTATATACCACTTACGTTTAATGTCATTGACATCTGAATTCTCGCCCCCTTGAGGTTTGTTAAGGTGCGGTCACATTAGATACATTTTGTAGCAAAAAAACCCTAACTTGTAGTGACTTGAGAAATCAAAGCCCAAACAGAAGTCACCTTCAAACCACCTTCAAACATTTGCCAAACAACAGTGAATGAGACACATTTGTCTGCGTTCATGTACTTGGGTACCAGCTAAAATGTTCTCTTTCAATTGTTTTGCTAACTCTGAAGGGTTTATTTTGTGTTAGATTAAATGAATCCTTTCATATAAATCACTGTGTAGTCTGAAATTTACCAAATTCTAGATTTATATATAAATAAATATTTTGTCTCTGTGACTGTGCTTTGTATGCTTTGTTCATTTTGTTATTTCTTTCTTTAAATTAGAATTATCGTTGGCCTTGAGGCCCTGACAGGCCTGGCTACACACTATCAATCCATCTGATTATTTGTGTATCCAGTTCTAAATTCACTGACATCCACATTAACCATGTTTCCGTTACCCTTCAAATTGAATTTACGAATTGAAAATACAGCCACTGGAAATAAAAAAAGTGTGAAAAAATATTTCACAAAATTGCAATGGAAATGTTTTTTTCCCGCATTGGTCATTTTTTAAAGATGACCCGGTATGTTTGGACATAAGACGAGACAAGAGTTCTTTATTAAACTCTTAAAAGACAAAAGAATTACGGGTATACTGGATTATAAACAACAAAAAAATTCCACAATTTATCAAGATCTTGAAGCTGATAAGAGGAAGAAACACTCATAAATGTCTCATGTGGCAGCACCCAATTATAAGGTGCTTTCATTGACCTAAATGCTTGGATAAAACGCATTCCTCTCCTTCGATTAAAAATAATGGCTAATGCGGTGGCTATATAAACCTACTAAAGTTTGTTGCCATCATTTTTGCAATTTCTTATTGCGAGAAGACACTTTTTTCTCGTTTTAGTCGCATAGCATTGGTTAATGGAAACAGTGTCCGGAATGTGTAAAATGTGTTCCGGAATATCTGCATAATGGCAATGGTGTTGCCTTGGTACTGGTAAGCATACTTTTTTTTTTTGCCGCTCACACTTGCTATTTCAGTCTGATATGCACAAAAATCGGATTTGGACTAACAGTATGAATGTAGCCTATTTTAAATAATTTTTTCTTTCTTTTTCTTTTTAATCTTAGCGGTTGGATTTATTTTGGTTGTTTGCATTCGATTGTATTTGTAAAATAAATCATAATTATGACATTGATCAGAAAAGAAGAGAACTTTAACAAATAGGATGCCATTCCTCACAAATCAAAAACAATGCTGCAGGCATTGAAAACAGCACAAGTGAACCTGTTCTTTAACAAATGACCTGCAATCAAATTTAGCTTGACTAGAAGCCATATTTACCATGAGTGTAACCTGTTTGTAGTGCTTTTTTCTCCTTTTTAAAGAGATGTTTGAGCATGAACCAGCCAGTGATTACACAAAGCCAACCAAGGACTATTTTAAAGAAAAGTCAATCCTTTAAAGCTGAAGTGATTATGTGAGAGGAAAGTGAGATCAATAGTTCTTCTTGTCATAGACTTAAAGCAATAAAAGCAGTCAATCAATGGCAATGTCTATAGCTGTTTCTTTTTTTAAACCCAATAATAAATAAGTGTTGCAGCACCCCAAGCAAATCTGTCTCAGTAAAAAGTGTCTGTGCTGAAAGCCCGTTTTGGATGCCTTCCTTATTTGAACCTAACAAACAAACGAACAAAAAACATAGTATTATTTGTAAAAACATACAATGTCCCTGTTCCAGAAAGACAAGCGAGTATTTTGAAATATTTTTTTGTCGTTAATACTCATTTAATGCAGTTGTTCAGATCACATTGTTCCTAATGACAAATTTCCTAATTAAGCTATCCAGACATTTTTCAGTGGAGTGACTCATTGGCCAATTGTAGTGTGGATATTGCTGAAATTGAGAATGTGGGCTGTTTCATCAGTCAGCGAGAAAGATCTAGTAATTTCTCTTTCAATTAAATGCTTACAAACTCCCTGAACCCCTTTCTTTAATTTCCACTTTCGTGAAACAGTGTTCATTACTCTGGTGTTTGAGAATAGATGAAAAGAAAAAAATAAAAGCGCATAACTGGATACTTGGAAACCAACACACACACTTCCTGAAGCTGTATCATGACATGAAAGATGGACAAAGACACAAAGCGTAGGAGTGAAGATTTGAGAAACAGAAAAACAGCAGAGCTGGAGGTCACCCTCTCGTACTGTAGGCCCTAAAATGTATTATGAGTTGAACAGGTTTAAATACAAGCACAATGGTTGACATCTAACTGCATATTTCTCTGCAGACCAAACTGATCCACACTTAACATGTGGCCTTAAATATTTTTATTTTTTATTTATTAAATTTTTTATCTGTTATCTAACATTATATTTTTGGTAAAACTTCATTTTGATAGTTCACTTTAGACATTCTACTAAATATAGTTAGTAGAATACGTTGACATGTAGTTGCAAAGTTACTTATAGTAGTGTAACGTGTGGCTGAGTACAAAGCACAAAAAAAAAGAAACAGGAATACAATGAAAATTATATACTGTATAACACTCTGGAGAATAGTATGATTGGTTTTAGTAGTAATAGTTAATGTATTAGTAATAGTTATTTATATAGCGCTTTTAAAGCTGCAACGCAAAGTGCTTTATACAAAATGCAGTTCACAGTCTTTAGTATAAATCTCTCAATCAGTAAAACTGACTGTGCCTATAATATTATAGACTGCACAACATTATATTATACTTTTTTATATTATTATTATTATTTTAAATTATTATTGCCCCTGTGGTTTGGTAAGGAACTCTTGTGACAAAGTAGCAGTGGCTGTGAAAGATTTTAAGTATCAACGCTGCTCAAAAAGATGCTAATACTGTTTACATGAAATAAACCTGCTCCTGAACAGGTTTAAGTTTACGGACCTGTTGCTAGTCCAGGATAGTTCAGCAACTCTAGGATGAGCTTCGAAGAACCAAAAAAATCCAAGATCATGCCAAATTGTCAACAATCAAATCCAGTTAACTGAGTTAGCAACGTATGAAGAATGGACCCATGGTGGTGTTATGTGCATGTCATTTGACTGGTTACTGCTTTCTTTCTTAATGGTTTGTCTGCTTTCTAGTGCGACCCTCTTTTATGTAATCGCTGTGACCATAACAGGTGGTTTGGAGAGCTTGCAAAATCAAAAATATTTTTCAAATTCGATTTTCTGTTCAGACTACAAAAAAAGGGAACTGATTTGAGTCGGATAGGGGGGAAAAGAAGCAATTTTTGCTCCGTGACCTGTCTAACAGGTCCTCAGTCATTGGATGTGTCACACTTCCTTACATCTCAAAAATATTGCACAACAATTAATGGCATTTAGTGATTACAGACAGTCCTGTTCTAGATAGGTGTGACACTGCAGCAAAACTCACAAGAAGAGCAGGTGTGCAACAGGAAGAAAAGCTTCATGTTGGCCTTTAATATGCAGCAGCTGTTGATCATTTCACTCCCCGAACACTGGATAGCCGCCAACAACTCAATTAGTCTTTCCAATCAAATATAAATTCTTAAATTTATGCTAAAGCAGGTGTAATACTTGCAGGATGTCAGGCCCGGAGAGGATGTTACCTCAAAATGTCAATCTGAGCTCCCATGCTTATTTTTTCTTCACAGAATCTCAAAGGTTATTTGCATTTTTTTCTTAGGCAGCTCCGCAAAAACACATTGAAAATTAAAGCTGCATTAACATTATAATTTATCTTTGCAGGTGTAGCCCAGATACCCTTCTTTGTGAGACAAAATACACCAATTATGCCATTATGCTACATTTCAGCACAAAATATTTTTGTTTTGATAAGGACTCACTTTTGAAGACATGTAATCAAATGCAGAAATATGCTTTCCCATTACATTGTGATACATTTTTAATAAATCCTTACCGTTTTACAGGCTCTAACAGGCAACTACCTTGGTTTTTAGCAAGGTACGGCACACTGCTTTGGTGACCTATGGGCGACCTGGAAATGAATGACAGGCCAAGATGTAAAACAGCTCATCTACCCTAATTGCAATCCTTCATGAGTGCTGCGAGACGCTTCACCAAAAGAGGCAAATTAAATGTCACCACCTCTAATTTGCTGCCTCTCAGTAACACATACTGAGGCAGCACTCAAGGAATCTTGTCTCCCAGTGCCTTGAGTATTTGCAGAGCACAGCAGCCTTTGAGTAGCAAGGATTGATTGAGTTGCCTTCTATAGAACCGCAGCGGCTTTTATGGAAAGACAGCTATTGCATCATTGAGCATTGAGAGGTACATCAGAAGGGTGAGGGTATCTGCTGCCATTCCAGAGATTCAGAAGAATCTTACTCCCCACATACGCCCTCATACTGTTTGTTCGTTCATTGTCTGCCAAAACTGTTCTGAAAGCTTCATTTCAGTTTAACACCCAGTATAAAAGGAAACAAAAATAATAATCATGTACATGTCAAGTCAAGTCACCTTCATTTATACAGCGTTTTTTTACAATACAGATTGTTTCAAAGCAGCTTTACAGTGATAACAGGAAATGAATGCAACAAAGATTGTTTGTATAGCAGCTCTAGAAGAAAGTTGTTCTTTCTCAAAGGTGTCATTTCCGTTGTAAAAATTGTTAGTTATTAACTTAGGGGTGCACATGTGCACTGAAATGGTAGCAAGAGATAGAGAGAGAGAAATCAAAATGACAAAATCACATACACTTTGCAACAAGACAACATCACTCTAGTCTCATCAGAAATGAGTCATGTTGCTAAGAGACCTAAAGGGTGGCTGCTAAAGACAAGGAGAGAAAAAGTAAAGTTTCATCTGGTAATATTAGTTAGAGTGGCAGGTAAGTGGGTGGTTGGAGAATCAAAGAAGTTGAGAAAGTGAAAGATGGAAAGAAGAAAGTGATGATATACAGAGCTGGACTGGGACACAATTTCAGACCAGGAAATCTCACACTCATCCAGGCTGTCCCATACACCAACACAAATTCTGAAACCACAGACAACCCTATTTTTTGTATGGCCATCACATCACATAAAAGTGGCTGGGGCTGTGAAAAATAATAAAACTCTTTCAGTCTACTTTTTATTTACTTCTCAGAAAAATACTTACAATAATGGTAGTACTTTATTTTACAGTCCTGTTCCCCATGTACATACTATGTACTTATTATAGTTATTGCAATAGCCAGGTCTAACCCTGAACCTAGCCCTAAACCTAACCTCAACCAATGTATTTACCTTAAAATGTCAGTACTTTCTTAGGTAAGTACACTTTAAATGCAGTGTACATACTGTAAAATAAAGTGCAACCCAAAATTACACTTGATTTTTACTTTACATACTGACAGAACAGTATCTTTAATTTCAAAGCCACGTTTCTAGCATCTGTAAAACTGCATTCTACCATCTTAAAAATGTATCTAAATTACGGCACATGCTTTCAGTCATGTGTTCATGACCTTAAGGCTAGATTATTGTAATGCTCTACTGGGTGGTTGCCCTGCTCGCTTAATTAACAAACTCCAGCTGTTCCAAAACACAACAGCTCGAGTTATTACTAGAACCAGGATGTATGATCACATTAGCCCAGTTCTGTCAACGCTGAACTGGTTCCCTATTAAACATTGTATACATTTTTAAATCTTGCATATTACTAACAAAGCACTAAATGGTTTAGCTCCCCAGTACTTGAGTGAACTCTTAACGCATTATACTCCATCACGTCTATTGCGGTCTCAAAACTCTGGCCAGTTGATAATACCTAGAATATCAAAATCAACTGCAGGTGGTCGATCCTTTTCCTATTTAGCACCTAAACTCCGGAACAGTCTTCCTAGCAATGTTCGGGAAGCAGACAAACTCTGTCAGTTTAAATCTACACTAAAAACGCCTCGCTTTACTATGGCATGCACATAGAACATTATCAATTTATATTATTCAAATCAGTAAATGATTGTTAGGCTGCATTATCTAGGTCAGTCGGAACCAGGAACACTTCCCACAACACCTGATGTACTCGTTACATCATAAGAAGAATGGCATCTACCCTAATTAGTCTTTCCGTTTATCCCAAGGTTTACTGCAGTGAGCCGGAACCGGGCTGTATCCAGATCAGATGGTGGACTGCATTGACACGACATCCTTAATAAACCCGTCTCCGGCACGACGACTCCAATCTATCAAATAATCTTACGAATATCTATTTATCTAATATGACTTCTGAACTGTAATGTTGCCAGGATTAAAATCATACACTGTTTGTTCATCGGCCAGAGGAGAACTGGCACACCGACTGAGCCTGGTTTCTCCCAAGGTTTTTTTCTCCTTTCTGGCCCTGAAAGAGTTTTGGTTCCTTGCCACCGTTGCCTTTGGCTTTTGGCTTGCTCAGTTGGGGACACCTAAATTTAAACTATATTACCGATCTGCCCGCATTGACACTACATGATAATTGAAATAAGCTGGATAACATCACCGTTTTCACCAGAGCGGCTGTACAAATTCTGTTGCATTAATTTCCTGTTAACACGGGAAGCTGCTTTGAAACAATTGTACTTGTTAAAAGCGCTATTTAAATAAAGGTGACTTGACTTGACTATTTGGCTAAAATTCTAATTAAGTATTCTAATATACTTGGCAGTTGTGTTTACTCTTTTGATTGAGTAGTATATTAAATACTTTGTTCCACATAGTTTTACATACTGTCTTATAAACTATTGTAATCCACTGGTTGTGTACAGTTTAACACTAAAGTTAAATTAAGGCAAAACTGACCTGCACTTGAAGCCCTTAACAGGTGAGTAAAACGTTTTAATAGCCTGCTTCTTCTTGGAGACCTTACCCTCGCTCCACCTGACTGCTCTTTTCCTCCTCGAGTCCGATTGCATTGATTAACCCGTTTGGCAGAGGCGTGGGGCGCACATGAGCCGAATCGATTTGAGACTAACCAATTCATGATTTATTGTCGATTTACTATTGAGTGCCAAACTTGGAAATTATCACTTTGGTCACAATCACAATTCAAAGGCTGCATCCTTCGCAGGCTGATTGCATCACCACAGTGCGACGAAGGCTGTCCCACGTAAATAAAAATAAATAAATAAATAAATAACTATATTTATTTATTATATATATATCTGGGGGGCACTTGGTGGCCATCTTTGAAATGCCTCTCGGGCAGCTATTTCAGTCATGCAAGTGCAATCTCTTTGAATAAGAAACATCAAATTCTCCAAAACTGTTCGCCAAACTTATGATTAAATGTTATATTTGAAATCACCAATGAAATCTAATATCAACTGTCTCAGAAATGTTGTTTCCAAATGCTCAAATCATGACACAATGAAATAAATAATAGTTTTTCAGGCTGTACCATGTTCAGTCCTAAGCGTGCAACTGTTTTTATAGCAACCAAAGCGTCTAATGGCAGCTGCAGTGACAAATAACTTTACCAATTGTCGAATTTGGCTCTTTTACTAAGGAGGTGGGACCATATTGCACATTGCACTTTGCTCTAGTACATTAGCCACTGCCCTGCAGAGTTTAGCTCCAACCCTCACCAAACACTCCTGAGCAAGCTAATCAAGGTCTTCAAGATCACTAAACACTCTAAAATCTAAAAAAAAAATCTGTAAATATATGACACAATATACTGTATTAATTTGACAGTATTTTCCATATGTATTTTTTACAGGTGCTTTACCTGTATTTTGAATTTTGAACATTGCATTGTGTTTTAGGGTTAACAGAAATGTCTGAAAAATTATTTGATAATGTCCAGGTAATAAACTGTTATTTTACGGAATTATTTTTACAGTGTAGGTGAGTTTGATCAGGGTTTGAGTTCAACTTTGCAAGGCAGTAGCCCTTTTTAGGAACACTGATTTATAAGATGTTTTCCTCATGGGGACCAACAAATGTCCCCACAATGTCAAACATTTCTGGTATTACTATCCTTTTATCCCTACAATATATATATAGGGAATACACACACTCCCACACACCCAGAGGAGGAAACACTTTAATTCTGGTTTGTAATTTGTTTGTGTTCCTGTGTTGACCTTTCCTCACTGGTTCTGCTCAAGACACTTCCATTACTCTTAATCAGTTTATGTCTGATTGGTTCTCTGCACCTATTATCCCCTGGCAGCCAACTGCGGACAGTGATGACCTCATTGGTCAAATCTCAAATCTCAAACCTTACTAGCTGTCGGCTTTGATTTATCTCTATAAAAAAGGTGTCAAAAGTTATGTTAGTATGCACTTAATATGGAATATATAGTGTGTGTCTAATGGAGATGGACATAATTTAAATATCTAAACAGGTCAAAAACCTCCTATTTTAGATAGTTACAATGGTAAAATTGAACCTAGAATGATATGAGACTAATTCTAAACTGCATTGGTAACACTTTACAATAAGGTTGTATTAGTTAACATTAGTTAACGCATTAGTTAACATGAACTAACCATGAACAACACCTCTGTTCAGCATTAGTTAATCTTTGTTAACGTTAGTTAATAAAAATACAGCTGTTCATGTTAGTTCACGGTGCATTAACTAATGTTAACAAGATTTTATTTTTAATAAATGATTAATACAAGATTAATAAATGCTTTATAAGAGCAGTTCATTATTAGTTCATGTTAACTAATGCATTAACTAATACAACCTTATTGTAAAGTGTTACCACTGCATTTGCCGTCAAATCGTGCTTTCTAATCACATTCAAGCATTTGTTCTTATTTGAAGGCCACACAGCTGACTTCACTTTATAACGTTACTGAAATTTTAGAAAATAATCATTTTTAAAAAGTTATAAATTTCGACCTCATTGGTTTACATTTTGCAAATTCAAAGGTTTCATCTTTTATACAACACTTAGTTTAAGAATTCATTGTTTTGTTGTTGTTGTTGTTGTTGTTGTTGTTTTTTAGAGCTATACTGTGGCCATGCTGACAAAATTTTCATTTCAATGCTAAATGACTAACAGTCACATTAAAACTAAATTGCTCAAGATTTCAAAGAGCTTCACATGTGGCATAAGCTAGCACATAAAAGAGAATATACAAATATTCTTTCCCAGTTCCCACTTACTCAGCAAGGTAACACTCACACATGTGTTGTTGCTACAGGGTATAACAAAAAGCATTCCTCATGTGACTGCAAATCCATATCTGCAATTATGAAGAAAAATAGAATGAAATCGATCTGTTTTCAGTTTCACATATCAATTTTTAACATCACTAAAATAAAGTGGTGCTCAGTCCATATGTAATTCCTTTTATCAGCACTGCCTGCAACAGCTCCCCTAAAACATCAAATGGATGCCCACTCCCATCTAATGAGGCCAAGAGTGTTAATATGCCTCATTTCTATCAAGCCACAGATAAAACAGAACAGATGTAAAATACCAATAGAGAGAATCACGAAAATAGTTTGATGATGTGAGAGACGGCACTCAGCAGGTGCTCTTCGAAATGCGTACTGGAAGCCATGGGAGGGACGGCATCAGGGAGCCTCAGAGCCACTTCACCGGTCGATCTGGGCTAATGAGGGAAGCAACCGAATTAGTATAATCAAACTAAACCCAGTGGAAAAGCAGAATTTACAGGAAAGAGAAACAGTTTCTGTGCCTATGATGATCAAAAGGCTTCATCCGTTACCCTTAAGCAAAACATATATATTTCCCTATATATGAATGATCAGTATATTCAATTATTTAAAGGTATATTTGAAAATATTCTGAATAATATAGTGTGTTATATAATGTAATATATTTAATGATTATTAACATTATTTATGTTTAATCTTTTAATAATAGCTAGTTACAATTTTTTTATTAACTTTGGTACTTTTTTCACAAGTAAGGTGTTTTCAAAACTCTTAGAACTAATGTCCCAACAGATCATCAAAAGTGCACTCTTTTCAAACATTTCAGCATATTTCAATAATGTTAGTATAGTACACAAAAACACAAAGTATACTTTTCACTCCACAAAATAACTGTTTTGTCTATATAAATGTTTCATTCACAGTAAATGAAAGCTTTAGCATAAGTTCTGCCGGGAAGACTTAATTGTCACGTCACTTCAACTTTTTTATCTGTCCAATCACATTCTAATACTTGGATATAAAAGATCAGTACTTATGTACTTTTTAAATACTGGATGATGTGTAATTAAATTTAGATAAAACGGAGGTATTACTTAGCCTATTGGTCCAAAAAACTGCCTACAAAACCTCTTACAATACAACTTTAACTTGGAAGGATGTCCTGTCACTTTATCCACTACAGTAAAAGACCTGGGTGTTATATTAGACCGCAACTTGTCTTTCGAAAATCATATTTCATAAGTTACAAGAACGGCATTTTTCCACCTTAGAAACATTGCTAAGCTACGTTACATGCTACCTATTTCTGATGCAGAAAAGTTAGTTCATGCATTCCTGACCTCGAAATTAGATTACTGTAATGCTTTATTAGCTGGTTGTCCTGCATCCTCAATAAACAAGCTACAGTTAGTCCAAAACGCAGCTGCTAGAGTTCTTACTAGGTCAAGAAAATATGATCATATAACACCAATTTTATCATCTCACAGGTTACCTATTAAGTTCCGTATCAATTACAAAGTATTGCTACTGACCTATGAAGCCCTAAATGGTTTAGCTCCTGTGTATTTAACGGATATTCTATCGCCCTACAATCCATTGCGCTCTTTAAGATCACTAAACTCAAGGCTTCTGGTCATTCCTAGGATATCTAAGTCCACTAAAGGAGGGAGGGCATTTTCACATTTAGCTCCTAAACTCTGGAATAGAGTACAAACTCTAATTGTATTTTATAATGTGGCAACTGTAGCTTGCATTACTGTAAAACTAGTATCTTGCATTGCTGTTGAATTACTGATTGTTAAAAGTACTAAACTGAAAGAAGATCATTACATATCACAATAATCTTGTGTTTGAAACAATGATTATATGGACTGAAAATATGTGCAACTTAATGAAAGCATTACACCAGGTTTTGAAAGAATAGCTGTGTTACAAGTACAAGTTACACATGTATTAAAGCAGATTTTGCTGAAGAGGACACAGCCAATCACATTTTAGTTTAAATAATAGTCTTAAAATACTCTTCCAATCGTCAACCTATCACAGGCTGCTCTTCAGCTATGGTAACCCTAAAAACTCACACATGCCAGAAATAACAAATTAAAACACTAACAGATCTCCCCTTATATAATATTGAGCAAAACACATGAAATAACACGTATTTTTAACAATGAACAATCAGAAGCAAAGAAGCAAAATCTGTAGCTTCATATATTGTAGAGTCAATGTTTCCTCAATGGAATTAATACAGAATGTCTCAGCAAGTATCTCATCAAAGCTGTCAGCTTACACAATACCAATCTATAACTTTGACAAGTTCGGTACATAAATGCCTTCATTAGTTTTGTGTTGAATGAACAGGGAGACAGCGCAACTCCTATTGAAATGTCAGTGTGTCCCCCGGGATCTTTGTGTGTTTGTGTCGGATAGCAGCAGTGCTGATTTTGGTTGCCGTCGATGAACATTGTACTCAACAGAGCTCTCAGCAGTGCGCTCGTGTGTGTGTGTTTGCTCATTCTTGATCAGAGTATCTTTCCTATGAATAAATGCATTAATTATTTTCTTTTTTTTTCACATACAAAAGCTCTTGACACAGTCTGTGATCTGAAATGCAAACTCAGCCTGGTATTTAGCCTTTTATCACTGTTTATAGTGCAGAGTGTTTCTGATGCAATAGTCAAGATGACAAATGTTACATAAAAAGCAGTATAAACTTAATCCAGTAGAGGTTTTGAGAAAAGTGAGAGAGCACAAAAAGATACACATTATAAGACTGCAAACACACTGCAAAGTAAATATGTGGTGTAAAGTACTTTCAACAAAGACTCTTTTTTCGCTTTTGCATGACGCCTTCTTTTGGGACTTCATGGTTTTTGTGTGAACATGCTCTCCAGGAGTCCAGGAACTTGGCAAACATATCCTTAAACTGTGCCGCCTGCACAATGGGTAACACTGCCGGGTTGACACACACATGAAGGGAGTTGGGTTTTGTGTCTCAGAGTAATCATTTTCAACCTAAAATATTAATTACTGAAGAAAAAAAAAACAGTTATTCAAATGTTACGCAATACTGAAACATTTTATAGAGATATGAAATGCAGG
Organism: Gobiocypris rarus; assembly: GCA_023029165.1. NCBI lineage: Eukaryota > Metazoa > Chordata > Actinopteri > Cypriniformes > Gobionidae > Gobiocypris > Gobiocypris rarus. The sequence goes on along the minus strand of CM040934.1, from coordinate 23,349,812 downwards.
TGAAGCTGCCAGACGCATTTCTCCATAATTAAATAAATTTGTATTTGTGTCATATTGGGATAAAGGCACTGTTTCCTACTTAGTCTTGTATCATAAAAAACAGACAATAACTTAAGGGACATACCACTTTTATTATTTTAATTGTTTAAAATCAATTTAATCATTGAAAAACATATAGATATAAGTCACTGATATTCCCAACAATGTGGAGGGAAAATATCTTAGTTAAAATATAAATGGGATACCCATTTAATTTTTAAATCAGCTTCAGTGTAAATTTAAATGTTTAAGACAGCTTTACAATCAATATTGTTCAACGTTTTATGGCAATAAGATCAGATCTTTACTGGAACTCAAAAGACACCAAATAACCGGGCCATATTCAGGCCCATAATACACTACTTAGAAAATATCAGTATAGTCTCCCATTGATGGCTTTGACATTATATTCTATACCTTTCTCCAGAAACATTGTACAATGCAACAAGCCCAACGACAGGGTAATAGAGGGCTTTTATCTATCCCTAAAGTGGGTACACTAGCATTAACCATTATGGGGTGGTTTCCCAGACAGAGTTTAAATTAAGACAGGATAGGCCTTAATCCAGAATAGTTAATTATGGTTTAAAAAATGGCTCTCTGAAACACAGATTAAGTACAGATTACTAAAACCTGGACTGTGGAGTCCTGAATAAAAGTAAACTAGATTAATTTAAAACCACTAATCTGAATTAGCATGAGAGAGGTTGCATAGAAAACATGGAATGAACCAAGAAAAGATTAAAACAGCAGGGAACTGAGAAGAAAATCCAAGGAAAACAATAAGCAAAAAAAAAATCCAATATAAAAACATAACTAAACAGAGACATTTATTTTAAACAAGCAAAAATAAATGCATGGAAATCTGTTTGTATTTAATTATTTTTAAATAAAATAATTCTCTCTCTCTCTTCTCTCTCTCTCTCTCTCTCTCTCTCTCTCTCTCTCTATATATATATATATATATATATATATATATATATATTATCATATGATCATTAAGGCTTTCGTTTTGTCCTTTACATAACAACAAACTAACTGTTTACATGTGATGATCAGTGTGGTAGTCTATATATGACACTGGTTTGATCTAAAGGACTATCATAGTAGTTCCTTCATTATATAAAAGGTAATTGTTGTTATCACGTCCTCAACCCAAGCACCAGCGCGTACACTTCACCACAACAATAATCTCCAAAAAAACATTTACATAATAGAACATTAAATAGTAAGACGTCTGTCCAAATACTAATCTTTCTAAAAACTGCATAAAATAACGCTTTTTCAACATTTACTTTCCCACTTCAGTCCGGTGCAAAGCATAATGGGAAGTGAAAGTCATGTTTGATTGGGTTACTTGACTGAAACATGTTATTTCAAAATGAAAACATCAAGTGAGTTCTAGTAACCATTTCAAGTCAATTTAAAATGAAGCAATAACATTTGAACAAGAAACAATGGTGTTACATCAAAATAAATTGTTTAAATAAATCGAACAGCATCTACACACACACACACACACACACACACACACACACACACGGTGTATATCAGTCCATAATAATATCCAAGTAATACATGTGTCTTTTTTGAAACAACGTTAATCTGAAGTTAAACCTGTCTCCTGGTAGGTTTAATTTAAGCCTCAATTTAGTCCTGGAGTAGCTCTAGTCTTCCTCCAGGAAATCATTTTATTAAACTCTGGATTTATAAATCCAGTACTAATCCAGGTGCTTTCAAGCTTTTTATATTCACACTCTGAACTCCAAGAATAATTAAACACCATGAAAATATAAACTATTTTAACTGAAACCAACTGTGCAAGTCTAAAATATTGTTCCTTTTCATATAACCCAGGTCAGAGTGTGAGCTTTTGTTTCGGAGTCGGACACATCCGCAAATCAGGTGGACTTTTATTTAGTTTGTAAAGTGTCGTAAAATTTGAGTGACGCGTTCCTTTACGGCACGGGCTCTCACAGCACTACTACTGGGAGTTGTCGTGCATCCTTGCATATCTACGAATACGTAGTCCAGTAAAGGTAGGTTTTGTGTGAAATTACCTCAAATACTTTATTATTACAGTCAGGAACAGAAAACTGACAGAATGCTTGAGATCAGTTAGTTATCATGTAACGTTAAGTTAAGGAGAGCAGCATGTGCGCTAACGTTAATGCTCAATTCATCAGCTGCTTTTAAGTTCTCAATCCTTCCGCGCTAGCATTGTTCAGACCCCATTGTTCACACAGTGTCACCGACCTTCATAGATTACAGACATCTGCTTTTTACAAATATAAACTACATAAAAAGGGATAGGGAAGCGTACATGTGTATGAGTTAGCGGCGTGACTTTTCATCATGGCGGCTTGTAAAATCCTGGAGGGTGTCGTACACTATGGTCGTAGAGCGGCAACTGCTCGCCGTGGCAGTGATAGATTCGAACATTCGAAGGCCTGTTCATTCAGGTGCTAATTTTCACGACAAAACACGAATAAATAGTTCCATTATGAACCTTACACGCCGGATTGCGAAAAATAAGAATATTTTCATAATGTTTTATTTTTTTTGTTATTCTTGTTTGGCCGTCACAAGAATACTCACCGACCAATAAGAACGAGACTTTAGGTCATGTGTCCGGAACCGGTAATTTTTTTCTTTCTTTTTTTTATTGAACAAATAATCATGTACAAACAGCATAGCAATAGCGTCACTTTTTTGTACATCAAAATACAGAACAGGTGCTTGAAAGTACAGCAGAAAAGATATTTTATAATAATAATAATGATAAAAGACACAACCAATAAAGTGGCTAGGTTTTTGTTTGTAGATCATATTCTTCTATAATGGAAAAAAGATTGATTGCATTTTTCTTTTTCATAAGTTTGAGGGCATTTTGTATAAGAGTTAAACTCATTATGAAATTAATAAAAACTTTCATTTGTGTACATAATTTTCCCAGCATGAGGATGTCAACTCGTATATAGATGTAACGTTATGTACATATTTTTATTTTACTATTATTGCTAAAAGTAGACTGTATTGTCCATACTTTGTTAGTATTATATATTATATTGTTAGTAAATAGTTAAACAATTTGACTTGCATTATTCCTTTAGTGCTTGTTGTTTTGGTCTAAAGTCTGCACTCATATAGAAGAGAAAAGAGAGAATACAAATATATTTATGGTATTTAAATGGTGCCTTGTGTTATAGATGTACTTTTTTTATTATTATTATTTTTTTTATAGGCAATGGCCAAGTTTCATGCACCTGTTATCCAGGACAATCCGTCAGGATGGGGTCCTTGTGCTGTTCCTGAGAAGTTTAAAGACATGCCCTACCAGCCTTTCAGTAAAGGAGACAGACTGGGAAAGGTAAATTCTTCTTAATATTCACTGGCCAACCTTATTATTTATGTTCTGAAATTTGGACACTCATAATTTATTTTGTTCCGCAAAAGTTAATGGCTTATTGATTATTTTTGTACATAGGTGGCTGACTGGACTGGTGCAACTTACCAGGATAAGAGATACACAAGTGAGTGTTTGCACATTCATATTTATTCACTGACAGTCATTGCTATATGTGAGCAAAACAACCTTTCTTCTTTTATTGCTAAAGTCTCTTATCAGTCAGTATTGTTGTTCTCTGTTCTGTGTAGATAAATACTCCTCTCAGTTTGGAGGCGGCAGTCAGTATGCTTATTTCCATGAGGAAGATGAAACAAGCTTCCAGTTGGTGGACACAGCCAAGACTCAGAAAACTGCCTATCAGCGGAACCGTATGCGATTCGCTCAGGTAGATCTGTTTTCTAAACATTTTGCTCACTTACTCCAACCTCTCTCCAATCCTCTAATTTTTTTCCCCCTTTTCTAAGTCTGTTATTCTGTGCTTCTGCTACAGAGGAATCTTCGGAGAGACAAAGATCGCAGGACCCTTACTCAGTTCAACATGCAGACCCTGCCTAAGAGTGCCAAGCAGAAGGAAAGGTGAGTTCTGCTTAACTAGTAGGAAAACCACACACACACAAACTAGTCAACCCACACTCAGCTTCATCTTTCTCTGAATAGGGACCGTATGCGCTTGCAGAAGAAATTCCAGAAGCAATTTGGCGTTCGACAAAAGTGGGATCAGAAGTCTCAGGTATCAAATAAATCAGTTTTCATTACCATTAATACTAACATCATGTTTTGCCATGATCTTTTATTTCAGGATTTTTTTTTTTATTAATACCCTCAGGGAAATTTCATATCCATGTCTTTTTATTAGGGATGCACCTTCATTCTGTGCTGAAACCGAAAATTATTTAAAATGTGGGTTTTTTTGTGCATATTTTTATTAATATTATACTTTTTAAAATGTTTAATTTTATTGAATCTGAATGTAAAAAATACAAGCCAATAAAATAACCACACTTTTATTTAAATTAACACCAAAATCGGACAGCGGATCGAGCGGATCAGTGAACGAAAGGGTAGAGTCGTTTACCAGCGTTGCCCAGTATAGCTATAACACACCATGTTACAGCACAGTAGGGCTATTGCAAACAGAAACAAGTCTACTACAGAGACATTTCATGTCAGCATGTTATTTGAGATAATCACAATAGAAGCCAAATCTTTATTTCAGTTTAAAGGCAGATTTTTGCTCCTGAGTGAAAGTTGTAAAAACCAGACACCAGTTAATTGTGGTTTTATCATCTGAATACTCTTTATCATCAGAAGATGACACACTTGCCAAACAGGTGAACATTTCTCTGACATTTGAGAGTAGCTTGAGTTGAGTGACGGATACAGATGTAAATGTCTACATTTAATAAAAGCAGTAACATCTGTAAAAAAAATTAACAACCTAATTTGTATAGGGTAATAGGATATTTGGTCTTCCATAGTATTTGGAACATGTTAACCACAGTTAAGCCATGCATTGTGACTCATTGCCATGGTTAAAAGTAACTATTGTTTCTATGGTGTTTATTATGAAAAACAGTAGTCTAAAAACATTTAGTATAATATAAATGCACAAAAACTGCTATAGCTTAATAACAAAACAAAAGTAATTGCATTCCATTACTCCTTTAATAAATTTAATGTCTACATTAATAATATAATAACATTTGATATCAGTAGCCCACATTTCTGGCACAATACCATGGTTACAGTTTGTGTTACTACAGTAAATCTATAGTAATTGTTGGTGATTTGTGGATTCTAAAGGATTGATTCTTACTGTATTATTTCCGTGAAATGTTTCTTGTTTTCCACGTTAGTGTTGTTGAGTGTCAGTGCTGTTTCATCATAATTTAACCTAATTTAAATTCATAAGGCATTTGATTTGTGGTTTGTATGGGAGAACTCTTTTCACTGGATCTCACAGCATTATATAATTTTTGTAAATCATGAACACAAAAAAAGTTACAGATAGCAGCTTTAAAACAAATTGACTGTCTGTTTACATTAATACCTCACCAAGATGCATTTTTATCAAGGTTTAGTATCAGCTGGCTGTGAACGTATCAGCACTTTTCACTCTTTTGTTCCTCAATTGGCTTAATATCATTATACATCTCCGGTCACCTCAGGCTCAGCTCAAGCCCAGGGACTCCTCTGTGGAGGTGCGCAGTGACTGGGAGGTGAAGGAAGAGATGGACTTTCCCAGGCTCATGAAGATGAGATACATGGATGTTGCCGACCCTGTCGACATGTGAGCATTCTGACGTCACCCATGTCACAGAGATATAATTTCATGAGTTTGTTGCTCCTTGAGGGACTCCTTCATTCTCTTTTCTCTTTCTCAGTGAGTGCTGTGGAGCTCTTGAGTACTACGACAAGGCTTTTGATCGCATCACCACACGTAATGAAAAACCACTCAAGAGCATCAAGAGGATCTTTCACACCGTTACCACCACTGATGACCCAGTGATCCGCAAGGTACTCTAAAGCACACTTGCCCTCGCCCACGTCAGTTGTCATTGCTGCTGGTGTCTTGTCTTTGCTAGTATAAATGGTAATGCTAATTGAGCCTTTTCTGAACACAACTCCTCTACAGCTGGCAAAGACCCAGGGCAATGTGTTTGCCACCGATGCGATCCTGGCAACTCTGATGTGCTGCACACGCTCTGTCAACTCCTGGGATATTATCGTTCAACGTGTGGGCAACAAGCTCTTTTTTGACAAGAGAGACAACTCTGATTTTGGTAAGCATGTGCTTCATTTTTGTGCTGCTCATTTCGATAGCTGTCAAAGGCCATAGGGTCTTGATGCTGATCATATTCTGGTTTAAACCTTTGGGATTATTATAAATTTGCACTTGTTTTGATATGCAGGGCTCATCAATAAGGATTGGCCAGGGTCAATATATGAGTGCCAGCTAGTATTGCATTCATTTTCATTAATTAAATTTTTATGTCTTACCAGTTTGAGCACTATTGTTGCAAATTCTGCAATGATTTAAATGTCTCCAAATCAAAAATATCAAGCTGGTTAGCAAAGATGAGGTTTTGTTGAAATTGCAATTGGTTTTGTTTTTTTATAGTCTTTGCAAGGGGTAGGCAATATGACCCATTTTATTTAACAGTAATCATATATATCATAATATAGTTATTGTATAGTTATTATATAGTTATCATGTATACATTTTGATGACATTGCCATTTCATATTTCTTGAAACCATTTTGAATATCAAAACTAATACTAACCTAAGTAATAAACTCTCAAGCTTACTGAAGATAAGTAAACATTGATAAAAAATACCAAAGAGACTTATTACAAGCAATAGGAAAACAAATCTACAATGGAACATTGACAAATTTAATAGACCTGCCTGAAAAACTTGAAGCACTAGAAATAACAAATGCACTGTATAAAGTAATCAAATGTGCATAAACCCTTTTATATATTAGCCTTCTGTCACTTTAAGAGCTGCATGTGTTTTTACTGATAGGATAGTAAATTAAAAAACTATCTGATTTGTTAAAACGGTTCAGTGTACACTTGGCCACATAAATGTGTCTCCGCAAAACAAATATAAATCTGATCCACATTGCGTTATATGCAAATTTAACGGAGTTCACATCAACGAAAGCAACAGATATGAGCTGCATTTTATTTATCATCAGCTAATTTCAAGACCAAAGACAGCAATAGCAGAGCGAGCGGCATCAGCACTGGTAAGATTATTTAGACTACTTTTAATGAAGGTGATTGTGTGTTGACCGTCTGCAACTTTAAGTTTAACTTGTTATTTTCGCGTTGGCTTGCTGAAGAGATACTGCTCATCTGTGGTGATGCGTGTTAGAGTAGCACTGTCATAAATGGCTATAACATCATATAGCCTATAACACACTCTCTCTCACATGTTTATTTTTTAACATTTTGGAGTCATATTTACAAATTTCTATAACTAGATGCATTTACACATTTTCCTCTGGAAATGGTTTGTATGATTGGATTTAAATCCATCTCTAAAGCGCTTCGGAGGGCATTTACACCTGGTCTTTTCACGATCGGATAGCTATCCAATCAGAGAAAACAGAATGAAGTGACCAGGTGTAAGCAGACAGCTGTCTGTCTCTCAGACAGTGAGTGCATATAGCAAAATTAGTTCTCTTTTGCTGCTAATTGCGCTTCAACTGTTTAAAATCATTTGTTTTTAACCACAATGCTTAAATGCATGCAAATAAGGTTTCGTGACAGTGCAGCACAGCAACGTCACAAGAGCGCAACTGCGATAGAGATCACCCACCCATAGTCTTTGCACTATTAATTATTATACACACTTAAGGTAAACATTCTTTAATCTTCATGTTTATGAAATTATAGCTGTTATGGTTACAGCATACAATAATCTGCAATAAAAGATGGAAATTAGTGTTTTTAATAAACTATTGAAAATGTATTAAAGTAATTTTTCACTAAACGCTTAAAGTTTGGGTTATGTCTGACATATCAAAATGTTACAAATGAAATGTTAAATATATTTTTATTTTTAGCAAATTTTATAAAAACATTAGCCTGGTTAAAACCAGACCATTCTCAGTACTAACTGAGTTATAGACAAATCATTTCCAAAGGGGCGTCACCAACAGATAGATCTAAAACTAATCAGAGCGATAAAGGAGATGACGTATGCAAAGCTGGTATATCAGACTTTTGCCGAATCCAGTCGGTAAGACAGTGATACCATCTTTTTTAGATATGAAGGCTTCGAGTATTGTTCTTTGCTCGGGTTTTAACGAAAATGAAAAGTTTAAATCGCTTAAAACAGACGCAATAACTGATTCGAGCGAGTGATGTTCCACGGCGGCATCCATCTTTGTAATGTACAAAATCTGCTTCACCATCACTGCGGTGTCGTCATCGTGTAAAGCCCGCTCCAACGTTTCTGATTAGTGCCGCGATTTCGACGGATTAGAAATGGGTTTGAATGGGCTCTTTGACAGACTACTTGCAGAGCAATTCTTAATTTGCCGGAAGTTGTCTGGGTTTTCCCAGGCTATAAAAGCATATATATATATATTTTTTTTTTTTGGACCATTGATAATATTGGCTAAAAGATCTAGCTACTTTTGATCAGATTCTAACCGTTAAGCCCTAAAATACGTGAGATTTTAAAGCCTAAACTCATTCTCCCTTGTAGACCTGCTTACTGTGAGTGAGACTGCGAATGAGCCACCTCAGGACGAGGGCAGTTCCCTTAACTCCCCCCGAAACCTGGCCATGGAAGCCACCTACATCAACCACAACTTCAGCCAGCAGTGTCTTAGAATGGTATGCTGGTGTAAACCAGCCATTGGCATGATACATTAACATCCATATTCTTTTTCAGACATATACATTTGTATGAATGCATTTTTGTTGCTTTGCTATCAGGGAGGAGAGAGGTACAAGTTCCCCAATCCTAACCCATTTGTTGAGGAGGACATGGAGAAGAGTGAGGTGGCATCTGTTGCCTACAGGTATGTGCTGACCTCTACTAATTAAAAAAAAAACAGTCCTATATTTATCAGGCATAACATTATGACCTGACAGGTGACCTGGATGTATTTGGCAAGCGTAAGGATTTGAGCCAGTTTTTACAAAGGCCGAATTGTGTTGTGTAGATGACTGGGTCAGAGCAGCTCCAAAACTGCAGCTCTTGCGGGGTGTTCCCAGTCTGCAGTGGTCAGTATCTATCAAAAGTGGTCCAAAGAAGGAACAGTGGTGAACCAGTGACAGGGTCATGTCTCATTGATGCACATGGGGAGCGAAAGCTGGTCTGTGTGGTCCGATCAAACAGTCGAGCTAATGTCGTTTAAATTGCTCAAGAAGTTCATGCTGGTTCTGATAGAAAGGTGTCAGAATACACAGTGCATCGCAGTTTGTTGTGTATGGGACTACATAGCCGCAGACCAGTCAGGGTGTCCATGCTGACCCCTGTCCACAGCCAAAAGCGTCAACAGTGTGCATGTGAGCATCAGAACTGGACCACAGAGCAATGGAAGAAGGTGGCCTGGTCTGAAGAATCACGTTTTCTTTAACATCACGTGGCTGCCCGGTGTGTGCGTCACCTGGAGAACACATGGCACTAGGATGCACTATGGGAAGAAGGAAAGCCAATTAAGGTAGTGTGTTGCTTTGGACAATGTTGACCTCGTCAGGGGTTGGTGTTCCCTGGTGGCTGTGGCCTCTTTCAGCAGGATAATTCGCCCTGCCACAAAGCAAAAAATGGTTCAGGAATGGTTTGAATAGCACAAGAAGTTTTAGGTGTTGACTTGGCCTCCGAAAAAATTGGGTTGTCTTATATTCAGGGTCTAGACTTTTACATGTTAATAATACACCGGCAAGGCCACAACAGTAGGGAGCACCAAAAACGTGCAAGTCATCAAACAACTCTCATTAAACAGCCTACAAATACAGAGATCAAAAAGACAGTCTTAAAAATGCTGAAAGTCAAAGAAAAGCTTACCATGGTCCTAAAAGCAGCTGCTTCGAAGAAATTGACAGGCGAGTGTGTCAAGTATGTAGCCCGAAAAAAATAATTTATTCGAAGCAGCTACTTTGACATGGATGAATTAGGCTTATGAAGGTAAGGTCATTGTGAAATATACTGGAAATGAAAACTTGTTTATTTTTATGGTATATCATCAAGTATTTTTTAAATGTGATTGTTGGTACATTTTACCAGTATTTACCATACTTTCAATTTTAAAAAAATCATATGAAAAATATGCAAAATTAACATTTTCAAATAAAAGCATTTTTTTTATAAAAGAAGTCTGCAAAAAGCCTCATGTACACCTGTAAAAAGGGGTGGTTGTCTTGTATTCTGAAAAAAAAAAGAACTTGTTTTGTCCATGCTTTTTGATTATCGCTGTTGTAGTGTATTGGGAAGCCAGAATGTGTATCCGTTGACAGAAACATACTTTAACCTAACTCTGGCTGTCTGTTTTACATTATTTTCAACAAACCATATTATAGATGCGTCATCAGATTTGAGATGAACCGCGATGCAAGTGTGTGCCAAAAATGTGGGTGGAGAACCGATATTTTATATATATATATATACATATACATATATATATATATATATATACATATATATGTGTGTATATGTATGTATATATATATATATATGTATGTTTTGTTTTTACTGAGAACCGTTCCACCCCTAATACATACCTAATACCCTAATACATAACGAATTGTTCTGAATATAAGATGACCACCCCTTTTTTAAGATGTACCTTTTGAAAAAAAAAAAGTTTGAACAAAACCTAAGAATGAAGAATGTATATTTTAAAGGACATAAGTATGCTGAATTCAAAATATTGACTTGCCCTGACTGATTCTTAGGTACCGGAGGTGGAAGCTGGGGGATGACATTGACCTCATGGTCCGCTGTGAGCATGATGGAGTGATGACCGGTGCAAACGGAGAAGTCTCTTTCATCAATGTCAAGACCCTGAACGAGTGGGACTCCCGAGTAAGACACACAAAGAGAGATGGATAATTGTATTTGGCCGTTTCAGAGATACAGGTGATATAATTCTGTGCTTTGTACAGTACTGCAATGGAGTGGACTGGAGACAGAAACTGGATTCCCAGAGGGGAGCTGTTCTAGCCACAGAGCTGAAGAACAACAGCTACAAATTGGCTCGTTGGACCTGCTGTGCTATTCTTGCAGGATCTGAGTACCTCAAATTAGGGTGAGTACAATACCACCATCTCTACATGTTATTTAGATCCTTTTCATGTCTGATTTCTCACATGTCCTTTTCTCTTCAGGTACGTCTCCCGTTATCACGTCAAGGACTCGTCTAGGCATGTCGTCCTTGGCACACAGCAGTTCAAGCCCAACGAGTTTGCCAGCCAAATTAACCTGAGCATGGAGAATGCCTGGGGCATCCTGCGCTGTGTGATCGACATCTGTCGCAAGCTGGAGGAGGGCAAATACCTCATCCTCAAAGACCCTAATAAGGTAAAGTGAAATATGTGTTGCTTAGTCTGTTGCATTGCAGAATCAATATATTTGACATACTGAAACACATTAGGAAGCTCCAAATGTCTTTCAAGGGGTTGGTTTGTATGTATTTATCTAAACATTCTTTATTATAAACACATCTTGAGTTTATACACTCCTGCGTTGTGTCTAAAGTTGCCAAGGTGATTCCTACTGGCACAGCATTACATCTAAAATTAACATCACAAAGTAGTTTGCTACCATTTTTTACATTTATTGTTAATGCATAACCTCTCTTTTGTGTTCCTTAACAGCAAGTAATTAGGGTGTACAGCCTGCCTGATGGAACCTTCAGCTCAGATGAAGACGAAGAGGAGGATGATGAAGACGAGGAAGAAGATGAAGAGGGTGAGGATACTTGATTTTTTGACACTTCAATATGTTCATCCATAATTTTATCGAGTTACCTTTTGTTTCTTATATATTTTTTAATTTCCTCCAACAGATGAAGACAATTAAGGCATCATTAACTACCACATTTACCAGCATTATGTGTTTCAATGCTGTCAGAGCTGAATAAAGTTAATTGATTATTCATGTGCTGTGGTGATGTCTCTGTCTGTTTAAAAGTGTGGACACTTTTGCGAGTTGAATTATTATATATTAGGTTCTGGAGGGCAAACTTTCTTTTAAGAATTGATTCTGAAAAACCTTGCTATTTAATATTGTTAAAACATGGTGCTAGGAATGCCAAGGCCATGGGTTTGATTCTCAGAGACCTTGAATTGCCTGTGAAATGATTATATGAATGGGCTGCAATGGTCTGGAATTAAGTTCTGCAGTTAACGCTGTAATTAAATATAGCTGCAAATTATTTTTTTTCTGGCCATAAAGAAACTAAAGATGCTCAACCACACTGTTGATGAATACTGGTTTGAAATTGATGTCATAAAACACAAAAATGCTTTTACATAAAATTACATTAAAACCTAACTTGAGATGTGTATCAGTTTGCTCCAATTTAGTAACATGTGAAGATCAGTTTTAACCCTGTTTACTACCGTTAAAGGATGGCAAGATTTTTAAATGTTTTAACATCAATTCATTTAGCAGATGCTTTTATCCAAAACGGAGCCAGGATGACTTACAAATGAGGAATACAATAAATGATTCATTTTAAAGGGGCAATAATGTGAGAACTGCTAGAAATACGTTTTAAACATCATCCAGAATAGTACAACTAAAAATTTAATATTGTGAAATTTGTAAATATATTTTAAAATGTAATTTATTCTTGTGATCAAAGCTGAATTTTTGACAACATTACATCATTAGTCTTCAGCATCACATAATCCTTCAGAAATCATACTAATATGCTGATTTGATGCTTAAAAACATTTATTACTAACAGTGTTGAAAACTGCTTAATATTTTTATAAAACTTGTGATGCATTTTTTCAGGATTCTATGACGAATAGAAAGTTTGAAAGGACTGCATTTATTTAAAATATAAATATTGGCTGTCAATTGAAATCTGTTTATTGCTGAATAAAAGTATTACATTCTTATATAAACCACTTTGGGTTTCATAGCCAATGGGGCTCTGCAGAAACCCTGATGGTTTGTTTGGAAGGTTTTAGCATTTGAATTACCATTAAGTAGTGTTTGTTGTCCACTGGGAGAAAAAAAATCATGTTCTGTTTCTTGTGTGACTAGTTTTGCTTTGTCTTTGTGTCCAAGTCCCAGATGAATTGCAGTGGTAAGTTTTCCATCCTTTCTTTGAAGATCCGGTCAAACATCTCATTTTGTGCCACAGTGAATGTTTTCTTCCAATCACCAACAGTACCTGCAACCGCAAAACATATAACAGAATAAGTGAAGGATATAGCTTGTCTACACATTCCACGATTGTGATCTTTCAACATTGACCTTTGCGCATGAATTGGGGCTGAAGTAGAAGATCTTGTGGGATGAATTCATAGTTTGCCTTTGGGTCCTGCTTCATGTTATTAAAAGTGGCCTTCTCCACAATACGTGCAATATCCCTGTCGTCCAGATTTTTCCCCAAGAACATGCAGATTTTTTCCACTGCTGTCCTGAGATCCTGAACGTGGAGCCAAATGCATCAGTATCAAAGGACATCTTAAACAGTCTGTATTAAAGAGTGTTTTGCAAATACTACATTTTGAGGCTGTGATTACCATGACCATGTCCTCATATGTCAGGAAAAGGATGTTGTACTGCTCTCTTACTGTACCACTCTCGGATGTGATCAAACCAACATGAACCACCAACTAAAACACAAGGTATGAATTAAATCTTCTCTTGGACTTTACCTTTTGTGTCACATTCAGATTAATCAGGCAGAATTCATAACTAGGAATACCAAGCCAAGATCCCAATTTTTTTTAAAACATACTCTGATGTGCTGTAAATCTTACGGTTTCCAGCTAGATACTGCTGCAGAAAGTCTTCAAAGCTCTTAGGAGTCTCAACTTTGGCCCATACGTGCGAAAAGTGGAAATATGACACCACATTGTCTTTTGGATTTCTAATCACATATATGATCTGTCATTTAAAAGACACGAGGAACAATGAGGACATTGGCTTGGCTTACACACACAAATAATACATTATTATAGAAATTATTGATTTTATGTTTTTGCATGACACTGCCTAAATACTTAACTTTCCTCTCTTGTCCTTAAGGCCTAGTGGCATCAGTGTGGGTGTGAGATGGGTGGCAAACAGCCGTGGAGACGGGCGCAAGGCGTAGTCAGGTCTGCCTTCACGGTACTCTAACCACGGCATCTTCTCAAGATTGTTGGGCAAATTTTTGTCTGTTGTGTCCTCACAAATTAAAGTTATGATGTTCTGTGTCCATATTGTACCTGCAAAATATTGTTCAATATGTAAACAACCAAATAAATCACACACGTTTGGGGTTGTGAGGCCAGCTAGATGTACTGCCAAATTCTCTGACACGCCTTTGGAGACGGCTTATGGTCAAGAAACAAATATTCAGGTCAGAGGCAACAGCTCTGGTGGACATTTCTGCAGTCAGCATGCCAATTGTATGCTCCCTCAACTTGCGGCATCTGTGGCATTGTGCTGTGTGATAAAACATTTTAGAGTGGCCTTTTATTGGCCAGCCTAAGGCACACCTGTGCAATAATCATGCCATCTAATCAGCATCTTGATATGCCACACCTGTGAGGTGGATGGATTATCTCTCCAAAGGAATTGCTCACTAACAGATTTAGGCAGATGTGTGACCAATATTGAGAGAAATAGGCCTTTTGTGTACATAGAAAAAGTCTTAGATCTTTTCGAGTTCAGCTCGAAAAATGGTGGCAAATACAAGTGTTGCGTTTATAATTTTGTTCAGTGTGTATATATACACTACCGGTCAAAAGTTTGAGAACAGTATTTTTTTATGTTTTTAAATAAGTCTCTTCTGCTCACCAAGGCTGCATTAGAAAAAGGCTGTTATTAAAAAAATATTGTGAAATATTATTAAAATGTAAAATAACTCTTTATTTGAAACTGTTTTATTTTGGAAAAACTTCAAGAAATTAATACATTTATTCAGCAAGGATGCATTAAATTGATCAAGTGACAGTATAGACATTTATAATGTTGCAAAGGCTTTATATTTCAGATAAATGTTGTTCTTTTGAACTTTCTATTCATTAAATAATCCTGAATTTTTTTTTCCAACATTGATAATAATAAAAAATGTTTCTTGAACAGCACATGAGCATATTAGAATGATTTCTGAAGGATCATGTGACTCAAGAGTGGAGTAATGATGCTGAGAATTCAGCATTGAATCACAGAAATAAATTTCATTTTTAAATATGCCCACAGGATTGCCACATACTGGATGTTTTTCCCTTTTCACACCATTCTTTGTAAACCCTAGAAATGGTTGTGCGTGAAAATCCCAGTAACTGAGCAGATTGTGAAATACTCAGACCGGCCCGTCTGGCACCAACAACCATGCCACGCTCAAAATTGCCTTTCTTTCCCATTCTGACATTCAGTTTGGAGTTCAGGAGATTGTCTTGACCAGGACCACACCCCTAAATGCATTGAAGCAACTGCCATGTGATTGGTTGATTAGATAATTGCATTCATGAGAAATTGAACAGGTGTTCCTAATAATCCTTTAGGTGAGTGTGTATATATATATATATGTAATGATCAGGCATAATATCATGACCACCTCTCTAATATTGTGTTGGTTTTTGCTGCCTTTTTGCTGCCAAAACAGCCCTGACCCGTCGAGGCACGGACTACACTAGACCCCTGCAGGTGGGCTGTGGTATCTGGCACCAAGATGTTAGCAGCAGATCACTAAGTCTTGTAAGTTGCGAGGTGGGACACCCATGGATCGGACTTGTTTGTTCAGAACATCCCACAGATGCTCCATTGGATTGAGATCTGGGGAATTTGGAGGCTAAGTCAACATCTCAAACTCATCGTTGTCCTCCTCAAACCATTCCTGAACCATTTTTGCTTTGTGACAGGGCGCATTATCCTGCTGAAAGAGGCCACAGCCACCAGGGAATGTTACCATGAACGCGTGTACATGGTCTGCAACAATGCTTAGGTAGGTGGGACGTGTCAAAGTAACATCCACATGGATGCAGGACCTAAGGTTTCCCAGCAGAACATTTCCCAAAGCATCACACTGCCTCCGGCGGCTTGCCTCAGACCAGACCAGGCCACCTTCTTCCATTTCTCCTTGGTCCAGTTCTGATGCTCACTGCTGGCACCTTTGGCAGTGGACAGGGGTCAGCATGGGCACCCTGACTGGTCTGTGGCTATGCAGCTCCATATGCAACAAACAGCAATGCAAAATGTTGGGGGGAAAATGTTCACTTGCTGCCTAATATATCCCACCCACAACAGGTGCTGTGGTGAAGAGATAATCAGTTGTTCACTTCACCTGTCAGTGGTCATAATGTTGTCTGATCAGTGTATATATACCTTATTATTATCAATGTTAAAAAAAAACGTTTTTGCTGAAAGAAATGTATTATTTTATTCAGAAAGGACATTAAATTGATTAAAAGTGACTGTTAAGACATTTACAAAAGTTACAAAAGATTCTATTTCAAATTATTGTTCTCATCAAAGAATCCTGAAAAAAGTGTGTTTCTAAAAAAAAATGTATCAGCAAAACTGTTTTCAACCTTAATAACAATAATAAATGTTTCTTGAGCAGCAAATCATCATATTAGAATGATTTCTGAAGGATCATGTGACACTGAAGACTGGAGGAATGATGCTGAAAATCAGCTTTGCCATTACAGGAATAAATTACATTTTTAAATAAATTCAAATAGAAAAGAGAAATTTTTGTGTAATAATAATTTTTATTTTAATTTATTTGTTTTTGCCATTATATAAAGGCATGCCAATACAGACAATGTCTGTATAGAAGTTTTCACAGTAAAAAACTTATCTCTTGTACCGTCAACAGAATCTGTAGTCATGCCCTTCTTGTTGAAACCTTTATGTCAAGAAAAACATTTTGACAACTAAAGGGTTTAGGCATTTATTCATCTTATTCTTACCTGACTTGGGGTATGTCACCAAAAAAACATCACTGTCACGAATCTCAAAATGTTGAAGAGAGTCAATGTACTCCTCGGTGGTTTCACCTTTCGCGAAAACATAGCCCTTATATTTACATAGATAGTTGTTAAGATTTTCCATTATGCTGCACTTCTGCACTGTAGAGAAACCTGCAAAAGCAGATGACCTTTGGAATCAGTGTGAAACCATTTGGTGTACGAAAAGTGACGTGGACCTCTCACCAGTCTTTGGAGGTTGGATGTTAATAATTAATTATAATAATATAAAGTAACATTGTATTTTAGTGATAACGTTACACACTAAATTTGCATTATAGTATTATATATAAGTATGCATATTTACACATCAACACAGAGTACCATGAACTGTAGAATTAGGTTGTGAATTTTTTCAAACTAGTGTCACATAATGTGATAGTGTCACATATGTGTGTACATCATTTCTTAAACCACATAAATGTTCAATAAAACAAAAGGCTTGGTATTAGTTTGTACTTTGGATATGACAGTAAAAGAGGTTGTAAACACAGCGTGATAAGAACTGACAGGATGGCACTGACAAGAAAACAAAGATAAGAGAATCTGTCCCAGTCCAATCACTTCTGCTGTAACAGACAATCAAGTAATCAGGAAATAAACCTTTTTTAATTTGTTTTTATAGAGAGCATCATATTTGACTGAGAAACACTGCAGACTGGAAGAGAATGGATGAAACCGAAGTATCACACAGTCACGGTCAGTAAACCCTAGATATACAAGTTCTTGCATAGTAATAACTTAAACTTTTTGTTTTGTTTTGTTTTTGAAGAGTAGCCACGGGTATAAACATGGATTACCATGCTTTGTTCAATGTGGCTGTTTTTTTATATAGTGCATATTAAATCTTAGAAAGTAGATTTTAACTGCCACAGATACACTACTGTAGTTAGACCATTTTATTTTACTCTTCTTACCAATTTTACTACATTTTCTTAAGAGATTATAGATTATTTTAAGACATGTATTTGTCAAATTCACATTCTGTCATGTTGATTTTTTTCAGTGACAACCAGCAGTACAATAACATCAAAAATATGTCTTACTGCTATTAAATTTGACCTAACAGTCATAGCAGTGAAATAAGGCAAAAGTTACATTCGTCAGATGTTTGGTCAACTTAATGAAACAGACCTCTATTAAACCTCCAAATCGATAAGGCATGCTCCAAATAAAAACCTAATGAAGCAATTAGTGTCTGCAGACCTGGTGTGTGCTCATTATACAATATTATTATCGAGGGAGCAATCATTTCATAGCAAGCAGCAGCTGTTATTCATGCAGCCTTTTTATTAGTCTTTATTGCTACCAAGCAACACAAAAAGCAATGTAACTTACATAGTCTATGGTAAATGAAACCGCTCATATGGAAGCTGGGAGTAGATTATTTATGCTTACTGTTACTGAAGTGGCTTTAGTATTACATTTATTTCAGCTTTTCCAGTCATAGTGTATAG
This sequence comes from Gobiocypris rarus, assembly GCA_023029165.1. Lineage (NCBI taxonomy): Eukaryota > Metazoa > Chordata > Actinopteri > Cypriniformes > Gobionidae > Gobiocypris > Gobiocypris rarus. Next base: position 23,331,238 of record CM040934.1, on the reverse strand, counting down.
CTACAGTACAGTCAGCTAGTCATTATTATAAAAAACCCGACAACAAACATAAATATGTCAGGATTAAATATTGATTTAAGGTGGAATTATTTTACAATTTTACCTGTGTACTATCTTAAGACTTCCGTTAAGAAAAAATAGCCCATTTCAATATACTTGTCCTTGTAACAAGACAAGCACTGAAACAATATTACAGCAATATTAATATTGAAATCATCAGGTCATCACAATCGATAATAGAGATGCAAGATGGCGTCAGTTGGATTTGTATGAAATGAGTGTGAATCTGCAATGTGATATGAGACCAAAGAAGTGCCGGTTTCAGTTATACCCAAGTGATCATGTTGCAAAGGACAATGGGGATATTAGGAAATATGACCCTTGAATGAACTGTTATCAAGTATAGTCAAGAGTTGTGTATTTGAATTACACATCAAATTTCCAACCATTTGGTTTACATAGTTTTAACATAAACTAATAAACTTAATGTGTGTATATTTGCCAGTCATGCATAAATAAAACAAGTCAGATTTCTGTAATTATACTAATAAACTGAATATGTTCTAAATACACAGTAGCCGGGTTTATCAATATCAATATCATCCAATTTATATTATCAATAAATCCAATCAATCTCATACATTTAAACTAATAGAATATTGCTTGTTTTCACAATACTTTTTAATTGAATAAATGAACAATTTAAGCAATTTGAATACATGAATAAATTAAAATAAAATTATTTAAATAAAATCAAACAGATGCAAATAGTTAAACTATGCCAAGGTTTTTTTTTTTTTTTTTTTAAGTGAATCATAGATGTTTCATGCCGTCTTTGTTTATGTGCGACTGACATATATGTACCACATAAAGGTTATTAGTTTATGTTAAAACTGTAATCCAAAAATTGTATATGCAATTCAAGTCCATAAATATAAAATGTAGGCCTATAGCCCTGTAATAAAACCAAATAGCCTGTTTTCTTTCACTCTGCCAATCCATTTTTTTGTCACGTCTACATCTTTTTATCCACAGAACAAGGAATTGATTTTTCTGACTCTCCTAAATGGAGATTAGTCCTGGTTGGAGTGACAGAATCTGGGAAAAGTGCAGTTGGTAATGCCATTCTGGGCAAGAAAGCCTTTGATGAGGTTGGGGTAAAGACTCGAATGAGTTTCCCATGTCAGGGTCTGGTGAGAGGACAGCAGGTTCTGGTGGTTGACACCCCAGGTTGGGAATGGTTCAACGTAAATGGTTCCTCTGCATCAGTATGGCCAGTGAAGAAGGAGATAATGAGGAGTATGAGTCTGTGCCAGCCTGGTGCCCATGCCCTGCTGCTGGTGGTACCACTGTCATTCTCGTTCTCCCAGCGTGAGCGCCATGCTGTAGAGGAACACGTTGAGCTGTTTGGTCCAGAAGCCTGGTGTTACAGTTTGGTGCTCTTCACAGTCTTAGACAGAAAACAGTTACGTGGTTCCACCCTAAAGCAAGAAGTGGAGTTAAACGTGGAGCTAAACAAGCTGGTTAAGAAATGTGGAGGCCGTTTTCATGCACTGTACAGCAATACCAAAGAAAGTGAGAACCAGGTGGCTGAACTTTTGGCCAAGATCACGAAAATGATGACTACAAATGGCGAGACTATACTCTACAGTGAGAAGGTGTTGGAACAGGCCAGAGAAATGGAGAAAGAAGAGGAGAGAAGATTGGAGGAAGAACGAAAGAAGAGGGAGGCGAACATACAGAAAGTGAGAGAGTCATTGAATGCAAAAGAGTTAAGAAGGTCAAGAAGGAGAACAGACCAACAGATATTGCACGGTAAAGCAATATTCTTAAAATTTTGACTCAAAAGAGATATTAATGTTAAGTCAAGTCACCTTTATTTCAGTACAGCCAGATCAATAATAGTCAAATATTAAGTTACACTAAGTTTAGAAATGTAGAATAATACAGATGTATTAGATAGACAGATAGAAAAACATTTTAACAAAGTAACTTTAAATATTACATATAAAAGTAAGTAACAACACTCAAAATAATCACGTTTATCGGACTCTTGATTAATTGTGGTTTCAGTGGCAGAATCACAAACAGCAGCACTCTTGCTCATGTCAATACGCTTATGCTTTTCTTGTTTTCTACAGATGAGGAACAGAAAGGATCTAGAGACAAAAAGAGCAATGACCTGCCTTTCAGTGAAAGAAGGAATTTTCTTCAGAGCTGCAAACAACAGTGAACGATGGAAAGGACCTCAGAAAAAAAGTCCTATACACCCCTGCAACTTCCACAACTCACCACCACAAGCTAGGCCATCATCAACTTCTCATCTGTAGTACCTGATCCAGACACCAGTGTTAACCTCTGACATCCAAAGCAACTTACAAATGAGGGACACGAACGTGCTAAGGCCCTTTGTTTATATAGCCTAGTTGTTGTTAATGATTTAGCCCACATGATCAAAGCTCATAATATATTATGTTTTGCATTAAAACATTTCCATGTGGAAATCCTCTGTAAAGGCTAACAAAATACTATATCATGACATTTGCAACACTTTTGTGTACTTTCATCAGTTTTTGGGCTTCAGTTTTAAATTAAAAAATTCATTCAAACTGTACAATTGTCATTTTAAATGAAACCAGGGATTTTCTGACATTTTAAACTAATTAACCTCCTTTAATATGCAAAAGGTGCCTGTGTTTAATTTTTTATGCTTGTCTTTGACAAAATGCTTTGGTCAAAATTACTGTGAAAAAGCTAAAAAAACCTAAAAAACCTAAATTAGTTTCACAAGATATGACTTTTGTAATCATTCCTCGTCTACAACCATCTTGCATCTTTCACAGTTTCCTTTTATGCTTGTGCACTCATTTTATATCACTTGATATGTCAGTGTTTAAACTGAAGCACTTGACACCCTAAGAGCAAAAAACACTGTGATATACAAATGAGATGTAACAAGACCACTTAACTGAAATATAAACCATTCATTATTAATCATAAGGCCTTGACACATAAGACACACACAAGTGCAATTAAATTTTGTAATCAAATATGTGATTTTTAACAGTGTAAATCATATGTACACATTTTTCAGCTTAGACTTCCACCAGTATTTTTAACATTAATTTGCCATGTGCTATAAATCTCAGTAATGCTTTTATTTTATTAACATTAATTATTAACAAACCAGAAATGTTGGGGGGAAAACCTTAGGTGTTAGGACAGCAGGTCTAACTGTAGGTTATGTGCTCATCTTAGCCATTCTCAATCTTGAAACATACATTTTAAAGCTCTCTAAGGAAGAAAAGGTTGCTCCAACACTTGCTGACTCTTCCTAAACCTCCATATTCCTATGCATAAGGAATCATGGATCGTCTGCCAGGCCTCCAGTTCAGATTTCCACAGAGCTGCTCTGGAGCGGATGAGCTGAGAGGCCTCACTCTTGCTCCCTTTGGCCAGACTTATACTGTCTTTGCAAATAAAAATGATATCTAAGCCAATAAAGAGGGCATTTAGAGTGATGAATCCAGCTCTAGCAGACTTTGAGAGTGCCAGTGGCGTCCCTTTTGCCAGCTGCCCAATGTCGGGAAGGTCTGCAGCCAGTTTGGGAATGCTACGAGCACTTTGTGCCTCCTGGAGCCCGACCTTGGTTGCGGTCGCAACCACCTCCTCAGTTTTGAGCAATTTAACTGCTGAAGCAGCATCTACCAGAGCATCAATACCTTTGGCCACTCCTCCGGCACGAGCTATCAACTTTCCTGCTTTACACATATTCACAACGTTGGGTTCCTCTATACGCTCCTCTCCACTGGCCTGCTCCAGACAGTCTAGAATCTTCCCCACGTCATCCATGTATCTCTGGAAAATGTTCTGTGCATTTTTTCCATGGTGACTGTTGACTGCTGCTTCAGTGATGCCTGTGACCAAACTATTAACCCCACTGGTCACCCCCAGACCAACACCTGTCAGAGTGAGAGTCAAAGACACCCCTGCAGTGACGGGGGCAAGAGCAAGACCAACGATGGACAAAACACCTCCTGCTATCCCAATCGAACTGCCAGCCACAGTGGAGATACTGGCCCCCATCTTCATCTTGTCCAGCTGAACTGCATTGTCCTCTAGGTCTGACAGGAACTTCTCCATTCCAGAGTGACGCTTGCTGAATAAACCAATGAAGCGCAGAGCGTGGTCCTGAAAAATGAAGGTCAGCTTTGTGTTCTGGTCCATCCTAGACAATAATAGAAAATATACAGTTTACAGCCTACTTTCACAATGCACCGTGTAAGGAAGTTGCCAGGCGTCTGGCATGAGAAACGATGACTTCCTGGGAACAAAGGACTTTTCTAAGGATCAACATTTGAACACTCTTCTCAATACATAACAGCCACACCCAAAACACACCATACTGAGACACACACACCTCACACTCACAATCTACCCATCACCCACTGTTTTGCCCATTTGCTTCCACACTGAAAACCCATTCTGAACCTATGCAATGCTAAATATGTACAGTGTGTAACCATTCATGTTTAGTATCATTTGAAACGTGTCAGTGCGTCTGGTAAAATTGTCTCATTCTCCAAACCAGAATACAAACCTCCAAGAAGTTCTATAAGTTGAGAAAATATTGTGTGACTTTAAGGAGGTGATCCCCCACAGATTGCTAATTCAGGATACCTCCTGTATGTAAATAAGTATTCTCCTTCACAAATGGTGAGAACCCATCCAAACACAAATTCTGATTGCCCATTTGTGACCCCCTGAATAAGGGCCAAAACCTAATTATAATCACAGTAAACCACCATTTGGTATCTATTGAATTATCTGGGTATTTAAAGGAAAGTGACACTAAACTCGAGGAGTCTGTATCTAGATATCCCACACTGTTTGTGTGTAGTCTTTCACGACCAGGTAAAGATTTCTGGAATCCTTGATTCTTGAATTATTGTTTCTATATATGATTGATTGATGCTTTTTATCCTTTGAATTGAAGTTTGATCGATGTTTCTTACCTGGTTAATAAATCGTTATGTTTACATTTATTCTGACTTACTCTGGAATTATTAACGATCTCTATGAGATCATGAATGGGTACTTTCCACAAAGGGTTAAACGGAATAATTAAATGTGTGTCTAACTATTAAATATGAATGACCAAATAACCAAATTGGCATTCTAATCTAAATTCTAAATTATAATAAAATGGAGTCAGATAAAGAGCAATTGGAATTAGATCCATTTTGCCCAGCTGAGAACACCGAACGCGCAGATACCTTCGCCCGCTCTTCGCTGCCGCCATTGGAGCGATTTCAGCGGTCTTACAGCTTGGTGACCCGGCGACGTGATTGCTGCAGTGCTCGAACAACGAGCAGCATGTTTTTCAGCGAAGTATTGGATTCTAAAATCATCAAGAGGTTTGAGCTTCTCTTTCTTCAGCTGTTGTGGTAAGTCAAATTCATTCTGTCTTGTTTAGAAATGTTTTGGGATAACCCAATGTTTGACCGTGTAAATCCGAGTTTGTGAATTTATTGAATAGACATAACCACATATCAGACATGGTTAACAACAGCGCAGATAAGAAATGAAAACTCTTGCTATTAATTGTTAAATATCTCCTTGTCGGCATTCGCGCAACAAGAGATTGAAACTAAACTAAACGATCTATTTTCTGAGACTCGAAAGAGAGCCTATAATGTGATAAAATCAGCTAAATGAGTCTCCATTGTCTCATTAACTATGTGCATCGCGCGATGAGAGCGATCAGACAATAGAATGAAAAATCTAAGTTCAGAAACAATTAAAAACATGCGATTTGATAATGCATTTGTTTATGAAAAGCAAAATGGGGAGAAACAGGGTGATGCAATGCAATGTGTTAAAGCTAAGAAAACCTTTTGTTTGACCAATTGCTGTTACTGCTACAAAATCGAAAATACTCGACAAAAATAATCAAGAGGCGGTAAGATTAAAATCTAAAACTGATAAACAGAATGATAGTGATGTTTGTTACTATTTTGTCAAGAAAACGCACGATTTAATGTTTCTGAGTGGCTCATCTGAGCCCACGGGCATACCACGCCCACTGGAGAACACTTTCTCTCCTGTTCCATGGGAGCGTTTAGCCAAAGAAGTAACACAAGCTAAATCTATCACATTTTGTAAATCAGTTAAAATTGCCACTGTGCCATCTTGCAGGTTAGTCTTTAAATAGACTAAATCAAGCAAATAGGCATTTGAAATCTAAAAGAGATACAATGAATGTGCCACATCATCCCTGAACCACAGCCTTTTCATATTCAAATGCAATGACAAAAATACAATCTAAAACTTCACTCTCAAAAACAGAATTTGAGCAGGGATTGGACTGCACCCAGCATGTGCTGCTAGTTCATTGGATGTTAACGACAACAGAGTCCTCTCATTGGCCTTAATCCTGACTGTTGTTGTGCATGCAATGAACATGCCAGTCGGCTGTGACTGCAGGGCCAAACCAAAATCACGGTCTTTAATACACTTTGACAGATATGTTGTTGCGTTTGACTTAGTTCTGATTTACTCGAAAGTATTGATTTTAGTGCATTATGTGTACCCATTGTTTCCGCATATCTGTGTCAGGTTAGTAACGGACTGCAGTCCGGTTTGGGGTGGAGCTTTGAGGCACACCGACTGAGATTGCAGAGCTCCGCCTAACATTTGGCATTAATTACCAAGACTGACACGTTATGTGATCGTGGCCCGCATAATGGAAAGTGCGAGGACCCTGTGCGACTCTGAGAACCTAATGAACGATTTCAATAAATGTAAAGAGTTAAGTAGAATAATCAAACGTTTATTCATATTTGTAAAGTATTGAAATCAATAAAAACCTTTTCATTAATTGAGCCAGCTCAAATAACAAGGTAACATGGAATGATTTGTTTTATACATTTGAACTTACTATGATGTATGTTGTGTTAATAACTCAGTAGATCATGTTGTGTCCATGACACCACAAACTACGCTCAGGTTAGTTACACGGACTAAGATGCGTTATTGGTGAAACACACCAGACTGATGTTTTAGAGCTCCGACTAACACTTGCGCTTAAGGTAATGATACTTGGACTGAAAGAAGTTGATAGGCCAAAGCGAGTCTATTCCGTTTAGAACAATAATAAATTGTTAGACCAATCTAAATAGGGCAACCTCAATTCCTAATTATTGTAACGTTGTTCTAATTACGTAAACGTGGAAAACCACGGCATGATTATAGAAAGTTATCATTAGAGTTATAACAAGTTGGTCGCTTAATTCATTGATAATGGTCATGGCCTCTGATTGGAAACAATTTTGCATTAATTAAGCGAAGTCAGATCCAAGAGAACTGAATAAAAATATTCTGGAATGATCACAGTGGTAACGGACGTCCAGAATATCAGTGTGTCACCTCTGCCTTAATGACCAAGACTGACGAGTTGTGGCAAGAGATCGTAAACCCGCCGGTGCGAGGCTCAATGTTATCGGAATCTTGATTGCTGAGTATAACACAATGTAAAAGATTTGACATGAATATCCTCAACTGCAGTGTTCATGCGAGATCTTCAGCTATTGATCTCTTTAAAGTGGTCAATAGCAGTGAGTTTAATAATTAAAACATCCAAATTGCAATGATCCTGTCTGTATTTTCAAATTTGTAATTGTACTAAACACGCGCATAGAACACACATTATAGTTGTTTGTGCTAATAGATGCACATAGGCTAGTTAAGTTTATTCTTTAAAACACATGATTGCTTTACTGTAAATGTTGCATTCAACACTTAGGTAAAGGTTGTAGAGATGCTACGCATTCTAGGCCACGTATCTTGTGTAAATTGGAATAATCGCAATACTGGAATTGTATAGCAATTTCAAGTTGCATGTGTGTCTGTCTATGTTGAATTTGTTTGTCTTCTGAGTGGAAACTCTGCTATTTCCCATATAGCTGCAGTAAAACCATGTACAGGAGCATAGAATTGCCGTCTGGCTACAGTGTGAATTACAATTGCACTAACCATGAAAATGTTTCCATCACAACAGGACTCAATAACTCTGACCTTTGCAATTTCTAATTTGAGCAAGTTCTAATACTTTTCATTGGTTCAATTCCCAGTGCCAAAATGGAGGGGAGTTGTGATATTATCTTATGTCTACAGAACTAGAAAAACTAGAAGTGTGGCACGGATAATAGAAAACCAATTCATCCTTCACTCAAACTAACTGTAATGAGAGCAACTAGAAGTTTCTGATTAATCCTGAAAAATTCTCCAGCAGAACTGGAGTTTATAATGCTAAAACAAAGAAAAATTCTCCAGCAGAACTGGAGTTCATAATGCTCAAACACAGCAGATTGTGAAGTTTCTGATTAATCCTGAAAAATTCTCCAGCAGAACTGGAGTTTATAATGCTAAAACAAAGAAAAATTCTCCAGCAGAACTGGAGTTCATAATGCTCAAACACAGCAGATTGTGAAGTTTCTGATTAATCCTGAAAAATTCTCCAGCAGAACTGGAGTTTATAATGCTAAAACAAAGAAAAATTCTCCAGCAGAACTGGAGTTCATAATGCTCAAACACAGCAGATTGTGAAGGCTTGACCGCAAGAGCAGCTTTAAGTGTTAAAAACTGAAACAACAGCAGAAATTAACTGTGTTTCTCTCTAAATTGTTTTCTCCAAATTTGTTTCTCTCTAAATTTGTTTCTATCTCAGGTTGACAATTGCAATTCCTTGGAGGATGGACGACCAAAAGTCCTCCCCTGCATCAGAGCCAGGGCAACGGAAAATTGTCAGAACTTGAGACGTGAGAGATGGGTGCGAATATAAATATGATGGGGTCATTCACATCTCACAATATGACTACACGACCTCCCAGTGTACCACTGGTACTAAATTATGCAACACAGATTGATATTGATTAGATTCCACCCATCTCCCAAACATGAACATAGAACACACCCTACACGCACGACAACATCACCTGGAATAGACCAAATCTATTCAGGCTGAACATTACACATCATAGATAAAGATGGCATAGAGTCTAAAAGTGTACTTCACTAAAGATCTATTGCCCATTTTTTCACACAAACACACAAACGCACACACAAACACACACACAAACACACACACACACAAACAAACATAGGTGAATGTTCAAATAACATAGACAATTTCACCAATCCACAAAATTGTACATAGACATCTAAAAATTTTGAATTGACCACCTGTGGATACACCAAATCCAAAGAATGTCCAAAATTACACCCAATTCCTCCTGGTGGACTGATTAGAGGGAACCTTAACAAGACTCTATTACATGATGTAAATTTGGTGATGACGCATGGAACTTACAACATTTCCAATATTTTTCTGCTTATACAAAACATTGTAATGCCAACGATGAATCATATGCATGGCTACAGTCACGAATCGATGATTTAATTTCTGATTACAAAGACAGACTTGCTGTCCAAATTCCATCTGCTCGTTCAAAACGAGACCTACTTGGTAACATAGCAGGCTTATTCGGATCAATTAATTCAGCAGCTAACACCTACCAAATAACCAAACAATCACAATTCTCAACATGGTTGATGGACCAGATGGCCACTGGGTTTCAACACATCACCAATAGCAATGATAACCTAATCAAGCGGTTAGATCCGCGCAGGCGCTTCTAACGATCAGCCATACATTGTTCAATCAGACCCGCACCATCGAACGCGTGACTTAGCCTGTAGATCATATACACAAGATTTGTTCACTGCCACAAGACAGGAAATTTTAGACCTTCGTCTTCATAAAACTCCAAGACATGTTTTAAACGATTTGATTGAGATTTTAGACCTACATAGATGGTTCTATTCGGAGAAAATGAAAAATGTAAGATATTCAGAACTGTTATCTACAATTATGATGTATACTGGAAAAGAATGTACCGTTGCATTGGGTTTTGCCACCTTTCCTTTGATCCACCCAGACCAAGTTTATCCAAATTCCACTACTATCCGTTCCATCGGCATGGTAGTTAAAGATCAGGTAATTAAATGGGACCACCTCACTGGTTATATGACTTTGAAGGGTACTGAGACCTTATTTACCAGTCGCACTTGTTGTCAAGAAACTCATAATTATGTTGTTTGTACATGTAACACATTACAACCTTTCTCTCCCAATGATAACAAACTTGTGAATGTCCAATCATTGCATGGCCATTCGAATGCTGTTCAAGTGTCTCATACACAGTGGTGCATCATCAGTGAGATGAATTCTTTCACATATGGAGGAATGACCTGTCCTGCCAATTACTCCTTTTGCTTGGAAGTGACAGAGGACTTTTCCATGGGTCAGATTGACATCCTTGGAAGGATGCCGCAGGACGCAGAGGTCTCTCCATGGTGGGATGACACCTTCTATGAACACGGAACACAAGCACTGGTCGAGACGATGGACTTGGTACAGAAAGTCATCCTTCAAACAGAGTAACACCTTTCTCAAGCGCAAGTGGAGACAAACTTGGCGCGAAAGACTGCACAGATTCTGACTAGCTCATCTATTCGATCGGCACAGACTGCATACTCTTGGTGGGACTGGATACTTGAGGATGTGCTGTGGGAAGTGCCCTCATCTTCTTCCTCACAGTATTCCAATGTTGTTACTTCAGACATCTCATCAGATCTGTGAAATCATCCACCAACGCTATCTTGGCCCTCAGTCCCCTGCAACTACCCACCTTACAAAGACTGAAGTGACACCAGCGAAACCCTTGTGAATGGCTCACGGTGCCAAAAGGGGCAAATCTGTAAGGAAGTTGCCAGGGCGTCTGGCATGAGAAACGATGACTTCCTGGGAACAAAGGACTTTTCTAAGGATCAACATTTGAACACTCTTCTCAATACATAACAGCCACACCCAAAACACACCATACTGAGACACACACACCTCACACTCACAATCTACCCATCACCCACTGTTTTGCCCATTTGCTTCCACACTGAAAACCCATTCTGAACCTATGCAATGCTAAATATGTACAGTGTGTAACCATTCATGTTTAGTATCATTTGAAACGTGTCAGTGCGTCTGGTAAAATTGTCTCATTCTCCAAACCAGAATACAAACCTCCAAGAAGTTCTATAAGTTGAGAAAATATTGTGTGACTTTAAGGAGGTGATTCCCACAGATTGCTAATTCAGGATACTTCCTGTATGTAAATAAGTATTCTCCTTCACAAATGGTGAGAACCCATCCAAACACAAATTCTGATTGCCCATTTGTGACCCCTGAATAAGGGCCAAAACCTAATTATAATCACAGTAAACCACCATTTGGTATCTATTGAATTATCTGGGTATTTAAAGGAAAGTGACACTAAACTCGAGGAGTCTGTATCTAGATATCCCACACTGTTTGTGTGTAGTCTTTCACGACCAGGTAAAGATTTCTGGAATCCTTGATTCTTGAATTATTGTTTCTATATATGATTGATTGATGCTTTTTATCCTTTGAATTGAAGTTTGATCGATGTTTCTTACCTGGTTAATAAATCGTTATGTTTACATTTATTCTGACTTACTCTGAATTATTAACGATCTCTATGAGATCATGAATGGGTACTTTCCACAAAGGGTTAAACGGAATAATTAAATGTGTGTCTAACTATTAAATATGAATGACCAAATAACCAAATTGGCATTCTAATCTAAATTCTAAATTATAATAAAATGGAGTCAGATAAAGAGCAATTGGAATTAGATCCATTTTGCCCAGCTGAGAACACCGAACGCGCAGATACCTTCGCCGCTCTTCGCTGCCGCCATTGAGCGATTTCAGCGGTCTTACAACCGAGAGTGAAAAAACATCAGATCATAAAAAGTGTCACCTTATTTTGCACAACTGCTTCAAATGATCAAGCATTTTTTGCATGGAGTCCTCACTCAAGTCCAAGCTGAACTTCACTACAGGCTTAGCCTTCTTACATCTGTAAAGAGTTTCAGTAGGATTAAGAAAGACTCACATATAATTTAAAGGGTTACTTCAGCGATTTAGCATTAAGCTTTGTATCAGTAGAAACCTAGTAATATATTCAAATTATTGTAATTTCCGCATGTCCCCTGAGACAAGAGAATTATACAAATTTTTCTGGAAAAATCCTCCAGTGACACAAAAATCTAGTTCCGCATGTTATCAACCCGCCCATTGGGGGTGGAATCTCACTCACAGAACGTGTATGCGCACAGCCGCTTGGCTCAGGCATTCATAACGGAGTGGTGCAGAGCAAAGTGAGTGTTTCAACTGTTCAAATGAATTCCTATGAAAGTTAAGCTTCCATAGGCATGATCTGAAAACGCGCTGTGAATGTATGCTGCGCAGGCGCTTACTTCAGCTCAGTTCAGCCCTTACCTCTCGGCTCACTCACACTCAACAGACGCATTCTGTTTTTAATTGTAGTGTCTATTCTCTAACTGAACTAAATTATTTTATTACTATAAAAATTAAAACAACAGTGGTGGCAGTGCTGCAGTGCTGCAGTGGGCATAGTTTTAACCAGTAGCCATGGCTTTGGGAGTGGCCTCGTTGAGCAGCGACGCAAGTGCATTCTGGGAGTTGTTGTCTTTCATACACATGACACAAAAATACATTTTCTGTCTTTTCTCAGTCTAGAAGGCACCAAATTCAAAAATAATTTCACATTTCTACTACATAAATGACAGTTTAAATACACATTCATCTTCCCAGCGCTGAAGTACCCCTTTAAGATATTTTAGAGATCATTATAAAAGGAAATAAACTCATTTCAGATTGAATGATTCCACTCCGATTGGTTTATAGGTTATGATGAATAATGAAGAAGTTTAAATCTTACCCTTATATTTATAATACGTACCTATGGGTATCCTCCGACCACAAAAAACTCTTGGATCTGTGGGGGGATGGGGGGAGAGATTATTGATCTTTTTATGGAACGAAGCCTTCGAATTAGTTGATTTAGTAAATGCCACTGATTATTGTTAATTTGCACGTATTAACATGTTTATATAATCAAATTATATACTTTAAAAATGAACATTGCACAAATGCAATTACTAACTTTTTCTCCATTCTCTCACAGATCTGTTCTGTGATACGGATGTATTTGTCTAATTGAAAGGCCAGGATGTCCAAGTTACTTAGTGAAGGAAGGAAGAAGGTTTCTGCATTTCGTTTAAAGTGGATGAGGAGAGGAGAAGTCATTCTGGCAGCTGTGATGACTGATCGCACACATTCAGGACTCTCTTCCTTAGGCAAAAAGCACCGTCCAGTGAAGACAAACAATGAGGTGACTGTGAGCTTCTCCACTGCATCCAGGAAGTGGTCAAGTTTCTCCAGTCCCTCAAGTGTGTCCTTCAGGACGGCACCCAGTTCCTTCTCCAGCTCTTGGAGTCTGGAGTCTGCTGTGACCTGAGTTAAACCACTCCACAGGTATTCCCCAAAAGCCTTGGCTTTGTTCTCAGAACGCTGAACATGGTCAAACTTAAGACTGACTTTGTCTGCTTGGTCCTTGATATCTCTTATCTTCTCCAGCTCTGTCTCTCTCTGAAGGGTCCATTTTTGTTGTTTGTCACAGAAGTCCCTTACTGTCTGAATGTAGCTGAGTGTGTCCACTACATACTCTGACAAGAGCTCCTGTAATTGTTCCCTGTGTCATAGAATCAAAACAGAGCAATTTACATAGTAACAATCATATTTAAGTTGGTGTAGTTGATTTTAAGATCTAGGTTAAGTTGTTGACTACAGTTTGTTGTGAGGTGTTTACCTTAATAGCTGGATTTTGTTCTTACAATTTCACAATTAATTCCATTACATATTTAGCAATCATTTGGCAATGATCCATGCCAAGTGAGTCACCAAATATTCAAATGTCAAATTTCAAGAAACTGCCACTGAAAAATCTGTGTTGATAGACGACTAGCAGTGTTGGGGAGTAACTAGTTACATCAGGGTTTCTGCAGGTTTCACCAAGTAGATTTTAAGTATTTTTAAGACCTTTTTAAGACCAATTTATAATAAATTTTCCCACTTAGAGTGGGAAATATGACCAAAACCTTACAAGTAAATCACAGCAATAAGCAATTATAATTGTTTAATATAATTGCTTATTGCTGCAATTATATATAATTGCCCCCGTTGTTGTTGTTTGATTAACATTAATGACACAGACAGGAGTGTGTATAGGCTATATTAGATTGCTTAAGAACTACAGTAATGTGCAGATCCAATACTGACACATGTCCCAATCTTGTTCACTCAAGACATAACATAGGCATAATAATTATTTGTGTATTTGATCGTTCAAGGGCAATAAGCCTAAATAGAACACATTTGGTATCTGACATCAGTCTGTGCCGAATTGAGTTTGTGGTTTAGGCTACATCGCTTTAATTAACTCTTTTTTAGTGCTAACATACGATGGCAATTCAGTCATTGTGTTATCTAACAGAAACAGTAATGAGTACCACATCATTTAGAAACAGCAATAAGCTCCAGCTAAAAAAAATCATTTTATTCAAATCCACAACCCTTTATCTTCATATCAAGTATTGAAATGGTAATATATGATACTGGAGAGTTTTAGCACGCTGATAGTCATAACCGGACGAGGCGCTGTTTGAATGCTGAACAGACAATGATTAACAGCTGCAGCGGAGGGAATAGTTTCCAACAACTTCAATTGAAATATTCTTCTGTACCTGTACTACAGTAAGCTATAGAATGGCTCTAAATGACTGAATATATATTGCACGGAAACTTAATTAGTTCTTGTCTATTTCTTTTGGTCCATAACTCTCCCTAGGCCTATAAAATAGCGCTATAATCATGGTAGTCTGAAACAACCGTGATCAAATAACCGCTATCAAGCGGATCAAGAGTCCAAACATGGATTGTTACAAACTAAAAAAAATGTCAGTTTATTTTTATTATTTTATATTTTAGGCCAGTCGTGGCCTAATGAGTGTCAGACTGGTAACCTGAAAGTTGTGGGTGATATTCTCTCAATACCGGCAGGAAATGACTGAGGTGCTCTTGAGCAAGGCACTTGACCCACAATTGCTCCACAGGCACCACAGCAAAAAAGCTGGGTGTTTGTGTCCACAGTTTGCAGTGTGTTCACTATACTCGCTCCTACAATGTGTGTGTACTACCTTTGTTGGGTGAAATGCAGAGGACATATTCAGAGTGTGGGTTACCATACTTGGCCTTCAAATCACTTTTTCACAGAACTTTTTTGTTATTAAAGGAACACTCCACCGTTTTTAGAAATAGGGCTTTTTCAACTTCTTTCCTACATTTAGATATGTGGGCAAATGCATTTTTCTCTCAGTGCATGCATTGTTTTAGTTTGGCAGGGTCGCCGCTAGCTTAGTTTAGCCTAATGAATGGATTCCTATGTTCCCAGCTAGCATGTCCCGAGTAAAAGTGTCCCAAACTCCACCTAATTACTTTGTGTGACCTGTGTATTCACAACGAGTACAAATAGCGATGCAGATTAAGACTAGGTGATTTCCTAGATATTTATTTGGGACTATATTATGGGGAAGCACAGGCAAAGCACGTCTACTTGGGCGCAGAGAATTCACGCAACACATGAAATCCTCAAACTTCCGTCAACATACCGCTGTATGCTGTGCATGTGTTGTGTGATATCTCTGAATACGCAGGCCACAAGAAGTAATTTGTTGGGGTTCTTGTGGCCTGCGTGGGTTTTGTTTGTTTTTTTGGATCACTTTTACTCGGGACATGCTGGCAACATAGGATTCCATTCATTATGCTAAACTAAGTTAGCGGCAACCCTGCCAAACTAAAGCATGCACTGAGACAAAAATCTACATTCAGATATGCCCACATATCTGAATGTAGGAAAGATGTTGAATAAGCCCTATTTCTTAAAACGGTGGAGTGTTCCTTTAAAAGACAAACAAGCAACCAGTCCAGCTGAGAAAAGAAATGCAAAAGTAGCAATGCATTACTTTCCAAAAAAGTAACTAAATAACTATATTAATTACTTTTTTATTTTTAAGATAGTAACGCAATATTGTAATGCATTACTTTTAAAATTAATTTTCCCCAACACTGGTTATAACATTTTTACTGCACAACCCTAAATTGTGGAACTCTGTAATAAAAGCTTAATAAGATTTAAATAAAATTCCTACACACCCCTAACAAAACTGATGGAAAGATGCAAATTAGCAACTTGATTTTCTGCATTCTAGGCAGTGGTTTTGTAATGTTATCTCACCTGAAGAAAACAGTGTTTGATTCTTTAAACTTCCTTAAACTCGTTAACGTTCTTAAATTACGAATACTATTTTTAAGAATAATATAAATTCTTAAAAATACAATTTAAAGTGTTGACTGTCTTTTTTCTCTCTGTTTGATCACATTCTGACACGGCTTTTTATTTTGTTCGTAACTTTGTGTAATTATAACCTATACATATGATGGGAAAATATTTAAAAGGATCGAAAGAAAACAAACAATAAAGGTACACACCTGGTGTCCATCGTAGCCTTTTTCAGCGTAGTCTACAGATGAAAAGCTCTAGTGATGGAATTTGTCAAACTGAGTGGAGAAAGAAGGAAATCTTTTGTTTTTGCTCCGGACGAAAATTTAAGTTTCGCTTTCTTTTTTCCATTTTCTTTGCTCCGCCCCTTCAGCAGATAAGAAAGAAGGCTACTCTCACGAAAAACACGTTTACATTTTAGCGCAGTGTTTTCAGTCGTCACCGGCCCTTGACAATGGCGCATTGTATGGATGTACTGATGATGACTCAGTCTGACATTCCACAGCTCACGTGCTTTTGGGGATAATGTGTTTGTTCCTTCCATGCGAGGGCACTGTAAGCAAACTCATGCAGAGCTGCTCGGTTCCACGTTTTCGGATAGATTCTTAAAGGGATAGAACACAAAATTGTTATTTTTGGGTGAACTATCCCTTTAACAAACTAAAGACAAATTTTCTTAATGCTATTGAAAATGGAAGGCAAAGAGATCTTATGATAAACAATGCAATTGGCATATAAGGAATAATTAAAACTCACTCTTAAGGAAAAAGGGTTCAATGAGGTTCTATAGCCTATAGAACCCGGTGTTGTGCTGAATTTTGACCCCTGCCAAATTATTACCCCCTTACCTGATTGCCTAATCCTAACCCCACACCTAATCCTAACCCTCCCCCACACCTACTCCTAAATATACCAATACTAGGGGGGTAATAATCCCTTCATGTCATGAAATTTCAAGACAGAAGATTTTAAAAAGTAAATAAAAGAAAAGGCCTTTCTTTTATTTAAGTTAAAAGGTAAACATTTTCAGATGAAATGTACTTAAGTTTCTCTTTCTTTTTTATTTCTTTATACATGTGACCTCAATGTAAAGAAAGTGAAAGGTGTTGTTGTCATTCAATGGCACCTTCAAGTACATGTATCTGCTTGTATGGATAAAATCGAGTCATTTTTTTGTGGGTAAACTGACCTGTACAGTGTAGTCCACATGAGGGCGCTGTTACACAACCACACAACTGTATGCACCAAAATTGATTTAAAACACACTGACTTTCAAGTTCAATATTCCATCATAATCTTATAAACATGATACATATGTCATTGCATTCATTAAATTATAAACAAGATTTTCTTAAACCCTTGAGGTCCAGAACTCAAAATACCTCATTCACTCTCTAAGAAATCACAAATCAGAAAAGAGAAACCAGAAACTCTTGAATTAGACTTAAACTGAATGAACTATGTGTGAATCACTGTCTATGTGCATGTGAGAGAGGCTTCCAGCTGTGTGTTTATAGGGCTCAGGGCTGGTGTAGTGGTGACACACTGTTAGGCTAATTGGATTGGATTGAGAAGTCGTCCTGGGAAAGGAGCAGTTGGGAAGGTCAAGTATTCCAATATCACTGAATCAAGCAGAATTTGATTGGCCGCAGCCTGTGTGCATGTTAACACACCCCCACAAAACCCATACCCCCCTCCTCCTTTTTTGTCAATCTTTTTATTAATAACATGTTATTAACAATAATAAATGCATGTTAAATTTACTATCAGCAGTGTGACTTATATCATATGCATTACATTGGATCACAATTGTCAATAAATTTAATACATTAACTTCCTTCCTTTTTTCCTCCCCTCGTCCTTCCTTTCTTTCTTCCTTCTTTTCCTTCCTTTCTTCATTTTTCCCATCCTTTCATGTCTTCTTCCTTCATTTTTTCTTTCCTTCCCCTTTCCCTTCCTTCCTTCCTTCCTTCCTCATCATGGCAGATGGTAAATGATGGCAAGTCAACATTTGTTTCAAAGCAGAGGCAGCATTACAGATGGACAAGAGCGTGTAGGCTTTATTAAACATCAAACCTCATGTTTTTGCATATTGTGCAGCAATGGGGGTCAGCTTAATCAATTTAGTCAACTTATAAAAAATACAGAGGGGACAGCAGGAAGGATAAAATTGTAAGTTTGCTAATTTTATTTATCCAGAAAAGCCACTCTCAGTCTCATACTATAAACAAGCAGCATCATTAATGCCATGAAACACTTTACAATCATGTTGCACACCCGTAAAGATATTCTCTCATGGGGCATCAATGAGATTAAAGGGATAGTTCAACCAAAAATAAAAATGAATTACCCCATGTTTGCTCACCCTCAAGTCGTCCTATATGTGTATATGACATTCTTCTTGTTACATTAAAGTTATATTAAAATGCATCCATTATAAAAGTAATCCACACGGCTCCGGGGTGTTAATAAAGGCCTTCTGAAGTGAATCGGTTAATCGAAAAATGGAAATAAAGCGTCTAACATGTTTAATAATGTTTTTATCAGTTAGGGTTAGGTAAACAGACATTATGCTGAATTAGAGACGATAAAAGTGAGTGGGTCCAATATCATTGGTTTTAAAAAGTGGGTGAGTCTAACTGTCATGAATAACGCTTCTCCGGTTCATCCTCCGGACCGCCGGAGGGAGCCATCACCGGAATACTGAGGCACGATCATTCGGACTCCAACTCCCATGGGCCCTCATTCCTAGGACTGATTACACTCACACCTGCACTGCATCACACACCCTATTTAAGACACACACATGCATCACACCATTGCGAAGTCTTGATTTGCTACGGTTGTCATTTCTGAGCGTTTCCCTGTGTACTGATATCTTGTTGTTACCTGGACTGTTTATCATCTGTGACCCTCTGCTGCCTGCCCTGAACCTTGCCTGTACTTTGGATTGTGATTGTTTGCCGCCTGTCTTGACCCTTGCCTGTGACCCGCCTCTGATCCTTGCTGCCTGCCTCGACCATTGCCTGTTCCGGTTTACGGTACTGCTTTGTCCCTGTCTGTTTCTCTGCTCTCAAAATAAAGCTGCAAATGGATCCACTTCCTGTTGACCCTTCATTACAGAAGACTTCGCCATCCAGTGATCCAGCAGCTTGGTCGCAGATTTCCAACGAGTTGTCCGCACAGGCCAATCAGCTAGCGATGCATCACCACCAACTGAACCGCCTAACATCTCTCACAGAAGAACTGATGAAGACGCTACAAGACCTACGCGCCCAACCTGCTGAAGCCGCCATGCCACCGCCCACTGCACCTGCCATGCCTGCATCTTCTGCCTCACCAGTGGTGAATCCCGTCTGGCCCTGCCAGAGAAGTTCGATGGCACTCCAACCAAGTGTAAGGGATTTCTCCTTCAATGTTCCCTGTATGTTAATCAACAGCCCTCTCTGTACCCCACTGAGACTAGTCGCATTTCCTTTGTCTGCTCACTGTTTACCGGCAAAGCGCTGGATTGGGCCACTGCTGTCTGGAGAGATGATAACTCAATATTTCCCTCATTCGCGGTGTTTCTACAACGATTCCGAGAGGTATTTGAACACCCCGCCGGGGGCCAAAGTCCAGGCGATCAGCTGCTCTCTCTCACTCAAAGCAAATCAACAGCAGCTGAATATGCTCTACAGTTTCGCACGTTGGCAGCACAAACCAACTGGGTGGAGGATACGTTGAAACTACTGTTTCGTCGAGGTTTAAACATGGAATTGCAAGCAGAACTCGCCTGCCGGGACGAAGGTAGCTCACTGAACTCATTCATCGAACTTTCCATTCTCCTTGACAATCTCATCCGCTCTAGACGCTTCACTGCGCTACCAATTCCCCCAGCTCAAGTTCCGAACCCATGCAGCTGGGTTACACTCCTCTCCAGCCAGAAGAGAGAGAAAGGAGACGTCGAATGCACCTGTGTCTATACTGCGGTCAGGCTGGTCACTTCAGAAATCAATGTCCTGTTCGTCCTACACCCACCAGCTCCAAAACGGTGAGTTCCTTCACTCACTCGGATTACTCACCCTCCTGTCTCAAGATTCCCGTTCTAATTACTCTTAATAAACAAATGGTCACCACACAGGCTCTTCTAGACTCTGGTGCGGCTGGGAATTTCATTTCTGACACTTTTATTAATGAACATAACATTCCCTAACAGACTGTCATTTTCCACTAACAGTGGAGGCGTTAGATGGAAAACCTATTGGAGGAGGAAGAGTGGTCCACATCACCAAGGAACTCGGACTACAAATAGGAATTCTTCACCATGAACGCATTCAATTTTATGTCATTCACTCACCCAACAACCCCATCATCCTTGGTCTGCCATGGTTCCGTATCCATAATCCACATATCTCCTGGAGGAAGGGACAGATTCTGCAGTGGGATGCCTCCTGCCATAAGAACTGCCTACAACAAGTAATTCCCTGCCTATCCAAACAGTCAAGCTGGACCAGGTCGGTCCAGAGAAATCTAATATCCCGGCCGAATATGCTGATTTAGCGGTGGCCTTCAGCAAACAAGGGTCGACTGAATTACCCCTCATCGCCCAGGTGATTGTGCCATTGAATTACTTCCAGGTACCACACCCCAAGGGCAGAATCTTTCCACTGTCACAGCCAGAATCCGCCGCTATGAAGAATTACATTGAAGAGGAGTTAGCCAAGGGGTTCATCCGACCATCCACATCACCTGCCGCATCAGGGTTTTCTTTGTAAAGAAAAAGATGGGGACTACGACCCTGTATCGACTATCGGGCTTGAATGACATTACCGTCAAGTTCCGCTACCCTCTGCCTCTGGTACCCGCTGCCCTCGAACAGTTAAGAGAGGCTGAATATTTCACCAAACTAGATCTCCGCTGTGCATATAATCTCATCCGCATAAGGGAGGGGGACGAGTGGAAGACTGCGTTCTCCACCACCACTGGCCACCACGAGACCCTCACATGCCATTCGGGCTCTCCAACAGTCCATCCGTCTTCCAATCCTACATCAACGACGTGTTCAGAGAAATGCTGAATCGCTGGGTCATAATATATATCGACGATATTCTCATATACTCCAGGTCATTGGAGGAACACATCCAGCATGTCCGGGCTGTTCTGCAGAGACTTATTCAGCATCAGTTATATGCAAAAGCTGAGAAATGTGAGTTTCACCAAACCTCTACTTCCTTCCTGGGGTACGTGATCAGTCGAGAAGGGGTCGCTATGGATGATAACAAAGTTAAAGCAGTCCTGGACTGGCCCAGACCGCGCACGCTCAAGGAACTACAGAGGTTTTTGGGCTTTGCGAACTTCTACAGGCGGTTTATACGCAGCTTCAGCAGTGTGGCAGCTCCGCTAACTTCCATGACAAAACGCCAAACCTCTCGTCTTCACTGGTCCCCGGAGGCCGAGGAGGCCTTCAAGGAGCTTAAGGAACGGTTCACCACGGCACCAATTCTCCATCACCCAGACCCTGAGAGACCCTTCATAGTGGAGGTAGATGCCTCTAGCACGGGCATCGGAGCCATTCTATCTCAGCGCCAAGGTACCCCTGAGAAAATGTTTCCCTCGCCTTCTATTCCAGGAAGTTATCTGCAGCAGAACGAAATTATGATGTGGGCGATCGAGAATTACTGGCGATGAAGGCAGCGCTGGAGGAATGGCGCCATTGGCTGGAGGAGCCCAACATCCCTTCACCGTACTCACAGATCACAAGAACTTAGAATATCTCCGCTCTGCCAAACGCTTGAATCTCGACAGGCCCGATGGGCTATGTTCTTTACTCGCTTTCAGTTCAAAGTGACTTACAGACCTGGGTCTAAGAACATCAAGGCCGACGCGTTATCCCGACAGACTGACCAGGTAGAAAGATCAGACACAGAGGAACCTATAATCCCTAATTCACTCCTCCTAGCACCAGTTCAATGGGATGTGATGTCCGAGATTACGCAGGCCAACGAACAGTCCGCTCCACCAGCAGCATGCCCACCGAATCGAACGTTTGTACCAGCTCCTCTAAGGGAGAAACTGTTACATCACGTCCACGACTTACCCAGTTCCGGTCATCCAGGCATCACCGCCACTCATAACCTCCTACAGAACCGGTTCTGGTGGAACTCCATGTTCACGGATGTAACCCAATTTATCCACAACTGCAACGCCTGCCAAACCTCCAAGACCCCTCATCTGTCTCCGGCAGGTCTACTACATCCATTACCCATTCCACAACGTCCCTGGTCACACATCGCTATAGACTTTGTCACCGATCTCCCGGTATCACAGGGCAACACCACCATTCTCACTGTCATAGACCGCTTCTCAAAGCCTGTGTCTCATTCCGCTGCCCAAGCTCCCACTGCATTTGAGACTGCTGAGTTACTCTGCAATTTTGTATTCAGGTTTTATGGATTACCTGAGGACATAGTGTCGGACAGAGGCCCACAATTCACTTCTCGAGTCTGGTCAGCGTTCTTCAAGAACTTGAACATCAACGTCAGTCTCACGTCTGGCTATCACCCAGAGTCCAACGGACAGACAGAGCGGATGAACCAAGAACTCACACGCTTCCTCCGCACATACTGCCAAAGAAACCAGACTGAATGGGGTCGATATCTGATGTGGGCCGAATACGCCAAAACTCCCTCAGAAAACCAGCCACAGGGATGACACCTTTCCAGTGTGTTTTAGGCTATCAACCCCCTCTGTTCCCGTGGTCAGGCGAACCCTCGGAACTACCAGCGGTAAACGAATGGCTGCGCAGGAGCGAGGAGACTTGGGAGCTGGCTCATCATCATCTCCAACGCGGTCAGAAGACAAGAGGTTCAGGCCAACCGACGTCGCGACCAGAATCCCCAGTACACTGAGGGTCAGTGGGTCTGGCTATCCACCAGGGACCCACGCTCACGACTTCCATGCAAGAAACTCAGTCCCAGGTTTGTAGGGCCTTTTCAAATCATAAAACAAATTACACCTGTCTCTTTTCGGTTGAATCTGCCTGCTAATTATCGTGTATCTCCCACTTTTCATGTTTCGCTGCTGAAACCCTCCGGGGGTCCGAGAGGGGAACCGGAGGGAACCGAGGGCCGATATCCCCCACCACTGACGATTGAGGCGAGGAGGCCTATCAAGTCCGAGAACTGCTCGACTCCAGGCGTCGGGTCGGAGACTACAGTATCTGGTCGATTGGGAGAGTGCGGTCCAGAGGAGCGATCCTGGGTCAACAGGGATGATATCCTGGACCCTACACTCATGGAGGAATTCCATCGGATGCACCCGAGAGAGACCGGCCTCGACCACGTGGTAGACCCCGGCGTCTGTCTCCTCGCGTCAGGAGCCGCTCGCAGGGTGGGGGCTCTGTCATGAATAACGCTTCTCCGGTTCATCCTCCGGACCGCCGGAGGGAGCCATCACCGAATACTGAGGCACGATCATTCGGACTCCAACTCCCATGGGCCCTCATTCCTAGGACTGATTACACTCACACCTGCACTGCATCACACACCCTATTTAAGACACACACATGCATCACACCATTGCGAAGTCTTGATTTGCTACGGTTGTCATTTCTGAGCGTTTCCCTGTGTACTGATATCTTGTTGTTACCTGGACTGTTTATCATCTGTGACCTCTGCTGCCTGCCCTGAACCTTGCCTGTACTTTGGATTGTGATTGTTTGCCGCCTGTCTTGACCCTTGCCTGTGACCCGTCTCTGATCCTTGCTGCCTGCCTCGACCATTGCCTGTTCCGGTTTACGGTACTGCTTTGTCCCTGTCTGTTTCTCTGCTCTCAAAATAAAGCTGCAAATGGATCCACTTCCTGTTGACCCTTCATTACACTAACACATTACAAAGTGAAATATCTAGCGTAAAAATATGTAACTGCCTCAATGATGTTGAACGTAGTGCAAACATTTTGATTACACCACACTTTCTTCACAAGTTTTTTTAATATAACAAAGAAGAATGTCATTTACACCTGGTTTGAGGGTAAGTAAATTATGGGACAATTTTCATTTTTGGGTGAACTATACCCAAGTACATGAATGAAGAAATCCTTTATGAGGTAAGCTTTATGATACACACATGAAGCATGTAATATATGGTATTTATCAGTTTGTGTATGGAGTTATAGTGGAGTGTATGGAGTGTGTATGCGGATGGGCAAGGTTATGTCTGTCATTGCCATGGAAACAGAGCCCTTGTGTACATTTTGCCTATACTGATACTTCATTTCCTTGTTTCACTGTTCTTTCTCTTTCAATCATACATACAGACCAAGTCACAGGGCAGCACCACAAGTATCTTATTGGCCTGGTTTGTTCCTTTACTTCAGTGCTGGCTGAAAGAATCAACAGTAGACAGTATGGATTGCTTAGATAAATATTGAAGCAAAAAAAAAGTGACACATGCCCATGCAAAATTTACAGACACAGTGCTAGGGCGTTGTGGGTGGTTTCTACGACATTGGTGTTTTCTCAGGTATTGGCTGACAGACAATAAAAATGTTCTTTACAGCTGTTGGAAACAAGGAAGTGACCATTGATTTATTGCATAATGCAGTTATGACCTCATATTCAGCATGAGGCTATGGCAGTTGAAACCTACTCCAACAGTTAAATAGACGTTTCAGATATGCCATGAATGGTGGTGGCAGTGTGGAGTCTCTCTCCCTCGTTCTCTTGCCGAGAGACTCACAAAGAGCTGAAGCTGTAATTAGAATGCGAGGGAGCAAGTCGCTGCTGCAAATTGAAAACATATTGATTCTCCCTCAGCTCTGTTCTCCCCAGCCTGAGAACAGGATGGAGATTCACACACAAGGTAACAGGGAGCAGAAAAGAGGGGTTGGTGGGTGAGGGAGGAGTTTTGGAAATCGAGAGAGAGAGAGATTACATCATGCACTGGACTTTTTTTGTTCTGAAAAATAAATGGCAAGCATTAATTTTTAATTAAAAGTTAAGGGTGAACCAAAATCTAGACAAGAAAATAGCTCCGCCTATTAATCCAGCTAAATTCTGCCCCACATAAGATGAAAAGAGGGCATTCTAGTCCACTATACTGACGTCAGGGGAAGTAGTTACAGCAAAATACTTTACTGATGGGAAGATTGCTAAGGTCTAATGTGCATGAATATGTCTGGGTATGAGCGCCAAAATAGGAGCTGAATCGGTGAAGGCAGATGGTAAGTCAGAAGTGTGAGCCTGTCAAATGCAGTCATATACTGTGTTGTATGTCTGTGTTTCCCCTCAGGCAATACAATAGCTTCCTCATCCAGAGCAGTGCATCACCACTACAACTCTCAACATTCAAATGACAAGAAAAGTGATTTTTCCACAAGCATTAGTATGCATTTATTTACAAAAGTAACTGAATAAAGCATGTTATTACAATGAAAATATGTAAAGTACTGCTTCAGGGCACTGCTGTCAGAGACACATGCCTGCTGTGCCCTCAATAACTGGTGTCAGAGTGCAAGGCAGCAAGCTAACACAAAACTAAACCTGTTGATGGGGCCATGCACTTAGTTGCCTCAGCATAGTTGAATGCTTGGTGGTTTCAAACCTTCACAGCACTAATTATTTCATAACTGTCAAGTTTCAGATGAATAGTAGAGGAGCCGGGTGTTGAAAGACAACCAATTCCACCAAATCTACTTGTTTTGCAGATCAAATAATTTAAATTATATTAGATTCAATTCAATGGTAGTTTCTCAGAAAAAATGTGATGCATTTTTATTATGCTATATGCCTTGCTAAACACTACAGAGTGAGAGAGAGTGAGTGCGTGAGAGAGAGAGAGAGAGAGAGAGAGAGAGAGACTTTTGAACAACTTTAATTACAAAAATTTTAATTAAAAACAATCCTCAATCAATTACTAAGCCATCAAAAACATAAATAAATAACAAACACCCATGAACCTTTTTACAACCATTATCATCATATACAATTATACATAGATTTGTAAGTTACCATCGCAAATACAGTTATTCATAGCCCAATTAAACTCTTCAATATTCTCATTCAGTCGATAATATTCTAATTCTATTCATAACCGTGACTTCATCAAACCCTCATAAATCAGTACCACATCAGTTTGTCCCATACCACCTATTTTGTTTTTACGAGACACCCAGACCACTAACTTTGCTTGTCCGAAGATAAAATTGAGTAGGTGATACAACTCTCTCTTGCTACGTTTATTGACAATCTATCCCTGCTAGTTGATCAAAATGTGCTCTGTATCTGTTTGTAGCTATGATTCCATGTAGAACACGCTATTGCAGGTCTCCAGACCTTTTTTCAATGGGGGGCTTGTACAAAGTCCTCCAGCTACCTTTCGGGGAAAAGTCTGGTCCAAAAAACTCTGTCCATTTAGACTCCTTTACAGTTTCAAGGACATAAAGATGAATAGTTTGAGTTGAGGTTGAGTTGAGGTGTCTTAAAGGGAAGAATACCATCTTCAGTTTCTTGCCACAAACCAGTTGCAGCTGCAATATCCAGTTCTGGGATAGAAGAAACAGCATTTTTTTTTGTGTTAAAATAAAGTCTCTATAGTCCAACGGTATACACTCATATATATGGTTCAACAGCCTCTGCACAATTCGGACCGATCTTAGGCCAGGCTTGGTAGCCAGAGTCTCTGCAGAAACCCATCTATCTTCAGTCAGTCAGTAAATGTCAGATTTTTACAATATTTGCAATATTTTACAATCACTGACTCTGTTTACCATTTAGATCTCTGCAAATTTTTAAAAGAGTCCACGCTCTCAGCATTGACTTAGACACTAGAATGATGACAGACCGGTTAGGTCCAGCTTATTAATGTCCATTAAGAACAGTTGACGATCATCACCCATTTTGCCTGCTCTTCTCAGGAGGCCACAGGCTACCCCAAACCAGCTCACGTCTTCACCATACAGATGTATTTGAGCTGTCTGAAGTCTGAAAGCTTTAATTCTAGATCTGATGTCAATGAGTCCTTGACCTCCCTCCATCCTGGGCAGATAAAGTGCTGGTGCTTTTAGCCAGTGATACCTAGTCAAAAATAAATAAATAAACAAAAGTATCAATTTTTGATTGTCCATTATCAGTTCTTCTGGAGGTTCTAATATCATCATCTTATGCCATAAAGCAGCAGCAATAAGATTGTTACAGACTAAAAATCTACCCCTATAGGATAATGGGAAAAGCAACCACTTCCATTGAGACAACCGAGCATGCTTTCTCCACTAGGCCTTCCCAATTCAGTTTCCTATATTCTTCATATCCTAAACACACCCCTAAATATTTGAAACCTCTCTTCCACATTTCAACTCTCCAAGAAGGATAGGACCATTATTGTCATGTCCATACCGCCACACTTTTCCCTAAATTAACTTTAGCAGAGGATGCTTTTTCATTAGTTTCTAAACACTTTTTTACAACATTACCATCTTGATTACCTCTTATAACTGTAAGATCATCTGCATATGCAGACAATTTAAAAAAATGGGATCTATCTATTTCTCTGATTTGCAGACCCATTAATTATCTTCTTAATTTACATAGTAAAGAGCAATGCTATAAAGCTGCCCTGAAATAGGGCAACCTTGTCTAATACCCCTCTGAACCTTTATGGGGACACTCACTCCGCCACCTATTTTGATCACGCAAGTTGCCTCATTATAAAGCAATTTTATAGATTAAATTAAAATATCTCCAAAACCAAAAGCCTTAAAAGTCTCAAAAAGTATGGTCAACTCTGTCAAAGGACTTGGTCCATTGACAAAAACCCAACATCAACATTGTTATAAAAAACATAGTTATACAGATCCTGCATCAGATGAAAATGATCTGCATCTGCCACAATATGATTGATCTATATAAATAATTATATGCAATAAATCATTCAACCTTTTAGCAAGACACTTAGAGAGATATTTATATATCTATAATTTTATATAACATAAGATTGCTACAGGTCTCCAATTTTTTTGTAATGTCAAATCTCCCTTCTTTGGAAGCAATGTTCAAATAGCACGCTGACAACTTCTTGTTAGGCATCTTTCACTTATACATTTTTGAGCAACTTCAAAAAAGTCATGACCAATAATAGTCCAAAAACGTTTATTAAATTCAGCAGGAAGTCCATCAATTCCTGGTGCCTGACCTGATGAGAGTTCCATTACAGCTGAGGTCAGTTCATTAAAAGTAAGTTGCGTTTCCAAAAGTTTTTTTTCCCATAGAGAACACAGAAAGATCTTGTAAAAGTTCATGTCTGCATTGATCATTTAAGAAACAGCAGAATATAATTCAGTGTAAACATCCACTGCAAGTTTTCGTATCCTTTCTGGGTATGAAACAAGATGTCCATCCTCATCTTTTAAAAACAATTTTTTTTGTCTGTTTAGTTTTCCGTGCTAAATTAAAAAAAGGGCTTAGGAGCATCTATGTCTCTTTTTGTTAGAAAACAATTCTTTAGCCTATGAGTTCTCCTTTAACTTTTTCATTAAGGATTGAATTCTTTTTTTTCAGTCCACATATCCTTCAAGTTAGGAGGAGCATTTGCAATCATATTACCTTCTTCTTGCTCCAAGCTCTCCAATGTTTTTTTGTTTTTTTTTTAATGAGAAGAATATTGTTGGCAATACTCCTTAATAAACACCTTCCCAATCTCCCACCACTGAATATCTTCCTTTCTTATTCTTCCAAACTTCCTAAAATGTCTTACAATTTTCACAGAAAAAAAGGTATTCCAACAATTTACCATTAAAATGCAAGGAAGAACTCTTATAGGTCTTTGTTATGAGACTACATTCAACTGTGATTAGTTTATTATCTGAAAAAAAGGAAAAGGAGTGATAGTTGTATTTAGGGTCCTATTCTTCATATTATGAGATAAATAAAACCTGTCTAAACGAGCAGCAAAAAATTTTGTTATTACTAAAACTTACCCAAGAATACTGTCTAACTAAATGACTGTTTCCCCTACATACATCTGACAGGTGTACATTTTTTTCCACACTTGCAAGACAAGTGGCTGACAATGGATGTGGTTATTCCCCATTCCTATATACATTTTGAAATCTAAGGTGCAGTTCCAGTCTCCACAAAACAACAAAATCTCTTAAAAATTATTCTAATTTAGAAAAGAGCCTTATCCTCTCAATACCTAAACTTGGAGCATAAATGTAAACAAAAATAACAATCATCTCTAACAATCAAGTGTCTTCCAGGTTCCAATTTTTTCACAAAATATTGAAATTGAGAGAAGGAGCAAAAATGATTGCAAGCCCTGTACTTAGATTATTCCCTTCCACCATAGCCCCCAATCAACTTCATTATCTAAATTAGTACTGTGGGTTTCTTCTAAGAAAATAACCTGTAATCCTAGTTGTAAAATCTCCATCATAAAGAGAAGGGGAAAAAAATTAAAAATAAATAAATAAAAAAGGACAATTGAAACCCATTATAAGTCCTTAACTTTCCCCCTCGTTAGCTGCCCTTTTCCAAACATTTCATTTTTTGTCTAGCAGATGTGAGGTTCTTAAGCCAAAACCTTTTCTGTTGGGAGAGCTCAGCATAAATTACTCAGTTTTTTTGGGGCCCAAGTTACTGAAGACACAAATTTCTCAAGATCAGAAAAGAAAGTCACCAATTTACTCCTGCTTTCCCTTTTGTTTCATCAAGAAAACTATTCATTTGTTCAAAAGTGTAATCGCTTTCTCTTACTTTCCATCTCACCACTTCATCTCTCACGCTATCTTCAGTGCTCTGAGACAAACCATCCATTTCATCTCCTAGGTCCTCCTCTGAACATCTAGCCAGTCACTAAAGAAGATTGCAACCTCTATTCAAAATTCTAAAATCCATTCACCTCATCTTGTTCCTTAACCTCCTCCGTTACTCTATCACTATGTGCAGTGTCTTGTCTATTCCTTTCGATCACTTGAAGTACTCCATTTGATTCCTCAGCTCTAGATACGAGTGTTGGAGACTGAGGTTCATCGCACACTTTATGCGGACAGAGAGAGAGATAATGTTATTGTTTTTAGATTGTTATGTTTGGATAAACCTATTTTTGAAGCATAGCCTATTGTATAATGTGGCCTCTGTTTTTGCATGTTTTTGCAATTGTTAATTGTTACAACTTACCCCAGCATGTGCTGACTTTTGTAGTGGGTACAGATGTGGGTACTTTGTATAAAATTTTGATCACTCTAGCTCAAAAATTCAGTGAGTAACAGAGGCTGAAGGAAAAAGTGTTACAACCATATCAGCTGGCACCAGCTCCGAACCAGGAAAAGTGGATCTTACGTAGCACCAAAACATTGCTGGTCTAGAAGAAAGGACCGCTTGCGTCAGGAGGTGGGGTTAACCAACGCTATCTCACGACCAATTCGTACATATTTTACGAGGTGGCTATTTCGTACAAATTTGTACGACCTCACTCGTATGAATTCGTACGTTTTGCCTAAACCCCAGTGATGGGTAGGTTTAGGGGCGGGGTTGAGGTAGGTTGTATGATTTCATACGAATTTGCCAACTCGTCAAATATGTACGATTTAGTAAAAATCGTATGAATTAAATCTGAGTGAGGTCGTACAAATTCGTACGAATTAGCCACCTCGTAAAATATGTACGAATTGCCGTGAGATCGGGTTGGGTTAACATGACAAACAAGATGAACAGAAAAACTTGTGACCGCCATTTTTGAATTAGCAGCTTATCGAGCTAAAAGCTGCTCGATTGTAATCTCCGTCTATACAAATCACGGTGAGCTGCACGAATGCGTTGGATTTGCTGTTTTGATGTCGATGTAGGATCGTAAGGCCATGAGCATCAATAGTAATGCAGTGGTCCCATTGTTGATGGAAGACTTGTTCGAGATGCATCGTGCTGTGCAGACCGATTGCCGTATGACATCAAAGTACAACGAGAGCATACGACTCCTTATGCTTTTGAATCGCTCATGTTGTATTTTGATATCATACACGGATCAGTCTGCACAGCGCCGATGCATCTCGAACAAGCCTAGTGTGTTTCAGTGTTTGCAATTCCCGCTGCCTCGCTAGCATTGCTGAGAAAGATGAGACGTATATACAGTGACGTGAGACCTGGCTCTGTGGCGGCTCTCTAGCATGTGGAAAGGCAAACCAGTTCTCTGGTTTAGTTCTCAGTTCTCTCTGCAAGAGAGTGGCCCTCCAGCATCAATGTTCCCCACCCCTGTTCTAAAGAATGCTTCAGTTATTTTTGTCCATAAAATAAAAGTCCAACATTCAACTCCACTGGCTTTCACTGTATGTTAAAAAAAAGGATTCAAAAAGGATTATGAATTCCCATCTTTGGCTGAACTGTCCTTTGTACATTTTTCATCTTTGAATTATCCAAAAATGAATCAACATTTCAAAATATTGTAGCAAAAATCCATGTTCCACTTTTTCTAGGTTCATACAGGCTAAGTTTAGTTTTCTATTTTAGCTAATCGAAACCTGTATTACATTTTTTTTTAAGTTAGACGTGATTGTGGCAACACAAAGACAAGGTGTATTCAAACCAGACCATTAGTTATCTACAGGACCTTCAGCAGAGGGAAATAGTGTCTACCCCAAAGACAGAGAGTGCCCTGAGGCAAGTTCTACCAAGAGACTCCACCTAATCACATCCAATTAATGAAACCACAAAAAAGGAGGCAGGTCAAATAGCTACCTTATCCTTTGCATTTCCACAACTCGCTCTCGCTCTCGCTCTCGCTCTCTCTTCTGCAGAGCACAATTCACTTTAAGCATTGCTTAAGCCAGTGCTCAAGGGGTGTTTTAACAAGCAGTTGATTAGCACAGTTTTTTTTTTTTGCAGTCTAATGTTTAGCTGACATTAAAAGTCCACATGGGAAGTATGTACCATAAACACAAACCAGGCCTCCAAACACAGACTGTTCTCAATTGTAGGGAATGAATTCCAAAGTCTTCCATGTCCCAACGAGGCCCAAAACTACCAGATGTCGCTGCTGTTTTTGCTGTTCAGTATCACTTTAAACCCTCTGATAATAAACTCCATGCACCTCAAAACTGATTATAGGCACAGCGGTAGCCTAGGTAATATTTCACAGTTAATATACTCTGTTGCCTACTTCAGGCAAATTTCTGCATGACACTAACATAGCTGGGATTTAAGATCATATGTGAATGCTGCAAACGCATATGCTTCAGCATTAATTACACACTATCTCTAAAATACCCATTCATTTATGTCCATTTAATCATTCCCTGCTGATTCACAGTAGATCACACACTCAGACTCAGTGGCCAAAGCCAGAACTCCTGTTTGCTCATTGTTCATTCCAGTGATCATGACACAGCTAATAGAGGCCGGATTAGTGTGCAGGAACAGAGTGGGCAAACACACAGAGGCTAATGATGGAGACCAGCCAGTCTGCACCACTTTCACATGCTCTAACACCACTTCTATGATGTTTGCCCCTACATTTGTCTGTGCATATTATGTTTAAGTAGTTCAATGAGGTGTTGGCATGCACTAAGTTTAAGGTCTATTTAAATGGTCTGTTTTTTATAAAATTATTTCTATGGTCTATTTTATTGCTTTACCCATTTGCACCCGTCCATCTGCCCCCACTTATGATCATAGCTTTGGAGCATTAACATGTTATTTTATGTATACTTTAACATACATAAATCTTTGCAAATCTGAAATCGCACTACCCAATTCCCTGCTTCAGTAAATCTACCAGGCTATATTTCCGTCTCCTTCCTCTCTGTATCTGTCAGTGTGCTCTCCTCATCTGTCGTCTGCGCTTTGAATCCAGAGTGGTCCAGCTCTGTACCAGACTAGAATTTTAAGCATGTCCTTTGGTCAGGAGAAAGGGGGTGGGGGTGGGGGGTGCAGTAGAGTCTGATGCTACACTTAAAAGGGCTCTAAAGGAGGGCTCTAGCACAGTAACGTGCTAAATTTTGTGGCTTTAGACTAGTCCTAAAAGAGTTATGAGAACATATTTTGCACTCCTGTTTTTTACTAGTCTAAGCTTCATGGCAACAATGTGTTATTTTTATCAAATACTTCATTTATTTTCAGCCATTGAACTATGTAAGGAGAGAAATGCTTTATAATGTAACCAATGGAATGACATTAGCATGAGAAATTAAAAACTTGCAATCAACATGAATAGCAAATATGTCAATGAAAAATAATTTACAAATAGATTAATTGATAGCATCAGAAAGAAAGGGCTCATAATACTGCATTATGTGAATCAAATAAATATACAGTATTGTTCAAAATAATAGCAGTACAATGTGACTAACCAGAATAATCAAGGTTTTTAGTATATTTTTTATTGCTACGTGGCAAACAAGTTACCAGTAGGTTCAGTAGATTTTCAGAAAACAAACAAGACCCAGCATTCATGATATGCACGCTCATAAGGCTGTGCAATTGGGGTATTAGTTGAAAGGGGTGTGTTAAAAAAAAATAGCAGTGTCTACCTTTGACTGTACAAACTCAAAACTATTTTGTACATGTCTCTCTGGTTTTGCTCTCCATTTTAAGGCATTGGAGATCATTTTAGCTGAACAGCCTATCATTTTTTGCACCTCTTTATAGGTTTTCCCCTCTCCAATCAACTTTTTAATCAAAGTACGCTGTTCTTCTGAACAATGTCTTGAACGACCCATTTTCCTCAGCTTTCAAATGCATGTTCAACAAGTGTTGGCTTCATCCTTAAATAGGGGCCACCTGATTCACAACTGTTTCTTCACAAAATTGATGACCTCAGTGATTGAATGCCACACTGCTATTTTTTTTAACACACCCATTTCAACTAATTCAACTAATTGCCCAATTGCACAGCCTTAAGAGCGTGCATATCATGAATGCTGGGTCTCATTTGTTTTCTGAGAATCTACTGAACCTACTGGTAACTTGTTTGCCACGTAGCAATAAAAAAATATACTAAAAACCTTGATTATTCTGGTTAGTCACATTGTACTGCTATTATTTTGAACAATACTGTACATGCTGGAAAAGCAAAGATGACAATATTATTGAAACTCTCTCTCTGTTTTTATTTAGGCTTTCTGACCTTGGAATCCTTTGGAGAGTCTTTGGCCACTCAAACTCTTCTCCTCACCATGCATTTTTAGTTGATTGGAACTTAATTATTGCCCTAATGGTGGAAATGGGAATTTTCAATACTTTAGCTATTTTCTTACAGCCACTTTCTATTTTGTGAAGCTCAACCATCCTTTGTTGCACATATATCATATTCTAATTTCTAAGGGGTGCAAATAACTGTGGCTAACGTGTTTTGGAGAAAAAAAAAAATCATAATGCAATTTTATATCAGGCATAAAATTATGAACACTGACAGATGAATTGAATAACACTGATTACCTCTTCATCACGGCACCTGTAAGTGGTTGGGATATATTAGGAATCGAGTGAACATTTTGTCCTCAAAGTTGATGTGTTAGAAGCAGGAATAATGGGCAATATTTGACAATGGCCAAATTATGATGGCTAGACGACTTTGTCAGCTTTTGTGGGGTGTTCCCGGACTGCAGTGGTCAGTATCTATCAAAAGTGGTCCAAGGAAAGAACAGTGGTAAACCGACTGGGTCATGAGTTGCCAAGGCTCATTGATGCACGTGGGGAGCGAAGGCTGCCCCGTGTGGTCCGATCAAACAGACGAGCCATTGTAGCACAGATTGCTCAAGAAGTTCATGCTGGTTCTGATAAAAAGGTGTCTGAAGACACAGTGCATTGCAGTTTGTTGCGTATGGGGCTGCATAGCCGCAGACCAGTCAGATTGCCCATGCTGACCCCTCTCCACCGCTGAAAGCACCAACAGTGGGCACCTGACATCAGAACTGAACCACAGAGAAATGGAAGAAGGTGGCCTGGTCTGATGAATAACGTTTTAGTTTATATCAGGTGGATGGCCGGTGCGTGTGCATCACTTACCTGGGGAACACACACCAACAGGATGCACTATGGGAAGAAGTCAAGCTGGCGGAGGCAGTGTGATGTTTTGGGCAATATTCTGTTGGGAAACCTTGGGTCCTGCCATCCATGTGGATGTTACTTTGACATGTACTACCTACCAAAGTATTGTTGCAGACCATGTACACCCTTTCATGGAAACGGTATTCCCTGGTGGCTGTGGCCTCTTTCAGCAGGATAATACGCCCTGCCACAAAGCAAAAATAGTTCAGGAATGGTTTGAGGAGCACAACGATGAGTTTGAGGTGTTGACTTGGCTCCAAATTCCCCAGATCTCAATCCAACCGATCAGTATATATATATATATATATATATATATATATATATATATATATATATATATATATATATATATATATATATATATATATATATATATATATATATATATATATATATATATATATATATATATAAATACAGGTCCTTCTAAAAAATTAGCATATTGTTATAAAAGTTCATTATTTTCCATAATGTAATGATAAAAATTCTAAAAAAACTTTCATATATTTTAGATTCATTGCACACCAACTGAAATATTTCAGGTCTTTTTATTGTTTTAATACTGATGATTTTGGCATACAGCTCATGAAAACCTAAAATTCCTATCTCAAAAATTTGCATATTTCATCCGACCAATAAAAGAAAAGTGTTTTTAATACAAAAAAGTCAACCTTCAAATAATTATGTTCAGTTATGCACTCAATACTTGGTCGGGAATCCTTTTGCAGAAATGACTGCTTCAGTGCGGCGTGGCATGGAGGCAATCAGCCTGTGGCACTGCTGAGGTGTTTTGGAGGCTCAGGATGCTTCGATAGCGGCCTTAAGCTCATCCAGAGTGTTGGGTCTTGCGTCTCTCAACTTTCTCTTCACAATATCCCACAGATTCTCTATGGGGTTCAGGTCAGGAGAGTTGGCAGGCCAATTGAGCACAGTAATACCATGGTCAGTAAACCATTTACCAGTGGTTTTGGCACTTTTGAAAACAAAATCTTCATCTCCATAAAGCTTTTCAGCAGATGGAAGCATGAAGTGCTCCAAAATCTCCTGATAGCTAGCTGCATTGACCCTGCCCTTGATAAAACACAGTGGACCAACACCAGCAGCTGACATGGCACCCCAGACCATCACTGACTGTGGGTACTTGACACTGGACTTCAGGCATTTTGGCATTTCCTTCTCCCCAGTCTTCCTCCAGACTATGGCACCTTGATTTCCGAATGACATGCAAAATTTGAGCGACAGTCCAGTGCTGCTTCTCTCTAGCCCAGGTCAGTCGCTTCTGCCGCTGTTTCTGGTTCAAAAGTGGCTTGACCTGGGGAATGCGGCACCTGTAGCCCATTTCCTGAACACGCCAGTGCACGGTGGTTCTGGATGTTTCTACTCCAGACTCAGTTCCCTGCTTCCGCAGGTCCCCCAAGGTCTGGAATTCTCCACAATCTTCCTCAGGGTTCGGTCACCTCTTCTCGTTGTGCAGCGTTTTTTGCCACACTTTTTCCTTCCCACAGATTTCCTTCCCCATTCGTTTTTTATGTGTCTTACCCTCTCGCTTGAGGCTGTTAATGATGGCCTTCTGGACAGCAGTCAGGTCGGCAGTCTATGATTGCGGTTTTGAGTAATGAACCAGGCTGGGAGTTTTTAAAAGCCTCAGGAATCTTTTGCAGGTGTTTAAAGTTAATTAGTTGATTCAGATGATTAGGTTAATAGCTCGTTTAGAGAACCTTTTCATGATATGCAAATTTTTTGAGATAGGAATTTTGGGTTTTCATGAGCTGTATGCCAAAATCATCAGTATTAAAACAAAAAAAGACCTGAAATATTTCAGTTGGTGTGCAATGAATCTAAAATATATTAAAGTTTAATTTTTATCATTACATTATAGAAAATAATGAACTTTTATCACAATATGCTAATTTTTTTAGAAGGACCTGTACATATATATATATATATATATATATATATATATATATATATATATATATATATATATATATATATATATATATATATAGTTGCAATTGGTAAATATAGCTATTTATAATTTATTGGATAGGCTATTTACAAATAACAAAAAGTTTTTCTTTAAAACGTCTTGTTGACGATTAGCTTATTTTGTGTTACTCAATTACATAATACACATAACCCAGCACAGTCACAGCAGCATCGATTTACATCTACTATATTCGTTCGAGACGCGAGTTTATATCCGTATGTTTAGCTCCGTCCAAATAAAGAGTTTTCCCTTCTCTGTTGTATAATTCTCTCTCTCTCTCTCTCTCTCTCTCTCTCTCTCTCTCTCTCTCTCTCTCTCTCTCTCTCTCTCTCTCTCTCTCTCTCTCTCTCTCTCTCTCTCTCTCTCTCTCTCTCTCTCTCTCCAGAGCCACAGCACGCCTGCCTACATCCCTCTCCCAAATCTTCACTGGCACACAGGCAAAGGGGACCGAAGCAAACCCGTATCCTCCTTTCCCAGCACACCACGTTCCTCATTCTCAGGTCTTTTTGTCTTTTATATGGCGCAAGGGCTCTGCAAGCGGGACGGTTCTGGGTGCGAGAAAGCCAACGCGAATTTGGATAAGCGAGCATCAGCGACGGGTCTAGAATACAGCAGTTGCGGAGCCTCCGCCTTCTCGGTCTCTTCGAGCCGGCTCTATGACGAGTAATGGTCGGCTCGTTCTGCTGGATGCTCCCTGCTCTAACCGGATCTTCGACGGCACCATATTCAACAGCAGATTGCCATTTTCGGAAGAAACCTTCAAAGAGCTAGGAGATACATATGGAAACTGGGGATCGGAATTTTAGGAAAAAGGATATATAGTAGTTCTTTATTTTAGTATTCTAATTTGCTCATTTATGTTTCGTTCTCGATGAATTTTCTCATCCCATCGTTGACTTGATTCGGCAGCCACATATTTAGATTCGCCTGGACATTCTTTTCGTTGGTTTTGAACTGGACTATCCTGGCCATCCATCCATCTATCCTCTATTTTTTTCTGCTCCTGCACTTCAGTAGAGCTTATCCTGTCCTTTCTGTTTTTCCTCTCTGCGTCTCTCCCTCTTGATTAGAATAGACTAGTAGCCTATTTGCTTAGCCATATTAAAAGAAGGCAACGTGTTTGTTAAGCAGCTACGTAGGTCAACAGTTGTTGTAACACATTGAATTGTTTAGATATATTCCGATCAAAGGAAAGCCTTGCATTACTCCATCAACGCCAGTCTGAATTCCACATTCTTCCTAAACCAGTATTTATCCTCGATTCCTAGCACATCAAATCTACGCGCCTATAATTGTCATGATTAAAACCGAGTAGCTATTGTTCAGCATCGGCTTAATTGCTGTGGCGTTTGAATGACATGCTCAGGCCATTATTAAAGGCCTTGGCAATTAATTATTATCTTTGATTAGTGGCTTTGCAGCGTGAATGTGTAAGTTTAAGCTGTAGCACTAGCTGCTGCATATCTCACCTCGTTCAGAAACAAAGACAATAACAAACGATTTAGGAGGGTGACATTGCTCTTCGTTGGAACAGCGCGGAAAGCGTATAGTTCCTCTCCAAAAACAAACAAAAAACAGCCAGAAAGGCTCACCTATTTCTTCCTTAATCGGTTCTCACCCAAACGCAACCATAAGGTTCCTACCGCATCCTCCCCCTTCCCCCTCCTTTCGCTCAAATATATCCCATTTTTTTAATTTGGTTTGGTCCCGTAAATTTTCAAATATTTATTTCCTATACATCAAGAGGAAAGGGGGTCCCCCTTTCATGGAATGCGGAAACATGGGTGTGTTTGACCGCGGAGTTCAGATGTTATTGACCACGGTGGGCGCGTTCGCTGCCTTCAGTCTCATGACCATCGCGGTGGGCACGGACTACTGGCTGTACTCGCGCGGCGTGTGTAAGATCAAGACCAACAACGAGAATGAGACCAGCAAGAAGAACGAAGAGGTGATGACCCATTCGGGACTGTGGAGGACATGTTGCTTGGAAGGTAAGACGACTGTCATGCTCTCTTTTATCCACCCGATGACGTTTAGCGGTCCCCATTTGCATTAGAGGGTCCATCACAGCACGTGCACACGTGTTACTGTCGGAATCTTAGGCCTGCTGCTTTCATGATGGTTTAAAAGCTCCGCTTTCAGCACCATGGACAGCGACAGAAGGGCACAATAATAAAAATTGATGTGAAACGATATTAAACTGGGTAGCTATACTTCGCCATTACTTACACTATGACGTGTTGTAGCTAGAACTTGTTAGCTGATTTATTGCTGGTCTAAGATAGTCATGTTCTAAAATCGTTTTGAAAACATGAATCTAGTAAGAATAGCGATTAGCTGGTTTGCTGCAGTTAATGACTGCCTTGGACCAACAAATGAGGCCAGCTAGAAACCACATACTAAGCTATAAAGGATAGTTCACACAAAAAAAAAATCTGCCATCATATGCTCACCCTCATGTCATTTCAAATGACTTTTCTTTCTTTGTGAAGCACAGAATAAGATATTTTGAAAAATGTTTGTATCCATACAATGAAAGCACTGAACCCTGCTGATTTTAATATAAATGGACACAAAAAGCGCACATTTTCTTTGTTCAGCATAAAGTCATACAGGTTTAAAATGACAACTTATTGACATTTATGATTCCAAATAACCTTTAACATGGATAATTTCCATTCTATAAAAGGTTCTTTACAATTTTTATATTTTACATTTATTTTCAAGAATGACAAGGGTAAGTAAATGATGAAAAAAAAGTTACATTTTGGGGTTAACTATCCATTAAGATGGATTTTTCCACATTGGAAGATATATAACGGCAGATAAATGCATGTGTCCACTACTGTGACTTCCACTATAGGTAACACCTGGGAAAAAATAGCTACTGGCATGAATCATGTTCAGAAAGGCTTTCTGTATGTCAGGTCAACATACACAGACTGTTGATTTCCTGTCATGCTTCAGTGGCTGCACTGACTGCTGACTTTTGCCTAGCAATATCACCTTGTGAGGTCACAGAGCATAACAAATCTTCCTCATCCTCACCATGGCTCAGAGGAGGCACAGAAGATGGCCTGGGTCTCTGAGGCACACGACCATATGCTATGTGTACACATCCTCTGCTGCTTCTAGAGAAGAACTATGGAGGGAAATCTATGTAGCATTATTTCAAAGAGGCTGGTCATTTTTGACTGTAAATGTCTTTGCTTCATCATGTCTTTGCTAATTCAAAGAGTTAAATTACAAGGCATTTTGACAGGGGAGATTGGATGCTGCTGATCTTGATCATCATCATGACAGCATGAGTTCTCATAGCCATACGTGTACTAAGGCAAGACAAGTGACTTTGACCACATCTGTCAGTGTGTCCTTAACATCTGCTTTTTAAGTTTGTCTGTCAATTTATCCTTAAAGTGTCCCTGTCAAATGACCCAAAATACTCAAGGCTTATAATCAGAGGTGGACAGTAGTGAAGTATTTTAACTTTCTACTCAAGTTCATACTCAAGTATATTTTATTACAATTTTTCTTTGGAAAACCCTTACTTCACTACACTGCACTTCATTTCATTTATTTATTTATTTGAAATTTTGAATAACTTTTGCTTGAGTAAAAGAAAGTACTTCATTACGTTTCATATTGAATATAATTGAATACTTAATTACATTAAAAAGTACAATATCATGCTTTGAAATGTTGTGAAGTAAAAGTTTTCCAAAAAAGAACACTGGTAAAGTACATATACTTGAAAAATGTACTTGAATAGTAAGTAAAAATACTTCACTACTTTCCGCCTCTGCAATATCAGTCATATGTTACATTTGGTGTGCAGTAGAATCTCTTGAATCAAAAAGTGCTTCATGAGAACCTGAAACCTGATCAACATTTCCATGTAAAATATGTCCTAATAGCTTTCTTTGTAGTGCCTGTGTTTTAATGTGTTAACAAAATGCCAGTCCTTTGTGATTTTTGATTCATTTTTAGCTCTCAGTTACACAGATTTGTCAGACCGAGGTCAAATTCTTTGGATTAACAATGGAATTTCATAAGTTTTGATTCATGTTCAGCTAATAAACTGATAGTATTCGAGCAGAATTGAACACTGGAAAATGAAAACATTTTGTGTCACAAAATAATTCAGCCAGTATCACAAAAAAACACACTTAAATAGTACAACACTTAAATAGCTGATTACCGTTAGCTCATTTGCAAAATTAGGTTTAGGTCCATGATAAGCTTTAAGTTAAAGAGGATTGTGCTGCTTAAATGTAAAACATCTTCCTTCCGTTTTCACACTCAGACTATAAAACAAAGCAATTAGCCGCAACAGTAAATAACACTTATCCCTCAACCTACATGGTTGTATCCATCAACCAGGTGCTGCCTCTCAGAGTCCATCTTGCACTGCCATCTCATAGACACTGTGTAGGCAAGCAGGCTAGGATGTAAATCTCAGTGGTCAGTGCAGAAGATGATTTGCTGGGGAGGAATAGATTTACAGCGTGCAGGTGGGCAAGAGTGTTAGTGTAATTTGTCCCTGGAGTGCTCCAAACTGATGAGAGAGGGAAAACACCCTCAACTGGACTGTCCTCAGCAATATTAACAAAGCTTCAGATATTTAATGTCTACCCTTGCACCCACCCACATATGAAGTAGCTATACGATAGAGCAATCCAGAAAATCACTCCTACAAAAACACTTACATATCTTGTACAGCTCCGCTCAAGCAGATTGCATTATAACTTCCTTGGCAACAGAAAAAAATATAGTATTGTTGCTATTCTTACTGTACATTACTGTTTAAATGTTTGGAGTGGGTAACATTTTTTAAATGTTTTTGAAAAAGTCTCTTATGCTCACCATGGCCGTTTTTATTAAGATCAAAAATCACGATTTTGTGAATGATTATTACAATGTACAATAACTTTCCTATTTAATATTAATAGCATCATTTCTCAGTATCACATTATCCTTCAGAAATCATTCTAACATAATGATCTGGTTGCTAAAAGACACGTTGAAAATAGTTGTGCTGTTATATATTTTTGTGGAAACATACTTTTTTCAGGATTATTTGAATTATTTGAAAAATATATATTTTTGTGTAACATTATAATCAATGTATTCATCATCAATTTAATTCCAATTTCCTTGATAAATAAAAGTACGGATTTCTTTCTTAAACTTTTGAACGGTAGTGAATATCTATATTTGATGTCCATCAAATACTTTTAATGCTGCATAAATTGTTACTGTTGTCACCAGTCTGCTTTAAGCAGTGCTTAAAAAAAATTAATAAAGCCCAATAGCTAATTAAGCAGTGCTTTACTTTGTGAAATCTTAAAGCTATTCTTGTAGCGGGGTCATTTACTTTTTATTCTGATATATTTTTGCTTTCAGTACATTTGCATTTAGTTCTAGTGTCAGAAGATCTATTTTGTTCCTAATGAACTTACAATTACTCCAGAAGTGTTAACGCACACTTATGCCACACTTAAAAAGTATATATATCATTAGATACAAAACCAACAGGCTATTATTAAAACAAATACAACAAGCACATTTTAAGAAAAACATTCAAGTTTGGTGGACATAAAATATTTTAGTTTTAGTATTATGGTACATAGTGGTACATAGGGAACTACACCTGTGGTAACTTTTGAGAGAAATATACTTTTAAAAAAACATCTTAAAATATGCAATAAGTTACAATGACAACAGCCGATTAAAAGTCATTATAAATGGTAAAGAAATGTCTTACTTCTGAAAAAAAGTCTAGCGTCATCTGTTTGCATCTTGTTAGGGTTAGATACAATACCATTCATATACTTTTAAACTAGGCTTAAATGTCCAAATACTTTTAATGGCTATTGCATATTTGTCACTTTTTTATTATTATTATTTTAATCCTCAATCCCAAAGTTCATTGCACCACAAAAGCAAAGCACTTGCTGTTATCGCACCTCTCAGTGAAAGATGACAGCTTGTTAAGGTCTTTTTCTGGACACCCACGGAGCCATTACAGTGCCACTGCAGATTAGAATATGTCCAGGTGAGTGGAACCAAATATGAATCAGCATGACATTGCAGCTCTATAAGTTGCAGTACATGCATGTACACATATAAACATAGACATGTAATAATAGAGCACAAACTGGTATACGGTGGGTCACCATTTCCATAGTGACTCAGACCCAAGTTTACTTCAGCAGAACTACAGTTAATCTGCGTTATTAATCTTCATTACGCTAACAATGAATGTGAGGGTACATTAAAGAGAGAGTACTGGAACAACCAGCAAAGTACAGTGACAAAGGAGGCGCAGTTATATTTCTTGCATACCCACCACTTATCATTCCGAATCTCTGTGACAGCAACTTTCCCAATAAGACAGGTTATTCTTCTGAGCGCTTTGAGTCGCCGTGAATATTTCCTGGGGTACTGGGGGCTAGTGCTAATAAATGGACTTCCTGCGCAGGTTTTCTATTTGCAGGTGGCCAAAGCGTGTGTTTGAAGAGATAACCCATGCCACCTCAGCGGGAGGGGGTGAAAAATACTCTTGCATTTTTCTCACCTCTTGCTGGTTCATGCTCACAAATATGCTCTTTGTAAGTGTGTGTGAGGTCTCATACTCTGCATTCATCCAGGTCGACTGAATCAGTATGGAATCAGTATACTGTTATTTGTGAATTGCGTCTTGGTCAAAATGCTTGGTCACATTTTGTGATGCCATAATTGTATGTATGTGTGATATAGACAGGCTGTGGGACTTAGCTGTGCCTGGCACTGCTGTAGAGACGGATTACTGTCATAAACTGATCAGATAAGGATTACCAGCCTGGCATGTATCTGCCCAGCTAATGACCCAGGCCCAGAGTGGCATTATGCAGTGTTACAGCACTACTGCATGCTTCAGTTCGCTCACACAGGCCATTTGCCCCAAAACAATCCTCCCAGTTCAGCTCTACACTTACACTTATTTTTTTCTTTGGCATGCCCACCATGGCTTTTCTCTCTCTCTCTCTCTGTAACACTTTAAAACCATGATTCACTTATTCTATAAACACCAGTGATGTGATAAAGAGTGGGAAAAACACTGGAAGCCAGCATATACACTGCCAAATCATCATGTCAGGTTAACATATAAGAGAAGAGCTATTTCACAATGCTGTTTTATTCTACAACTTTTTCTTG
The DNA here is from genome assembly GCA_023029165.1 of Gobiocypris rarus. Taxonomy (NCBI): domain Eukaryota; kingdom Metazoa; phylum Chordata; class Actinopteri; order Cypriniformes; family Gobionidae; genus Gobiocypris; species Gobiocypris rarus. The sequence continues at coordinate 23,286,690 of CM040934.1, read as the reverse complement.
ATATTACAGTTTTAAGGTGGCATATTTGTAGCTGTGACATTAAAGATATGGTTCACCCAAAAGTTAGGTATGGAAGGAAATGATGGGTGAACTATCCCTTTAAAAAAATGATCAATCACTGGACCCCCCCCCTGTTTACACTGTTTTTATTTCTAGAATTACATTTTAAAATAAAATGAAATAGAAAATGGTTATTTAAAATAAAATCATAAAATTGCAAAATATTATTTCACAGTTTTTTACTTTTGATTAAATAAATGTAGTACTGGTAAGCACAAGAAACTTCTTTCAAAAACATGAAAAAAAGTCTTACGATCTTACGACCTCAAACTTTTGAACGGTAGTGTATACTTTTCTACATTTTAAAGGGATGGTTCCAAATTATAGCATCTTTTTTTTTTTGCCCTCATGTCATCTCAAACCTGTATGACGTTCAAAAAAGCACCACAAAAGTGTACATTTTAATAATAATAATAACAACAACTTTATTAACTTACAGTTGTTTATAGTTGTCCTGTATTTGAGACCTTAATATGGTTACGTTCACACACAGTTTGGTTATGTACGGAACTGACAACCGCATTCTATAACCAAACTCACACATAAATTTTCAGGACTCACAAGTGCAGTCTCAGGTTACGTCTGTGGTTTCCTGAAAAGGGAACAAGACATTGCATCAAAGTATTAATACTATGGGAACAGGTCTTGAAGCATGTGTGAAATCAGTCCAATGATGTGGCGGGACGTCAGCCTGTAGCGTGTGATGTCACAACCAGGAAGCTCTATAAGTAGCACCTGGACCAAACAATGTCAGCTTCTGGTAGGCCGAAGCAAGACATTCACAGGTATGCAGGAAGTATGGCAGGGCAACGCAACACCTCGTTCCCTTCTCAGGAAACCATGGTTACAGTTGTAACCTGAGACGTTCCCTTTCAAGGGAAATCATGCTGCGTTGGACTAGCGATGATATGGGAACATTAATACCCACTCCACTGTACTGACAAGTGCCTAGTGTGAATCACGTGAGCACAACTAAGACATGAGCACCCAGGACACCGTTGTGGACCCCAGCTTATAAAATGAATGCAGGGATACTCCTGACCATAAAGCTTTAGAAGCTCCCATACTCCTGGTACCGCAGGCCGCATAAGCAAGAGAAATAGCCCTGACTATCCACTTGGTCATAGTTTGTTTGGTCGCTGGAGAACACGTCCTATACGACCCTAAACACAAACAGCGGATCAGATTTTCTCTACAAGGAAGCTCTGTGGACATATGCATCTAGTGCTCTCACTGGGAAAAATAAATTCTGCTTTTCCTGGTCGGTGGAGGTGGTGGACAAAAGGCTTGCAAGGTGATCAATCGTGCAAAATTGGTAGGAACCTTAGGGTAACCTGGTCAAGGATGCTGAAATGATTTAACCATACTGGGTGCAAACTCTAAACATGAAAGGTATACCAACAGAGCCTGAATATCTCCTACTCTCCCAAGAGATTTAATAGCTATAAGAACAGTATATAGTTTTACTATAGTTTTCAGAGTCAGTAATTGTCCCAACAGTAGTCCCAAATAGTGCAGTGGACAGACCCTTTAGTACCATGGCTCATCCCAAGCCAGAACCCCTACATGGCTTGCAGGCCTGAGCCTCAATGCACCACAAAGGAAATGAGTTACCAGTGGGTTTCCCCTAATGACTCACCACCTAAAGGTGCATGGTAAGCAGCTATGGCTGCCACACACACCTTCAAGTGGAGAGGGATAGCCCTGCGGAGAACCAATCCAGAATGAACTCCAGCACTCAACCAACCAAGCAGTTAACTGGGTCCTACTGGCAATGATGAGAGCGACGCTGAGGTTGGATGCGTGAGGGAGAGTACATGATGGCCACTTAGGTCTGGAAGGAAATGCTTTAAAGCTAGAAAAACAGCCATCATCTCCAGGCAATGTATGTGCCAAGAGAGGCGATGAACTCCTCCACAAACCTTGCATTCATCCCAGATGATGACCGGTGCCTGTTTTTTTCTCCAGACATGACACTTCCTATTCAGGCCAAAGAGTTCAGTCTTTGTTTCATCATACCAGATAATTTTGTTTCTCATGGTCTGAGAGTCCTTCAGATTTCTTTTGGCAAACTCCAGGCAGGCTGTAATGTGGCTTTTACTGAGGAGTGGCTTCCGTCTGGCCACTCTACCATACAGGCCTGATTGGTGGAGTGCTGCAGAGATGGTTGTTCTTCTGGAAGGTTCTCCTCTCTCCACAGAGAAATGCTGGAGCTCTGTCAGAGTGACCATCGGGGTCTTGGTCACCTCCCTGACTAAGGCCCTTCTCCCCCGATTCCTCAGTTTGGCCGAGTGGCCAGCCCTAGGAAGAGTCCTGGTGGTTCCAGACTTTTTCCATTTACGGATGATGGAGGCCACTGTGCTCATTGGGACCTCCCATGCAGCAGAAATTTTCCTGGTCCCTTCCCCAGATCTGTGCCTTGATACAATCCTTTCTCGGAGGTCTACAGACAATTCCTTGGACTTCATGGCTTGGTTTGTGCTCTGACATGCACTGTTAACTGTGGGACCTTATATAGACAGATATGTGCCTTGCCAAATAATGTCCAATCAACTGAATTTACCACAGGTGGACCTCAATCAAGTTGTAGAAACATCTCAAGGATGATCCGTGGAATCAGGATGCACCTGAGCTCAATTTTGAGTGTCATGGCAAAGGCTGTGAATGTACATGAGATTTTTTTTTTTTTTAATACATTTACAAAGAATTTAAACAAACGTCTTTAGAGGTGTCATTCTGGGTTATTGTTTGTAAATAATGTAAATAATTTAATTCATTTTGGATTAAGGCTGTAACATAAAATGTTGACTGTGAATACTTTCCGGATGCACTATGAAAGCTGCTGTCGGTTAATGAAGATTTGACAGATGATCTCACAGCTCAATTGGACTCTTATCGTATGAAATGTCATAAAAAGTTTCAGTTTTATGGATGTCGCCATCATTGATGTTACTTTGGTCACTGTCACTATGGTTTCTGGTAAAATAATACAGGCTTGACTCCTGTTGCACATTTATACAGACACTATTTGAGACGCTACTTTAAATTGGTATTTATTTTTACATTGGGATATTTCGAGACTCACACCTGTAAGTAGGTGCGGTTGTCAATCCCAAAAACTGACAGTGTGAACATGTCATATGTTCCAAGTATTTTGGAGATTTTTTTTTGAGGAAGAGGTTTACATTTACATTTGCATTTATTCACTTAACAGACAGAAAAGTGCAGCTTGAACATTTTGCTATAAATATCTCCTTGTGTGTTCCACAGAAGTAAAAAGTCATATAGGTTTCAAAAGACATGAGGATGATTAAATGATGACAGAATTAAAAAAAATGTGGGTTCACTGTCCGTTTAAAAATAATGACAGAAGCCATTTATTTAGATGAATAATGATCTTATTTAGAGCTAATGTACTGGCAAGCCAGGTCTCACTTTGAACTTCTCAAATGCAGGACACGTAGCCGAAACGGCGGATCTTTTTCTTTTGCATCATCTAGACAACCTCTGCCAGAATCAGAGGACAAAATTCTTCTCTGCCGCTCAGACAGGAGGGAACATAATGAGGGTCTCAGGGGCATTATTAATATTGGATTGGGAGACAGCCCGGGTGGAATACCACTTGAATCATCCTCATTCTGATTCAACTCTGAAAGCAGGTTGAATGTGATGGCAGTGATCAGAGTGCAACAGAACAGTCTGTTCCACATCTCATTTCTCACCTTCTCTCTTCTCTATCGCTTGCTTTCTCTTTCTGCATTTGCTTCTTTCTACCTGAATGTTGGCAGGTGCATGTGTAGGAGTACTCATGCTATTCTGGAACTTCTGTCTTCTACCCCACTCAGTTGACCCTTTACTGGAATGCACATCTGCATAAGTAAAATCCCTTTTAAAAGCTTTTCTGCATTATTTTCACCCTTTGCAAACAATAAGGGACTGATAAATGATCAAAGAGTCCTTGTAATAAACTGTACATGGTGTGGTGAAATCACATAACTGTTTGACAATCCTGTCACTGGTAGGAGGAGCAGAGTGGTGTCATTCATCAGTTCTCCAATCATCTTTCCCTGAGCTCTCGTGGGCTTCCTTTATCAGGGGAAAGAGATGGATTGAATTTTGTTTTTTGTCCTGGTGTGTTGTGTGATTCGTCTGCACTTTGACCCTGGAAACAGATCAATAGAGGACACTCCCAGTATCTGTGTGTGGGATCGGCCTCTACAATGTAATATCACTTATCATAGCTGATGAATGAATGAAACAGAGCAGAGGCAAGCTCTAATGAGGTGTTCAGAAGTATATAATTGTACAATAAATAGATATATAGCTTGAAAAATATAGGCATTTTAAGATAAATACTATATAGCCACATGTCTTTCTTGCTTACATTTAAATTCACTGGTGATTTTTTTAAGCTGACAAAGAACACCATTAAATGGTCGATACAACTTGTGCATTATATTCCAAGTCCAATGAAGCAATAGAATATGGGTAGAGTAACATTTAAGTCATATACTAAAATCCAAAAGTTTAGGATAAAATGTTTGAAAGAGTCTCTAATGCTCAGCAAGATTGCATGTATTTGCTAAAAAATATATATATAGAAAAAAACAGTAATATTGTGAAATATTATTACTATTTAAAAAAATAACTGTTTTCTATTTTAATACATTTTAAAATGTAATTTTTTCCTGTGATGGCAAGGCTGAATTTTCATCATCATTACTCCAGTCTTCAGTACCACATGCTTTTTCAGAAATCATTCTAATACACGGATTTGCTGCTCAAGAAACATTTGTTTAAAAACAATAAAAACAATGGTTGAAAAAAATCATTGTGCTGCTTAATATTTTTGTGGAACTTTTTTGAAGGGTATTTGAAATAGATTTTTTTGTAAAAGTCACAATTGGTCAATTTAATGCATCATTGCTGGATACAATTATTCATTTATTTCAAACAAACAAAAAATCTTACTTACCCCCAAACTTTTGATCAGTAGTGTATTTATTTCATTTGAAAATATATTTAAATATATAAAAGTATGGTGCATCATGTGACATAATCAGGCCTTTTGTTCTTAAATTTCTGGCAGTTTTTTAGATAAAGCTATAATCACTTTAGAAGACTCGGAATATAAATTGTATAGATTATTTAAATTATACTTTACGTCATTTTTGAATCTTGAGAATCTTAAGAGAAAAATAAAAAAATTATTTGGAATGACATGAGGATGAGTAAATGACAGAATTTTTGGTAACACTTTATTTTACAGTGACATTGCTACATATGTTATGCAGTTACGATAGTGATAACTATACATTATGCATAATTAATAACTAACCCTTATCCTAACCCTATAGTAAGTACATGTAGTAACTTAATATTACTCTGTACTTAAATGTATAATTATAGTGTAAGAAAGAAGCCTTAAATAAAGTGTAACCAAATGTTCGTTATGGAATAAAATATTTTTGAGATTCGGTCTATACGTAGTTCATTCAAAATAAAAGATTAATCTGAAATGTTTGGTAAAGATGCAGAAGGGCTGAAGTTTATTGCATGGCTCCAACTGAAACATGCACATGCATGTGCTGAAAAGAATTTAGAAATTCTCTCTATATACGCTCTTGCGTTGTGCCAAAATCTCTGTGATACTATTATACTGAGCAAGAGCAATTATATAGAATCGATCTCATTTCCACTGTTGTAGACTGCTCAGTCAACATTAGGCCAATTTTGTGATAATGTTTAAAGGAGATCATTCATTTATTCTCACCACCCCCTTCTGTGATGGCCATTTTGCAGATTTAAGGCAGAGAGGAAATCCCACCATAAATGCTGATTAACTCTATATCTGCTCCATTCATTTTAAGTCAAAGTGTTTTGCTGTTTTTCCCCCGATAGCAGCGGTGGAATCTGCAGCCCTCTCAGGTGTGATGAATTGGTGGTGTCCTTGGCACAGTTAATTTGCAATCCATTACAGCGCATTAGCTTTGTGTCAGAGAGGAACCCAAACACCATGCATCACTAAAGTGAGGGGATGTGATCAGATACCCCAACCTACACCCACATACCATTGACTTGCAGAGCACGTTTGAATATTAATTTGTCTTTTATAAAGTGTGTTGAAATTAAGCCAGAACTGTTTAAAGGAGGTGTTAAATAAATTTAGGGTAAAAACTGGAAGAACACTGTAGTGCTCAGATGTTGCTCATGTTTTATATATCAAGAAACTTATCTGAGACCTCAGTTATTCTTCATCTATCAGCTTTGTTTTAAAGGGAAAACACCCTTAGGAAATGAATAATGCATTTATTTACATATAAAGAGAGTACTTATACACTTATACACAAAATATAGTAGAGAAAGAGAAAGTATAGAATATATACACTTTTTACTTAATTTTCTGCATCAGTCTTAGGGTCACATGATCCTTCAGAAATCATTCTAATATCCTGGTGATTAGATAATCAAGAAACATTTCACTGTATGTGTATCTATACAACAACATAAAATTGAATGCACACGCAGACGGACGGACGAATAGATAGATAGATAGATAGATAGATAGATAGATAGATAGATAGATAGATAGATAGATAGATAGATAGATAGATAGATAGATAGATAGATAGATAGATAGATAGATAGATAGATAGATAGATAGATAGATAGACAGCACAGTGTGACATTGAATCTGACACACTAGATGAGACATGTGAGGAGTCTTTTTCTCAAGAGAGCAATTTAAGAAGCATGAGACTCCATTTGCTCTCCATTTTCTCTTATTGCCGTTTAATCTCATTGCTGTCATTTCAGAAATTAATGATATCTTTTTTTCTATCCTATGGGTGAGTCTCACCTTGGAGAAGATCATATCTTAGCACATGCTTCTTAGTGTTTGCTTCAGTCCAGATGTATTACAGGCCTCAAGTGCAATGTTTCATATAGGACAACACTCAGACAGCCCATTAAGATGTCCCTAAACATTACTGTGTGTAAAGTCATGTTCATTAATTCATGATCTATTTTCGTGCCATGGGTACTCACATATTGAGCATATATCTTCTCGGTTAGCATCAGTGAGGCTCTGGCTCTGTGGAGGATGGACTGAGATGTTTCCACCTCTGCAGACCTGCGGTTAGCACCTAGCTGGCAAGGTGCTGACATTCCCGCTCCTCAGTCCAGGCAGGAGCATACGGTCAAATCCACCCCCATCTCTGGATATGTGCACAGCGGAGGGAGATGGAGGATTGCATATGCACAGGGAGAACTGTAGAAGAGAAGCAATAATGAAAGTGTTTTCTAAAGCTACACAAAGTTGCACAGTAAGTTCTTTAACTTCAATGAGATGACAAATCGAGTTCCTTCCCACACACAAATAAAAAACCCCAAAAGACAACATTAAGCTCAATCTGTATTTTAGTTTATTAGGTACAAAGCAGCAGGGCTCATTAAGTACATTTTATTAGTTGGCTTTCAAAATATGTGCATTGAGCTACACGCTGCATTTCCATGTCCCTCCTGCATCTGAAACCATATGACCATGTTAAAGAAATATAGGGCACCCAAAAATTCGGTCATCATTAACCCTCATGTCATTCTAAAGCCATAAGACCTGATAGTTTTCACTCCCTCCATTGAATGTCAAGGTAACCAAAACGTAAAAGATCCAAAAAGGTTATAAAGGCAATGTAAAACATATCAATATAAATCGAGTGGTTTAATCCAAGTCTTATGAAGAAATACAAGGTTTTATTAGCGTGATACACGAAACACACACGACACACTCTTGTAACGCATTCACAAGCTTCCATTTACAATACATGTGTGTTGATCATTGTTTAGATGTAATTTAAAACCTAAATTAAATCTGTTCATCATAAGCGATCGTATCTCTTCACAAGACTTGGATTAAACAACTCAATTCATATAGATTTTTTTACAACACCCTTTTATCTTTTAAGTTTTGGTTAGCTGGACTTTCAGTGGAAGGACATAAATCTCTCAGGTTTACTTAAAAATATCTTAATTTGTGTTTTGGAAGATTAACCAAGTCATACAGGTTTGGAAAGACATAAGGGTGAGTAAATTATGAAAGATTTTTCTTTTTGGGTGAACTATCCCTTTAACTGCAGTTGGTTAAATTATGAACTTATTTAGCCTGAATTACCGAAACAAGGAGACGTGCACTATATAGTATCAGGTTTCATAGAAATATAAAGTCATCCTTCTCCTCTTTCCTCTCCATCTCTAAGTGGGAGATCAGGTATAACGGTCTACATTGTGTCTGTATTGATTTCAGCTCTGCTAGGGACTTTGAAGACTATTGATGGGAAGTAAATGGTGCCCTGTGTCTTATTCTGATGGTACAAGTATCTCCACCCTCCTCACTTTTTGCTTGTGTGTGTTCCACATTGCCTTTTTCTTTGGTGTAATAACACCCAATTCAGTGCTGAAAATTCTCACCCAATTTTTGTTGAAATTCTCAAAACTATTGTGAATTATGGAGGGCCGCTTTGTATGGTGGTCTGGGTCCAAAGGGGCCAAGCAGTGCTGTGGTTGAGCAGAGCTGCTCAGATGGCTGTGTTTACATCAGGCACCAGTGCTGGCAAAGCCTCCAGTCACAGCAAATGGTGCTGTTGGCTAAACATACTGCTGTCAGGAGACTCCCACTGTCAACTTCATCTGGGAGAATTCAACAAGACCGGGAAAGCCAGTCTTGCGGGGCAGTATACATTTCAATGTTCAGCCTAAAAATCAAGCAGTATCTTTAGACCGAAAATTTTCAGAAGAAAGTTGGACAACATGAAACTCACCACAATGAGACCAGGTTGTTGCTATGCAGTTACTAAGGCCCTGTCTTAAATGGCACCCTTAACACTCACGGTCTTCCTATGAGTCTACACTTTTTGTGACATAAGAAAGCTTTGACTATCGGAAAGAAGTCTGCTGCTGAGCTCGCACCAGTGTGGAAAGTGTGCATCGAGGGTCCATATCGACCGCAAATGGGGTGCTCACAAGCACCCTTCTGAGACTTAAAATGACAAATGGGACACCCTACGGTCTCATGGACTTAACAGACATGCGCACGCGACAGCCACTGTAAGCCCACGAGAACGAAAGTGCATATGAAGTGTACCATTTGGGACAGGGCCTAAGGTGTACTGAGAGCTTTTAATGTGTTGGTATGTAGGTGATCTGTGTGTGTGTGTGTGTGTGTGTGTGTGTGTGTGTGTGTGTGTGTGTGTGTGTGTGTGTGTGTGTGTGTGTGTGTGTGTGTGTGTGTGTGTGTGTGTGTGTGTGTGTGTGTGTGTGTGTGTGTGTGTGTGTGTGTGTCCTTGGTGGGTTTTATAGGTACTATAGGTTTCCAAATCAGGATTTTTCTGCCTAATGCTTTTAGCTCTGTGATTGGTGGTCCAGCCATGAAATTACAGAGGGCCAAGCCATAGCAAGTTAATAAGAGACTAATATCAAATGACAGGAAAATTGACCAATCATATGGTCCCTCTAAATGGGTGGGGCTTGTTATCACAAGTTTAGACGCGTCCCGCCCACTATGGGGGAAGACCATTGGAAAACAAAAATGCTGATAAAATAGTTAGCGCTATGGAAACTGCAAGCAAGGAGGAAGACATTATTGCTTATTTATTACTCACACCATTTTCAGATTAGGTTTTAAAGAAAAGCTGGAATTAATCGCAAAGGAAGACCTATACCAGAGCTTAATTTTATGTAGAAAGCCAAAGCTTTTTAAAGCATTTCAACCACAGCAATTAAGTGATACCTCTGGATGACAACATCAATCAAGAAACTAAAGCTTTACTGCTGGAATTTGCTGTTTGAGTAAATTATTTAAAACCTAATAGGTTATGTGACTGATTCTATTTTGTCCGTCGCTCCCACTCTTTTATATATGTTAAGCTTTAGTGGAGAAAACTGTTATTTTGCAGAATTACTGGTCAGTCAATTTACTAACTGCTGTAATCCTGCATAATAGTTACATTTCTCCCCAATCATAAATGTAATACTTTTAAATTACATACTTTTAATCTGCTGCTGTGCCAGTCTAATGATATGATATATTATCAACATATGTAGAGGTGTCTGGCGCTAATGTGCTTTGGTCTGAGCGCTGTCATGATGCATCGGCTTACATTACTTTTTTTGTTGTTGTTGTTTTGTGGCCAGTTGTCACCATATTCCACTGAAATGACACACCGATTGAGTGATGATGCAATTCTTTGTAATGATGATTTGCATTTTATATTTAATTTTGGTGATAACCCTCACGCTCACTCTGATGTTTGCTTGTGGCATTTCTTGTCAAATGTATCATGCAGTATTATAGAAGACACAGTAAGCTAGGCTGATTTTAGGTTACTTTTTTCCCGAGGGCCAAAGAGTCCCGGTTCGCTACTGTGTGTGTGTGTGTGTGTGTGTGTGTGTGTGTGTGTGTGTGTGTGTGTGTGTGTGTGTGTGTGTGTGTGTGTGTGTGTGTGTGTGTGTGTGTGTGTGTGTAAAAGAAATCCAGCAACATGCATTAAGGTTAATTCAAATCAAAGCTCTCATACAAATCAATATCTCATTGGTTTGAAGAACACTGATTTAAAATTATTGTGAAAGTTGATGCCGTGCTGAGTTTTTAGGAAGAAATTATGTGCACCTGGTGTTGTAATTTTTGTACACATCAAATTATTCATGTATAAAAAGGGTTGCATATGTGCCAGGACACAAAAGAGCTGACGACAAGCTTCTATTCTGAAGATAACCTCAGGAACAGGTTGCGCAAGATGTCAAAAGAGACTATCTGCTGCTATCGTCTTTTTGTGCAGATGTGCCCATAGATATGTAGTTTGGGTCATGGAGGATGATGATGATGAACTGTGTCATTCTTGCCCTCTACTCCCATTTTCCTCTACCTGTCTCAGATCTCTCGGCTGGGCTTGGAATAGGCAAGTGTGTGTGTGCCTAGGTATTTTTCTTAGAGTCAATATGCATTTTTAATGAAGAGCAGCATGGCTTTTCTTTACACTCTCAGATTGCTTTCCAGGACAAAGAGTCTCAATTCTTAACAGTGCTTGTATATGTGTGTAAGCATGTGTAAATGCATTCACACACTCAGGAGTAAACACAAGATTAAATATGAAGTGTGCTATGTTGAAATATTTTCTCCTATCTTGCTTCAATGCGCAGAGTCAGCTATAAGCCATTTGTGCACTTATTTCATGAACAGTGTAAACACAATGGCTCTGATGTATAGAGCACAATAGTGACTGTCCACTGTTTCTCAGAACACCTTGGTTCGATACCCTTTTTCCTATAAATTTTTTTCCATAGGCATTTCAAAAACTTATATACAAAAAAATATATATATACAAGGATCCTTTAGCTTGAGCCCATAGAACTAACATGGTTTTTGCAAATTATGTACAACCCCAAATCAGAAAAAGTTGGGACAGTATGGAAACGCAAATAAATATAAAATAAAGAAGTGATTTCTAAATTTACTTTGACTTGTATTTAATTGCAGACAATATGAACAAAAAATATTTCATGTTTTGTCTGGTCAACATTCATGTCATACAACATTCATGTAAATAAGCATCCTTTCCTGTCATTCAGACCTGCAACACATTTAAAAAAAAAAGTTGGGACAGGAGCAATTTAGGGCTAGTAATGAGGTAAAATGGTTAAATAATGATGTGATTTGAAACAGGTGATGTCAACAGGTGATTGTAATTATGATTTGGTACAAAAGGAGCATCCAAGAAAGGTCTAATCCTTTAGGAGCAAAGATGGGCAGAGGACCGCCAGTTTGCCAACAAATTAGGGCTGTGCAATTAATTAGATTTTGATTTTGGCTCCCAACGATCACCAAAATAGTACAATCGAGAAAAAACTATTATTTTGCCATGTTCTGTTTTGCAAGTACACTCTTATTTTGTTCTGAATGAAACGCGCACGCGCACCTCCGCCCCTCGCCACACAATCTCTCAGGTCGTGACTCGTATGCATATCATCCGCTGGAATTTGAAAACATGCGCGAGTAAAGATGGCAAAAGGAGGGCAGTTACAGCAGCGTTTGGTGAGCAAAAAAGGCAAAACCAACTCCGTTGTCTTGGAGCAGTTTGGCTTCGAGGAATCAGACGACGAGCAGAAGCATGCTACATGGATTACTAGTGTTGTCATAAGTACCGACTTCGACACCAAAGGCCTGTTGCATAAAGCTAGCTGAACAAACTCTGAGTTTCAGAGTAGGTTTAGAGTTGACAAATCCAGATAAATCCAACCTGGTTTAGATCAAGTTCAACCGTTTCTCAAAGCTTGGTATAAACTTTCTCTGTCAACTCAGGTTCAATCCAGAGTTTGTGATTAACACTGAAGCGCATGCACCTGAAAGTGTGACACGTGCAAACAGCCAATCACAGAGTTCGTTTGATTCACTTCACGCAAGAGAAGGCGCCATTCACTTCTCTTCTGAAGACTGAGAGATTGTTTAGAAAATTATCATGAAATGAAATGTGTTTAAAGCAGGAATAAACACTGCTGCTGCAGCTGAAACAATATCTGACTATATCAATGCATGATGTGAATCAAAGAAATATGCCTAATAATTATAGGTTCACAAAGAGCTCAAATAAATACTTGTGTGTTTAAAATAATTATGAATGCATGTATTATATTTATATTAATATTTGGCTACTTGTCAATATAATCATTTGAATATATTATGTGAATTAAAAGAAATTGTAATTGTAACAAAAGATGAGCAATTTTGTCTCTAAAGTTTTTTCACTATAAACTACTTTAATTTGAGAGATACAGGTGGTGTGAGTTTTACTTGCAGCTGATTGGTCCAGTTTGAGTTTGTGATCTCTAACCCAGAATAAAAGCTGCTCCAGAGCAGGTTAGCTGTGTAGTGTACGTTACCATGGTGATTAACACTGCTAAAAACCAATCCACCTTCTTGAGCCCGAAAAACCAGAGTTTGCTCAAACTAATCTCAAACTTACCTGGGTAGCAACTGAAACCAGCTTTGTGCAACAGGCCACCAATCGGGACTTGAGGTTTTAAAAATGTGACGCTTTAGTGCATTCATAAACACCTCTGAATGGCCATCGCGCTCATGCGTTCATCAAACACATCTGTGATTGGCTACAATAATCAGCGCTTCACAAACATGTTATAAATATACATCAATGACGCTTTTCACAGAGTGCTTGCACAGATACACACGGAACGTTTGAATGCGTCTATCAGCCTACCGGTCCGCTGGTCGACGCCTTGCTGCTTGTGCTCCCGGTTTCAAAACATTTTCAAACACTTCCGTGTGCTTTCAAGCGCTGCCGTGCGCTGATCATTGTAGCCAATCACAGGCACATCCGATGAGCGCGAGAGTACAATGGCCAGTCAGAGGTGTTTACGATTACAGCTCAACAGCGCTCAAAGCGGCACATTTTTAAAACATCAGTATTTGGTATCGAGGTCGGTACTTTTGACAACACTACGAGTTACTAGCTGGAATTTGTTGAATATATTTTTGCCAAAATGTTGCCTACTTGTTTTCAAGAGATTGTGGAAGTGCACTTTATTGTTGATCTTATTTATTTGTGGTTATCATTTTTACTTGAATACTTTTATACTTTTATTTGAATATATGTTATTATTTATTTTAATAGTTCAAAAAGTACAACAAATGTTACAATTTCAATTTAAGAATTCTTGAATGTGTCTTTTTAATAAATGCAACACATTCCCAAAGTCATGTGAAATAATCGTGTTACATAATCGTGATTTCAATATTGACCAAAATAATTGTGATTATGATTTTTTCCATAATCGAGCAGCCCTACAACAAATACGTGAGAAAATTATTGAAATGTTTAAAAACAATGTTCCTCAAAGAAAGATAGGAAGAGATTTGGATATTTCACATTCAACAGTGCATAACATAATTAAAAGATTCAAGGAATCTGGAGGAATTTCAGTGCATAAAGGACAAGGGAGCAAGCCTAAGCTGAACAACTGTGATCTCCGATCCCTCAGGCGGCACTGCATCAAGAATCGTCATTCATCTGTAAGCCATATCACCACATGGGCTCAGGACTACTTTGGCAAACCTTTGTCAAGTACCACAATACGTAGTTACATCCACAAATGCCAGATAATATTATCACTGTTAGCCCTATGTTAACAGTGTCCAGAAGCGCCGTCGACTTCTCTGGGCTCGGAGGCATCTGGGATGGACCATCACACAGTGGAAACGTGTACTGTGGTCAGATGAATCAGTATTTCAGGTATTTTTTGGGAGGAATGGACACCGTGTGCTCCGGACCAAAGAAGAAAAGGATCATCCAGACTGTTACCAGCAACAAGTCCAAAAGCCAGGGTCTGTCATGGTATGGGGTTGTGTCAATTCCCTTAGCAAAGGTAACTTGCACTTCTGTGAAGGCACCATTAATGCAGAAAAGTACATAGAGATTTTGGAGCATAAAATGCTGCCTTCAAGAAGACATCTTTTCCAGGGACGTCCATGCATAATTCAACAAGACAATGCAAAACCACATTCTGCACACATTACAAAATCCTGGCTGTGGAGGAAGAGGGTACGGGTACTTGACTGGCCTGCCTGCAGTCCCGACCTGTCTCCAATAGAGAATGTGTGGTGCATTTTGAAGCGCAAAATGCGACAACGAAGACCCCGTACTGTTGCCCACCTTAAGACTTGTTTGCAGGAAGAATGGGACAAAATTACACCTGAAACACTTCATCACTTGGTGTCTTCAGTCCCTAAACGTCTTTTAAGTGTTGTGAAAAGGAATGGCAACATTACAAAGTGGTAAATGCTTTACTGTCCCAACTTTTTTTTAAATGTGTTGCTGAATAACAGGAAAGGATGCATATTTACAAATGACATGAAGTTGACATGACAAAACATGAAATATTTTTTGTTCATATTGTCTGCAATGAAATACAAGTCAAAGTAAATTTAGAAATCATTTCTTTTTTTAAATTATTTGTGTTTTCCATACTGTCCCAACTTTTTCTGATTTGGGGTTGTAATACTAATATATATACACTGTTAGATATATTATTGATAAAAATATACACTACCATTTAAAAGTTTGGGGTCAGCAAGATTTTCAACAATCTCTGATGCTCATTAGGGCTCTATATTTATTTGATCAACAGTAATGTAAAATATGTTTCAAATTTAAAATAACTTTTGTTTATTTAAATTTATTTTAAAATGTAATTTATTCCTGTCAAGTTGAAGCTGAATTTTCAGCACCATTACTCCAGTCTTCAGTATCAAATGATCATTCTAATATGCTGATTAATGCTCAAGAAATATTTCTTGTTATTATCAATGTTTAAAACAGTTATGATGCTTTACATTTTTGTGGAAATTGTGTTTTTTCCTGGATTCTTTGATGGATAGAAAGTTTAAAAACATTATTTATTTAAAATAGAGAAAAAAAATGAAGATGTAACTGACTTGTTTCTTCAACAGGAGTGCATACTATCGCTCAGTCATGCTGCTCATATAGTAGCTTTGTTGGGAAATATTTATACTTGATCGCTAAAAAAATCTCTGTGGAAATAATAATACAAAGAACTACGCTATGTTTGTTTGAGCGTTCCGACACATCAACTTCTGGCTCGACCATATCGGTTTGTTAGAACAATGTCTGGAAAACCTGTTTGGAAATAATCATTATTTTTAACAATCCATATGGTCAGCTGATGAGGCAGCGCATGCAATGCATCCCTGCTCAGCCCTCCATGATCCTAATTAAAGCAATTAATCAGCTGAATTACGCTGAGATCATACACCGCTCCACCAGCCGCTCACAAGGGGCCCTTAGAGTGACCAGAGCTGCATGGATGCTAAAGTTTAATGAACTGCTGCTTGAATGACATCAGATTTTTTTGGGTTCAAAATAATGAGGCACTTTGACGGGTGACTTTTACAAATCAGATGCGAACACGTTCATAAAAATGCCAGGCTGTTGTAGTGAAGTGTAGAGCGTTTAGGCTTGAGTGAATGGCAGCAAGGCAGCCAAGTTGGATTAATATATTTCTCTATTTCGCTCAAATATTTGCATATTCTCTCGCAGCCCTACAGACTTACACACAAACATAGATACGCAACATGCTCTGAGGGTCACAGCGGCAGTGCTGGCACAACTCATTCCCATCTCAATAGTTTGTGTGTGCATGTGTCTCTGCGTGACTTGGGCATTGTGTCTCTGTTTTTGGAGGGGACCAATGGCAGACACACTACGTCAAGCTGCTGTTTGTCACTATCAGGAAGTGATCAGATGAGAGTACAGCGTCACGAGTCACGGGCTCATAGCAACAGCAAGAAAAGTGACAGAGAGAGGAGGAGCAGGAGGAAAAGGGAGGGAGGGAGATAGTGTGAGAATGAATTAACACCTTTTAACGGCAGCAGCCTATTAAGGCTGCAGAAAAGCAGACACACACAAAGAAAGAGAGGGAGAGATTGAGACAACATAATGAAGGAAGAAACATGCAAACGTGATAGTAGTAAAGAAAAGAAAAAAACGTGTTGAAATGCAGCATTAGTACGGCAGATGTGGTGGGGGGTTGGGGGCTTTTTGCAATGCAAATATATACATGCAATACAACACATAAATGGCTGAATAATCAGTGTTCTTGGTTTCCATTAAAATTTCCTTACTTTCAACTTATTTTCAACTTAAATGTAAAGCAAAACTGGTCCAATTTTTAAGACGTTAAAATTATTATATATTAAGATATCAAAACTATTACAAAAATTTTAATCTTAACATAATTTTACAACAGAAACAACTTTAGACATGAAACAACTTTAGACATTAAAAGTAGCACATACGTAAGTAACAATAAGGTGGCATTAGTAACAATGATCAAAACATTTGTTTGAGTATTTATTACTCCTGGTTAACTTTAGTTAAAGGTGCACTATGTAGTATTTTTGCAGTAAAATATCCAAAAACCACTAGGCCAGTGTTATATATTTTGTTCAGTTGAGTACTTACAATATCTCAAATGTTTCCAACTATTTGTAAATTGTGAGTAAACTGCTATTTTAACCAAGGAGCCGGAACGTCTGAGGGAGTCGCCTGTCAATTGCGTCATATCTGCGTTACCCTCGGTTTACTCGCTTTACTCTTAACAGTGTGCAACAAGATGTCACAGCAGCCGCAGAGCGAACGCACAGAGTAACGTCATAACATTATTTTCAACACACTCAAATGTAACTAATATGATAAAAAGAGCCAAGTTACCTCATACTCATGACCGGAAAAGCGGAAATAGCACCTGCGCCCGTGTCCTGTCATAATAAAAGTCCCGCTACTCGCAATGCGTGTTGTTCCTCTCATTAACAGTCGCTCCAGCGGCCTTGCTCAGCTCCACAACACTCGGTCCTGCTCTGCTTCATACTACAGTAACGTTAATAATCGCATCCATCAACATGATTTCTGCCCAAGTCCTATCCCGATTCTTTTCCACCGGCTGTGAGGTGAAGACCACATGTCCCAAAATTCTGCGCTCAAACTTGGCGTCATCAAACTACGCCTTCGTTTTGAACAGGCGCCCTCTAGCGGACGGAAAAGTTGCATAGTGCACCTTTAATAAAATAAAATACAACTGTTTATTGTTAGTTCATGTTAGCTAACAGATACAACTTTTGATTTTAATAATGTATTAGTAAATGTTATTAAAATTAAGTTTAACTAATGTAGTTAACTAATACTAACAAATAGAATCTTATCGTAAAGTGTTGTCACATTAAAAGTATTACTTATATTGATTTTACAGATTGAATGAGATAAGAAATTATCTGTCAAGATATTAAAAGCTTTTTAGATAATATCTTAAAATGTATACTACATTAGTTTTTTTCATGTTTTATGTATAAATCTAGCCAAATGTAGTGAGGTTTATTGTTAACATTTATTGATGTAAGCTTAAAAGATGAATCTGTATTTAAACTGCTTCATTAATGTAGTAGAAATGTGAAATTATTTTTGAATTTGATGCCTTCTAGACTGAGAAAACACAGAAAATTTATTTTTGTCTCATGGGGATGAAAGACATCAGTTCCGGTCAATCTCCGCGAGTCGAGTGCTGTAAGTGCTGTGAGTGCGATGTTGAAAACATGCGGAAATAGCGCCCTCTGCTGGCTGTAGTCTTTAGCCTCTGGCCAAAAACTCATCCGATGACGCAAAATGACGATTTTTGCGTCATCTGAGGAATTTTTCCAGGAATAACATACATAATTCTCTCATCTCAGGGTCATATGAGGGGGGAAAGTCCGATAATTTGAATATACTCCCAGGTTTCTCCTGATACAAAGCTTAATGCTAATCGCTGAAGTAACCCTTTAAAAAAGGCTCTGTGCCATTTATTTATTTATTTGCTAAATCTATTTATTTATTTCTAGTTTTGCTTCTCACATACAATATCCTAGTTTAAAAGGATGCTTTACTGATTCAGAAAATTCTTTTTGTAATGTTGCTCACTTTCCTTTCATTGCAGAAATAGAAGATCATATGCACTCAGTGAACTTACAGTTGCCAAAGAAAGGGGAAAATGTGTGCAAAAGGGAAATGTGTATGGATAAAAGGAAGTAAAAAAAAAAAAAAATTAAGAGTGGAGGAAAGAAAGGGAGGCAGAAGGGAGGTGGGTTTGACGCATCCAGACTGCAACCATTGGCTTTTTTTTCATTAGGGATCAGAGGGAAAAAACTGCAGCAAAGCAGTGCACTGAATCCTGGATGCATTCATCTCGATGTCCTCCTATTCATTCTCCACATCCATCCACACGTATCTATCTACTGTCATGACTAACGTTTCAGTCTCTTTGTCTCTGTCTTTGTCTCATTCTTTCAGGTCCCCCTCTCTCTGTACACACTCCTTAAAGGGATAGTTAATCAAAAAAAGTGAATATTCTGTCATCAGTCACTCACCCTCATGTTGTTCAAAATCTGTGACTTAATTGCCCTGTTCCAAATCCTAGTAAGCTGCCTAATTTTGCAGGCTGTTTTGACCAGCATCAAAATTACCCGTTGTACAGAATGCAAATATTGAATGCATTGCAATACAGTCCAATTAAAAAAAAATAATAATAAAAAATTCCAAAATATAGCAGACAAGATGAGGGAACTGTTGAAAATATGTAATTATTTTAATACTGAAAGGTATGAATACAAATAGTTCAGTGCAAATAAATAGACATGTGTGCACTGTTTAGTTTTAGAAATATCAAAAATATAAAAAAATATATATACAATTTTATAGCGTAACAACATGCTTAAAATAAACTATATTGAAAGCAAAGAGTTGAATCTCCCCAAAAGAGTGAAATTTGTGTGGTGCGCATAGTTGTGGTGCCTATGTGTGTTCCAAATATGTCACTTAAACTATAGCTGCTTTAGAGGCCATTCACACAGAACGTGTTTTGCGTTTTAAAACGTTAGATACAGTGAAATGGAGGGAAAAAAACATAAGATGGCCAGAAATGTTCTTTAAAAGTCAAACTTCTTTTAACTTGAGCACCTCGTTTTTTGGAACGCCGTGTCATTTGTGAGAAACTGCAACAGATGTGAACGCAATTATATGTTAATCTAGCGCATGTTCACATATAAAAACAACCATTCACTTTTCCAGCTGGAACATTTTGCTGCATTAACTTTTTCCTAAGAAACAAACACAAAAACGTAAAATGACAAAGCAGTGTAAACAGTGACAGAATTATAATTTTTGGACTGTCCCTTTGATATCTCTTTTGTCTCCTTTTACCTCTACATCTCACAGAGTCTGTCTGTAACTTGTCCATCATCCTGGAGCCGCTCTGTTCCACTACCTCTGTCACATACATGCACACAGATTCTATGTCCCCCCTCTTGGTCGCGTCTCTCGGTTCATGAAGAGAAATCAATAGCAACAAATTAATCATTCTGCCTAAGGCAATCCAGTAGAAAGGGGGAGGGTTGGCGAGGTGTGCATGTGAGTGTGCGTGTGTGTGTTGCTGAGGAAGAATTGGCAGTAGTACATGTTCTGACATTTGATTTAAGCTCTCCTTATGGCTAAACCAACATTATTTCATATCGGGGGTGGAACTGATACTGTTACCCTAACGGTTATTTTGCTTGTTGTGGTGTTTTGTTATTGAGCTCATTTTTCTTGTTCTGTTCAAATCATATCAGACAGTGTTACTTACAAAGACAGGAACCTGTAGGAAAGGATATCAAGATACTTTTGCATTTTGGCTTGAAATTGTACACCTTCATATCCCTGCTGAAAAGAAAAACATCTCAAACCAGCATATGCTGGTTTGCCTGGGTCCCAGTATGGTCTAGTCTGCCAGTTTTAGAGGGTTTTGGGGCTAGCCAGGTTGGGAGACTAGCTTGACCACACTGTAAGAAAGGCTTGTTACTGGGAAAGTATCTATAAAACTTTGTACCTCATCTACCCCTAAAATACATATATTAGTACCTTAGAGGATTGATATATTTCCTTAATACTACTATGAAAATTTTAGAGGGAAATAAGGTACACATTTTTTTCTGAGATTGCAGATGGGGAAAGGTGCAGTTGCGGGGGTGGGGGTGTGGGGGGTGAATTAATAGCAGGTAAGGGTTGCACAACTAATCATTGTTTTTTACTAGTCATCCAGAAAAGAGTCTGACTAAGAGGTGGCTCAATATTTACTGAATGTAAATGACTCATGGTATGACATGCAACATCAGTGGCCTTTGCTGTTTCTGGCAAGTCTGTTAATGGAGAGTGTGTGTGAGTGAAGAGGATGAGATGAGAAACGGAAACATTATTTACTGTCAGACTCATTCTGCTTCCACTGTCATTAACAGAGTAAAAAGTCATATCCCACTTATAGTTTTTGTCAGTCTGTGGGCGACACTTGATTAGTTTCAGAGCAGTTTGCAAGAATTTTGGCTTGTTTGTGTATGTGAACTCTTTAACTTCTGTACACTCATAACATGCTTTGTGAACGCAAAGCATCCTAGATTCACGTTATTTTTGTGTGTCTAATTCTAATAATAATAATAATAATTATTATTATTAGTAGTATTATTATACACACTACTTAGGGTTGTAGCTCTATTAATCAATATGCTGGGTTATTGTTGACAATTTGTCATATGTATGCCAATGGGGAAACATTCCACAAATAGTTTTCTTGTCATTTATTTACATTAGGGTTTTATGTTATTATTATTTATATATCTTGCATCTTGAATTAAAGTTTATTGGGATATGTTAATGTCATGTGTGTTAACATGATATTGCTTTGTATTTATGTGCATGGCACTGTGTGCACCTTCTATTTATTTACCTCAGCTTGTTGTGATGAACTTTGATTAATCATGTGACTTTCTCTTTACTACCTTTGTTTTAAGGTGGTTGTCATTATAGTATAAAGCTAAAATATACTACAAAAGTCTGGTAAACACAAATGCTGTTTTATTTTTGTTTGTTTGTTTGTTTGTTTTGTGCGATAAATTTAATGTCAGTGGAACATTTGTTGGAAAATGTCTAAGGTTACGCATGTAACCATGGTTCCCTAAAAAGGGAAACGAGACACTGTGTGCTCTAGACTCTAGAGGACACTTTGGAAAACACCTCCAGTGTGACCGGTGTCTGAAGCATGTGTTTAAACATGACAATGACATTGGCCGACGACCGTCCGTGATATGACTACTTGTACGACTGTGAGTATATAAGGGCACCTGTAAAAGACAGGCAATCCTGATGCATGGCAGAGAGACGCAGTGTCTCGTTCCCCTTATCAGGGAACCATGGTTACATGTGTAACCTGAGAAGTTCCCTTTCGAATGGGAACTTGCAATGTTTCCTCTAAAGGGCCCTTTTGGGAACAAATGCCCATGCCACAATGCTGAGGGAATGACTGCCTATATGGCTGTGACAAGCACAAACAAGGACTCAAAAGACTTTTTGCCATTAAATTACGTGTCGTCTAGCTACAACCTAGACATCCCAGAATAAAGTTGTTAGTGAAATCAACATACATTCAACTAATAATTTAACATAAATGTAAGTATAGGCTACCGAGTGCATGGTTTGTCGTGATCTCACAAAGCTCCGTTATAATCAATGAAACTAACTGCACAATGCATCGTTCATAACGTCTACACTTTGTTATACTCAGAGGATTTGCCATCTGAGCATGCAGAATTCAATACTGAACAAAAACTTCTCCATTTTGAGAGGTGATTGGATTCTAACTTGAATGCATCTGATTGACCATTGCGTTTAAGAAATCAACACATATGTCTGCGATTGGCTACAATGCACAACGCTGCAAAAACAAAACAATGGAACAGGTGGTCTGCCTGTGCTTGAACCTGTAAAACTTTTCTCTTTTTTTGTAGTTGTTCTCGCTGCTTTAATGCATTAGATGAATAACAATTTATTTGTTTTTAGATGTTTTATTTTTAGATATTTCTCTTTTTGCAGGAGTCTTGCAATGTTTAATTCTCCTGCAGCGTGTGTACACACACACAGTCATCAAGTCTAATCCTGCAACGCACTCTGTTGCGTTGGGTCCCGCGGGACTGCAGGTCTCTAGCTCCAAGCCCTAAGACTGCCAGAGCGCAAAGGTCAGGTAATGCCAGCCTCTATGCCAGACATTATCTTTAAGAAAAATACTGGCACAGGAAAACAATGGTTCCCTCACTTGTCACTCACAAACTAAAGGAGCAGTCTACTTAAGGATACCCATCAGGGGGAGACAACTTCAACCTTATTGCAGACTAATGAAGAGGCAGGCTGCTTGGAAACCCAACCTGTGGGGAGGCACCTGCAGCTTCATGAAACATAAGGATGCTGCCTACTTAGAAACCCACTACTAGGGGGAGGCATGAACCTTAAATATATATAGGGGGGTTCTGATTCAGTCCCTAAACACCATTGGAGAGCGTCTTAGTAGTCAAATGCTCCACCAGGTTTTACCTAGAGTCAGCATTGCGCAAGGCCAGCACAACTGACTTAAGGGTGCTCAACCAGTGAGAAAGGGATGCAAAGCTGGGGAGTGAGGGGGGTCCAAAACTCACCCAAGACTGTGATCCCCAACTTAGGCTAGGCTAGAACCAAGGACGATAGACCCTAATAAAGAAACCCTACAGGGGAAGGGTGAACAATAAACTATAAAAAGGCTGAAAAGTCTTAGCCATGCTAAGTCTCTGAAGACTGCCTAAGCTGGAACGGAGCGTGGAGGACAAAGAGCCAATATCCCAGTAATGGGGAGGGTACACTCCACGATAGTCCCTGCAGTTTGGAGATCATCTCAAGCTCTCGTATGGTAGCAGAGGACCTGCTTACAGAACCCTGAAAGGGAGGCCTAAGCTCAATCAGGCTATTGATCTCCGGAGCATACCAGGAAAGTGCCTGCTTATGGGCAGTTCCTACTTACTGCTAACACAAGGGAATCACCTGCTTTAGAACCCACAATAGGGGGAGGTAGCTATTACCTTGCGAACATGCAAAAGTTTTCATTCTAGGGAAGCTGCCTATTAAAAGAACCCGAAACAGGGAAGGCAGTTTCCACTAGATAAATAAAGAAGCCTCCTGCATAGGGGACCTAAAGTCTGGGGATGGCAGCTATGACTTCATTACCACAAGGGAGCCACATGCTTATATAACTCCAAAAAAACGGCTCAGAAGTGGAGCTCAGAAGTGTGGTGTGCGCAGCAGAATGACTCTCTAAAGTGAGAGGAGGCCAAATTACACTACACCTTAAGGACAGCTTATCATAGAGGCCCACTGAGAGCCAACACACTTGATGTCACTGTCCAGCCGAAGCTCAGGTGAGCGAAGGCCTCAGAAGAACTACTCTCTAGAATGAGAGGAGGCCAAATCATGTTCAACCTTAAAGACAGCTTATCATAGCGGCCCACAGAGAGCCGACACACTTGATGTCACTGTCTAGATGGATCTCAGGCAAATGGAGGCACCAGCAGAATGACTAGAATGAGAAGAGGCTAAACCATGCTGAACCTTAAAGATGGCTTATCACAGCAGCCCATAAAGAGCCAACACACTGATGTCACTGTCTAGATGGAGCTCAGGCAACAGGGGGCATCAGCAGAACGACTCTTCTAGAAAGAGAGGAGGCCAAACCCTACTAAACTTTGAAGACAGCTTATCACAGAGGCTATAAATAGCCGTCACACTTGATGTCACTGTCTGGACGGAGCCCAGGTAAGCCGAGGCCTCAGCAAAATGGGAGGTGGTCAAACCATGCTCAACCTTAAAGTCAGTTTACCAAAGAGGCCAACAAAGAGCCAACAAAGAGCTTGTACTGTGTACAAAGAGAATCACAATGCTGACCATACAAATATGAATTTAAAAATATTGAATTTGAAATACAAATAATGAATAAATGTTGTCTTTGTGGTAAACAGCCATGAATCAGTTGAACACTGCAAGCGCGGCATGTGTGAAAGCACAATAGCATGTTCTGCTCCTGCAACACATGCACATTGCAAACGGAGTATGTGTGAACCCTGACGTTACTCTCAATGAGCCTTCTTCAAATCCTTCTTTCCCCTCCTCTGGTTATGCCTTTTCTGCGTCCTGCTCCTCGAAGGAGATGCACGGTTGGCAACAATCTGACCCTGTCTGACATCCCAGGGCCCCTGAAGGTTTGAGGCGCTGATCTGGGATGATGTGGTGTAAAATACTTAAATGCTGAAGACTGCACCCCTAACCTCCCTGAACTCCTCGACCACCATCTCATGGTGCACCAAGGTGATAGCACTTTTCTTTCTCCCCGATGTCAGCCAGGTGACCTACAAATGCCTCTCTGTGGCCACCATTGCTGACATTGAACAGCAGACAGTGGAAACTGTTTGTTTGGTGGCCCGGAGAACAAGATCTGTGGTTCAGCACAGCTCAGTGACGACTTCAGGGGAAAGACCCTGGCCATCTTAAGCAGATCCACCTGGTAGGCTTCCAACACAGCCATTGTGTGCAAAGCCTCACCAGCTTATCCCACATCCACGTATACCCTATAACCAGCAAGGCTGATGGCAGGTCTGACTCTGAAGTCTTCAACATCAATGTTTTTCCTATAGATCGATAGCTTGCGAGCACATCTTCCATAGGAGGCATATCTGTGCTTGCACAATCCCTCAACATTAGAATAATTCACGCGATGAAAGGGATGAATACGAGCCGAATATGGTTTCTTCCAGGACCTCTCCACCTCATTGTGAAGCATAGACAGGACAGGACTCACGGGAGCTGCATGATCTAATCTCTCTGTAGTGTGGGCCATAACTTCAAGCAGATCATTGTACATGGGGAAGGCAGGCTGGGAGGGTTCATATTTCTTCACCCTTCACAGCCATATCGCGCTGTCTGCTAGATCAGATGACTTGTTTAGAAAAAGCACATCCGCATCCAGCAGTTTGCTCAATTGAGCAGCAGGGGAATGAGAGACAGCCATACCTGGATCAAAATCCTCCGCCAGCTCAATCTGCGACCCTCACGATCTGAGTCTCCACTGGGCCTCGGCTGCAGCAGGTCTCGAACAGCAGGGTGCAGACCCCTGTCCTAATTCCCTCGAGAAAAGCTCAAGCATTATTGCCAGAGTTACGTTTTAAAACAGTGTCCTGAAGTAATAAAAGCTGATGAGGTCTCACAGGTGCCCTTATATACTCATGGTCGCACCAGTAGTGACGTCACGGATTGTCGTTGGCCAATGACATTGTCGCGTTTAAACACATGCTTCAGACACCAGTCACGCTGGAGGTTCCCCAAAGTGTCCTCTAGAGCAGTGGTTCTCAACCCTGTCCTGGGGACCCCCCACCACTGCACATGTTGCATGTTTTCCTCATCAGACACACCTGATCCAACTCATCAGATCATTAGTAGTGACTGCAAGACCTGGGCTGCGCCCGAAAACCTAGGCAGCTGACTCGTTGCCTCGCTGCCTTATCAGACAATGGCAGCGTTTGTGCATGAAGGCACCTCACAAAACTAATTTCGGACAGACTTCTTAGGCAGTGAAACGATTTAATGATCTTTAGAAAAATAGAGAGTGCTTTGGTGAGAACTAAATAAATATTTAATTATTACATAGTAATTTATCGGTAGAAATGACATCAGAAGTGGAAAATGTTGGTAAAAAGACATACATTTACACACAAACTGACCAGTGAACGCAACTTTCTGATGCCATCTTTTTTCCCAGCTCAACTGTCACAGAATGGTATCTCAGGAGACAGGAAGTGAAGCTAACATTAGATTCGGACGTGATGTCTTTCTACCTTGAAATGTGTCCTCCGAACGCAGCATTTTCCAGGTTTCGGATGCAGCCCTGAAGTAGGTCTGTCTGAAGAGGGAGATATGCAAAATGTGCAGTGGTGGGGGGTCCCCAGGACAGGGCTGAGAACCATTGCTCTAGTCGACGCAGTGCGAGTTCCCATTCTAAAGGGAACAGCTTAAATATAATTTGAAAATTTAAAATGCAGAACATTTTCTGTGATGGGTAGGTTTGAGGGTATAGATCTATGGATAGGAGTTAGATCATACAGTTTGTACAGTATGTCTATAGAAAGTCCCAATCAAACTTGAAAACCCAACTTGAAAAAAAAAATGATGTGTGTGTGTGATTGTAAAGTGCATTGTACATTATAATCAACGTAAGCTCTACAGGAAGAGGACTCTTCATTTACGCCACCGGTTAACTGGCAGTGGTCCTCGTCCTTGCACAGGTTCATTTATAAGATATAATGTAATTGAGCTTTTGAATTGATTGGATCTTACTGACCCTGCTTATATCAGAGAGGGATATATTGCTTATAAAAAACCTTGACTTTTGTGAAATTTGTGTGTTTGACGTGA
Organism: Gobiocypris rarus; assembly: GCA_023029165.1. NCBI lineage: Eukaryota > Metazoa > Chordata > Actinopteri > Cypriniformes > Gobionidae > Gobiocypris > Gobiocypris rarus. Next base: position 23,259,730 of record CM040934.1, on the reverse strand, counting down.
ATGTACACACACATAATTAATACACATGCTCCCACTAATGCATACCTTATATAGAAGGTACTTATATAGAAATATATAGAAAAACTACTGTCAGGATTTACTAAAGAAACACAGTGATACATTTACATGAAAAGGCTTGAACAGAGTAATTTTTGCGGCTGACCATATTGCATATGCATTTGGAGGAATTTGCCTTTCAGACACAAAATTTATGGGAGGAGAATATTTAAATGAATCGATTTACTAAGGTTTACACTAGTCAATGTACTGATATTAGCGCCATTATTTATGGCCCAAAAAAGCATGTCTTAAACCAGACACTAATTTGCGTTGCTCTTGGTAGATTGTGTTGGCCGTTATGGAAATGATCCGGCTGCGTCTGTGTTCTTTAATTTGCGTGTCGTTTAGTAAATCTGGCCCTATAAGTGCTGTGGTGTAAAAGTCTGCACATGAGGTATTCTACCTGAGAGAGAGAAAATTACACAGAAGGCATAAAAGCAGATGTTATTGATCCACCCCCTCAAACCAGCACCTGGTCAGTAGCAAACCCGCCCCACAACCCACATGCACCATAGGGCACTGAAAGCAATACCTGGAGCATCACACAAAATCAGGAATTTTTCTTTTTGAATATATTTGAAAATGTACTGTGATCCTGTGATGGCAAAGCTGAATTTTCAGCATCATTACTCATGCCTTAATTCTGATATGCTGATTTTTTTTGCACAAGAAACATTTATTATTATTATCATCAATGTTGAAGTGAACTTAATATTTGTAAAAAATATATATATATTTTAATATTAAAAATAGTAAGATATTTTTGTGGAAACCATGATACATTTTATACAAGACACAGGAATTATTTGTAACTGTATCTATGTTTTTACCGTCAATTTTGATCAATTTAATTAGTCATTGCTGAATAAAAGTATTATTTCTTTCTACACAAAATTCTAACTGACACCAGACTTTTGAAAGAAATACATTTTTGTCTAAATAAAAAAAAAAATACATCACAACATTATAATAACAAAATGAATATTAATTTTGAGATTTGCTATATTTAACAGTGTTCTTAAATTATTACCGTTTTTAAAGATTAACTTTAAGTGAGCCTTAGATGAAGGAAAATATGATCTAAAGATAAACATAGTGAAAATGGTTCAAATTAATTAAAAAAAGTATAAAATCACCAAATAACCAATCCCTAAACAGCACTCTTTCTAGAGTGATATAGCGTAAATATCATTCAACCAACACCTAATGACAAACGTGGCATCATTCAAAGGTGTTGCTGATTTTTACCAGCTGCTCCTCTTTTGATGAGAAAGAGTCGTGCTTGCCGTTCATGTTATCATGTTATAATGCTGAACTAAATCAACAGCTCCTGATCCCCACCCCACCCCAAGCCTCATCCTCAAACTCGTCTCTTACCCTCCCTTCTTTCTTATTCACATTCACATGACGTCTCACTTTACTCTCTGTCCCTTTACTCCTCTTTTTCTCTGAGCGGCTACTTTTGCGGTAATCTTCATAGTCTAGGGATGCAGCAACATCACTTGCCTTTGATTTGTGATCTTTTATGGTCACTAATAAAAGTAGTCCACCAGATCCATGCTCAATCATACCTGCTTGATATTAAAGGAGGGTGGAGTCCAGATCCAACTGATTTACATGCGTGATCCAAGACTGGCTGTTTTAAATGTCGATTTATGGAGCTCAGTAGGTGCCTGCTCTAACCGCGCACATTTTAACAATGATAGCTCAAGCTGATGTACTGTCTATCAATATTTGCAAGGGCTCCACAGGGTCCCAATGCTTCCAAGCCCTATGGAAACGGTTTTAGTGAATTGTTACTGAATGGTGCATTCGCTCTCAATTTGCATGGCAATCAGTGTTATTTGAAATAATCATGCTGTTTAATGCTGTATAGCCAGTTTATTCTTTTATTATTTTTATGTGTTATCATATACAATTTTATACTGGTATACATTTTGAAATGATACAGATGGAGCCCTAAAATACTAACTAAATAAATAAATCTGAGGGGAACTAAAATTAACCAAACAAATAGGAGATGATACATGTAATGGTATGGTAAATAATACATTTTCATTGTTCTTTCATTTTCAACTTTTCCAAAAATATGCGATTACCATTGTACATGTAAATAAATAAATAAAAATAGTATTGCCATGGTACTACTTGAAAAAAGAAGATTGTACTTTCTTGTTAGGTAAAGCTCAGTGTGGGAGGCCATAATAGTAGGTGTTATTTCTGCACGTCTGTAAGTGTGTAAAGCATTTCTTATATTGCATGTGTATTGTGATATTAGAATAGAGGAGCAGGTTTGACGGCTGTGTCTCGGTGGTAGGGGAATTGCCGCTGTGAGCTAAATCAAATTAGCACCTGGTCAGTGAGGGTTCTTGGCCGGCCAGTGGCTGTGTTAATGAGAGCAGCCCAGCCTCAGTCACTCTGTGTGTTTTACAAAGCATGCACCACAGTGAGCCTGCACACACACGTACACATGCGGTGCAAGGGAAGTGTGAACACACCCCCTATGAAACATGTGTTTTCAGAGCTAAGAATGTGTGTTTTCTCTTTTACCAACTCACATCTGCATCACAAAAAAGGTAATATTACACATGTTTCAGTAGAATAAGAACAGATGGTGTTATGTGCACATATTAAAGGGGTGATGAATTGAGAAATAAACTTTCCCTTGAGCCTTTGATATATAAAAGTCATGGTAATATAAGAATATCCTGTACGTTTCAGAGCTGAAAACTTCCTTGTTAGTCAAAGAAATTTTTTTATAGACACCAGGCCCTGAAAACGAGAGCTCTCAAATATATATATTGATCAATGACATAATAGAACGGAGAAACACCGCCTCTACAGATAAATGTGTACGCCTGCTTCTGTAGCCCCGCCCACCGACTCGTGGAGCCAAACTGATCACGCTACTAAGCTGTAAACATGCCGAAGATAGCAAGATATTGTGCTGTGCCTGATTGTGGAAGAACACAGTCGCTGTATAAGCTTCCTTTGGATTCTAATATTAGGAATGAGTGGTTGAACTTTATTTTTAATGAAGTTCCAGTTCATGTGCTTAAGACATTGCACGTCTGTTGGCTTCATTTCACCACGGAACCGTTTGTAAACAAGACACAGGTCGAGACTGGATTTGCAGACATATTGAGATTAAAACACAATGCTGTGCCTTCTATATTGGATCAGACAGGAATGGTGCAACACACTTGCGAGTGTTGCGAGTAAGACGTTTTTTTATATGTGATAGTATTACATTGTTACAGATCATTTTGATTATGTGTACGTGTCTAACAGAACATACCTTAGCACGCTGTCAAACGCTGAAGAATCCTTTATTTGTTGATTCATTGCGATTTAGGATCAGATTCAGACATGTAACGTCATGGGCCAGGGGTCGCAAAGCCCACTGTCCTGGGGCTATGTGTTTTCCAGACGGGCTACTAAAACGGAAGCCCGTCGGCAGGCCAAGTAATATTCCAATCAAACACGGTTGAGAGATAAATCATTGTGTTTGTTTGATAAATATGTTTTGCGAGCCCTGTGAGAGAATCTTTCCAGTTGCCGCTTTCAAAACAATCCCTCACGTGAACTGACAGGGGAGCAGAAGCTCATTAAATATGCAAATCGTATCCAATCGTAGCCATGAGCGTTTACATCCAAGTTTTCAGTGCGGCACGCCCATCAAAACAGAGCGTTCAGGAGAAAGCCTCAAAACCACAAAATATAACCAAACTGAATTCCAATCAGGTTTCTTTTTTACACCTACTGTATGTAAAATGATGGCAGAATTTCATTTTTGGGTGAACTATCACTTTAATTATTGGTTGTGTCTTCTTTGCATAGAATTATAGTTGTATAGACACATACTGCAAAGATGATGTGAATATTTATTCTTGTGCACAATCAACTAAAAAAGGCGTGTTGAATGTCTGCAATGGCGAAGCCTGCATTATCCTGCATTTCAGAATCAAACAAACTCATAAGCTATTTATTTGCAGCCTTGTTAGAATAGGATTACCTTTAGGAAATATAAAAATAGTTAATTTTTTCTGATTTTAAATTATCTTTGATTATGTTTCTAGTGAAGATTTAAAGTTTGACCAATAAAAGGCCAACAGGTCTAGTCACATCAATCTTTAACACAGGCAACATTTAGATATGTGATTAATCAGGTCATGTGTAGTGTGTTGCAAAAATAATTTTCTTAATCAGCATCAGAAGCAAAGCTGCATAAGATATTTGCATACATTTACATAAATTTAACAAAATTAATGTTGTTTAATCTAAAAACGGGCGGCTCAGTGGTTAGCACTGTCGCCTCACAGCAAGAAGGTTGAGTCCCGGCAGAGCCAGGAGGCCTTTCTGTGTGGAGTTTCCATGCCCTGCAGGGGTTTCCTCTGGGTGCTCCTGTTTCACACAATCGAAAACATGCAGTATAGGTGCATTGGAGATGCAAAATTTTCTGAAAGTGTGTGCGTGTATGAGTTCCAAGCCATGTAATGAGGAAAGGTTGAGAAAAGACCTGGTGACTAACAGACCTGGGGAATCATGGACAGTCTCTCGCGTGTGGCGAGAGATGGCCCATAGAATCACCAAGTTGGACACATCTGAGATGGTTAATGACTGAATTAAATCTAAAAACAAGAAAATAAAAGCTTTTGGAGAAAGAAATCAAGATTTTACCAAAACATTTTCAAGCAAATGTATCTTGTTTTAAAGGGGTCATGAACTGCATTGTTTTATGTTTTTTTCCTGAGGTGCACTTATAATGTTAGTGTGATTTTAACATCAGAAATTGTCATAATTTAGAAATATAAGGCCATTTTCTACCATGATTTTAGCCCTCTGATTTGACCGTTCTGTTTGAAGGAGTGTGCCTGCCGTGAGACCTAAATGTAAACGCCCACTGCTGTGATTGGCTGACATCTTTGCATATGAAATAATAAGTACATGTGGAACTCTCTTGAAATATTTTTATATGTTTTTTCTATTACAGCTGTCAAAATTACTAAGTGTGAAAAGTGTTGATTATAGCATTACATTTAGATCTACTTCTGTCACATGAAAGGTTGCAGCAATGAGCATTATCCGATGACTGGATTATCTGTTGATCTCATCATTGCAACTCGATTTCTGCACTCTCACAAAATGCTTTCATCATAACTAACAGTGCAAACATTGTGTCAAGTGCCATTGATTATAACAGTTTTGGGTAAGAGTCCAGAACTCAGTCACTGATAAACTTGCGCTGTGTGATTGACAGCTTCAGCGATTATAAAGGGAGGTTTCTTTGATTGTTTTCTGTATATAATTAATCACAAATTAAATAATAGATTATTTCCATGCTAAGAGAAAACAATGTGAAGTTGACCATTTAATCACTGGCTTATAAGTCTGGGCCAAAGATGTGTTATTGGCGAAGTAGGCGTGGATCTGATTCTGCGGAGGCGGTCTTTGGTCGCACTATTGTAATAATGTGACAAAATCCAAAGTTGTTTTCGAGTTTGGTTTCAAGGTTGGCATTATTAAACTTACAGGTTTTATAGTACAATGACATCTTACATGTCAAAAGATCAATGAAAGTTTCTCAATTCATGACCCCTTTAAGAATGTTTAGATGTTTTTACAGGTAAACAATATTAAATACATTTTTTTTATTTTTTCATTTTCTATGTGGTATCAAACACCTTTCAGGTGACATGAACACGGTGTACCTCTGCCTGATATAGATACTGAGAGAAGGAGAAAGAGAAGAGAGAGGCGAGAAAAGAACAGCACATGCAGATCTTTGACCAGCTGTTTTTAGAATGCCCTCCAGTCCCCATTGGCTGTATGCCCCATTCCTCTACTCTCCTCTACTGTTTTCATCCTTCTTTTCCTCTCTCCCCATACGCTCATTCACTTGTTTTATAATTTTACCATCACCCCTCACTCTGTTTTACTATCTATTGTCTTTCCTATAGTTTGGTGAGGAACCATCCAAATAATTGATGTCCACTGCCCTCTTTCCTTGCACCATTAAGTCATATTTCTTTGCTAAAGTGTTGCACATCTTGACCTTTTATTCGCTCTCATTCACATGTGGGTCCCGTGGTCCTTTGTTTAATGAATCTGCCTATATCATTCACTTGGAGTTCTGTTCTGTTTTCTGCTCTTTTCTTGAAGGTGAAAAATGAATTCAGGATGACCCAAAAAAGTTTGCCTGGAAACTAGGATAAGAACATCTGTTGTCCTACTAGTGACACCATGTGTGGTAAATAGACAGGGTGACATCTGAAGTGTAAGCTCTTCGCCATTCCCCCTTCCCTCTTGTATATGTTTGGGAGAAACAAAAAGGAATAAGCTGGTTTAGCTTAGCTTATATATTTGATTTGATTATTTTTAATGAATTATATTATTATTATTATTATTATTATTATTATTATTATTATTATTATTATTACTAACTATGTAGGCTACTAAATATTTGTTTAAATTGTTTAACATATATATTAACGTAATAAAAATATTACATTATATTTATATAATTTTTTTTTAATATAAAATATTAAATGATGTACTATAAAGTTTGTATAAGTTATTAAATATAACATTATTTTTCATTAAAAAAAAAAAAAAAGATATATACAGGCCCCCAGTTTAGGTGGCCGTGACTACAGCTGAATACTCTCCTAACACTGATTCTTTTAATCTTTTTTTGCTTTAACGTTTCTCTTCAATCCCTACTTTTCTGACTTTGTCTTTGGCATTCAAATCTATACTCTTCTCCTAAACATTCTGTCCTTCTCTTGCCTCCATTGCTTTTCTACTTACTCTTTCTTTACTTGAGCACCCTGTCAGTTCTGATGACCTGGTTCTTGGTAACTGGTCTGGAGTCTCAGATTAGCTCTCCAGTGGAGAGAAAGAGTGAAGGATCATCTTTATAGCTTTGATGTGAATTTCAGCTGGGTCAGATACTCATGCAGTCTCAGAGTAGCCCGTTTTGTATTTGCTGTACAGCGGTACCAAAAGCATAACATTTTAGGAATTTATATGCTTTGGTTGAGACAGAACATCAGCAATTCTCACACTTCACAAGCTGTCACTGACGTGAGGGGCAGGTTGAGATATGAGAAGGACGGGTGGGGTTACAAATGTAGGAAAGAGAAAGCTGATATAAGTGATTAAACTAAAAGGGGGAAAAAAGACTAGGTTGTTTGAGAAAGGGAAGGAAAGGAGGTCTGCCATGGGAAGGGGGGATGGGTAGCATACTTTAGAGAGGGTGCAGGCCCTTTTTAGCCGAGCATCAAAGCTAATGCCCAGGGATCTCTGATCCTCAAAAAGTCAACAGAAATGCTAACAGGATCCCCATGAGGAAACAAGCTTATAAATCAGAATGAGTTTTATTGAAAATATAAAAATGCAGAAAGTTTTATGAGATGGGTAGTTTTAGGGGTAGGGTTGGTGTAAGGGTATAGTATAGTATTCTTATACTGTAGTGTACAGTATAAAAACCGTTACGTCTATGGAGAGTCCTCACAAAGACAGTGAACCAGACCCGTGTGTGTGTGTGTGTGTGTACCGACCAGTCTAAACCTTCTAAAGACGCATTTGTTTCAGAACTCTAAATGAAGGCTAACAAGTTCAGGAGGAGCACAAAACCTACTATCCACAACAACGCTATCCTTTCTCTATATAGTTAAAGGGGTGATGACATGGATATAATATTTATATAATACAACATTTTAATATGTTCTGTGAGGTTTACTTAAAATGTTAATACAGTTCTTGCACAAAAAACAAAAACAATATATATATATGTGTGTGTGTGTGTGTGTGTGCGTGCGTGCGTGTGTGTGTGGGCATGTTTTTGTGAAATATCAGGACACAAATGTGTATAATGACATGGGTATGACATAGGTATTACAAAAGAGGGTGAAATTTGAGGACGTTCCCATGTCCTCACTTTTCAAAATGCTTATAAATCACACAGGATGAGGTTTTTTCACAGAAAGTAAACTGCGTCTCCTGTGATGGGTAGGTTTAGGGGCAGTGGCAGTGTAGGGGATAGAAAGTACGGTTTTACGGTATAAAAACCATTATGCCTATGGAATGTCCCCACATTTCACAAAAACAAACATGTGTGTGTGTGTGGAAAATCCGTCATTTACAGACAAAGCATTATGATACAATTTACTTGCGGTTTGTGATGCAGCTGCTTTTAGATCAAATACCGCTGGCTGCCTCATCTATAAAAAGTTTTCTTTGCAATCTCTCCGTTACACTGTGCCTTGTTTAGAAAACAAAATGCTCCAAACAAACATAATAATAAGGACCGCATCAGTGATTTATAATGGGGAATTTCTGCTTTTGATGCGCACAATGCTCACATCCAGTGTTGGCAAATGTCAGCCGTTAAGTGACACATTTTAATGATACAAAGATATGTTATATGTCAAAAGATCAAGGCAAATTTGATTTCTCATTAACCCTTTAAATCCATGAAGGAATTTAGAGGTTAGTTATCTACTTTTAGGAAACCAAACCTGTTCAGCTTCTACAATTAATATATGAATATTAGAGGTCAATTTAAATAAACAAATAGTGAATCAAAGAAATAGACAATTTAAAAAGAAATTATAAAAAATTGCACAACCAATTAATAATGTCATGACCCATTTTAATGACCCATGACAATTTTACTATCTGAGAAATTCAGAAATGTATTAAAATGTCAATTTGCACAATCTTGCATTCGAATACAGCTGGTTGGTGCTTAACAATACAAAGAACAACACATGCGGAAAAAAAATACTTTTTTAAAAAACTTTTTAACTTTAGGCTGAAAAACCATGAGACAAAGTAATTGCCATGATGGCCATTTGCATGTATCCATAGCTTAGCAATTTATAAAAACTTAGGAGTACAAGATTGTGTCCTGTGCAAATGGCCTCTAATAATGACAAATTCATTTGCAAATTGGATAGGCTAATGAGAGATCTGTTCAGTGATATGCAAATAAAACAAATACTACACTTGATGTCTATTCTATGCTTTCATCTCGCACAAAAATTTAGTATATTTAAATTTTTCTTAATTTGTGAGCTGCAATTATTGATGTATAATTAATTTGACTAATTTTACAGTAGTAACAATTATATACATTTGCCGGTATCCATAAAGACCTAAACTGTACCACTAAAGTATGTTTCACACATGATGCATATGAAAAACTGCATGCAACCTAAATCAAGTGGAACAAGCTAATAAAGGATAATAAATGATCAGTTTTAACCAGCTAGTTCATCAGAAGCTGGTTTTAGCTGGATGTAAATGGCTGTAACATTTAAGGTGTATCTCATTTTTAAAGCTGTTACACCTAATCTGGAACTATCCAAAACACACAGCACCCATTCACCAATCCAGCATCATTATTTATGCCAAGGCACATGCACACACAGACAGAGCACCTGCTGGGAATGGCACGAGCAGAGCTCTCCTGGCGACGTACTCCTGCGCACACCTCACCAGCAGGATTATTGAGATTAATAACTGGTGATTATTAAGATGAATACACCGATTATGTCTGTTGTGCCTTATGCTGCCACTGTCGTTAATTAAGGCCACATCGTTAGCACACCAACGGCAGATATTAACCCCATACCCATCCATCCCCATCACAGAGGGCAACAGTAACCATGGGGTGCTTTCTACACCTCACTGTGGTTTTGGTATAAAGCATGTGGTTATTAAGATACAGTACCAACATTAAGGACTATAAGAACCATAGCGAAGTAACATTCATATAGTTCAGTAGCTTCAATGTTTAAAAAACAAAATGCTTAACCCGGCCTAAGATGTTTAAACCTGTTAAACCTGATAAATACCAGTTAGTCAAGTCAAGTCAACTTCATTTATATAGCGCATTTACAATGAAGATTGTTTCATAGCAGCATTAATGTTAAACAGGAAAATATTGCAACAAAATTTTATTCGGCTATACATTTGCTTTGGAGAAAACGGTGATGTCATCAGCTCATTTCAATTTATCATATAGTGATAATGTGGGCAGATCAGAGATATACAGGTCCTTCTAAAAAAAATAGCATATTGTGATAAAAGTTCATTATTTTCCATAATGTAATGATAAAATTAAAATTTCATATATTTTAGATTCATTGCACACCAACTGAAATATTTCAGGTCTTTTATTGTTTTAATACTGATGATTTTGGCATACATCTCATGAAAACCCAAAATCTCAAAAAATTAGCATATCATGAAAAGGTTCTCTAAACGAGCTATTAACCTAATCATCTGAATCAACCAATTAACTTTAAACACCTGCAAAAGATTCCTGAGGCTTTTAGGACCGATTCCAGACCTTTCCGGACCTGCGGAAGCAGTGGACTGAGTCTGGAGTAGAAATATCCAGAGCCACCATGCACAGGCGTGTGCAGGAAATGGGCTAAAGGTGCCGCATTCCCCAGGTCAAGCCACTTTTGAACCAGAAACAGCGACAGAAGCGCCTGACCTGGGCTACAGAGAAGCAGCACTGGACTGTCGCTCAAATTTTCCATGTCATTCGGGAATCAAGGTGCCAGAGTCTGGAGGAAGACTGGGGAGAAGGAAATGCCAGAATGCCTGAAGTCCAGTGTCAAGTACCCACAGTCAGTGATGGTCTGGGGTGCCATGTCAGCTGCTGGTGTTGGTCCACTGTGTTTTATCAAGGGCAGGGTCAATGCAGCTAGCTATCAGGAGATTTTAGAACTCTTCATGCTTCCATCTGCTGAAAAGCTTTATGGAGATGAAGATTTTGTTTTTCAGCACGCCCTGGCACCTGCTCACAGAGCAAAAACCACTGGTAAATGGTTTACTGACCATGGTATTACTGTGCTCAATTGGCCTGCCAACTCTCCTGACCTGAACCCGATAGAGAATCTGTGGGATATTGTGAAGAGAAAGTTGAGAGACGCAAGACCCAACACTCTGGATGAGCTTAAGGCCTCTATCGAAGCATCCTGGGTCTCCATAACACCTCAGCAGTGCCACAGGCTGATCGCCTCCATGCCACGCCACATTGAAACAGTCATTTCTGCAAAAGACCTGAAACATTTCAGTTGGTGTGCAATGAATCTAAAATATATGAAATTTTAATTTTATCATTACATTATGGAAAATAATGAACTTTTATCACAATATACAATTTTTTTGAGAAGGACCTGTAGTTGATGTAGTTAATTAGTTGGACTCACTTTATATTAGGTGGCCCTAACTACTATGTACTAACATTTTAATTCATAGTTTGATACATTGCACTTATTGTGTACATACATGTTTTTACATTGTACTTACATTTTAAAAATACCTGCATGTAATAACATCTGTAATTCATTACTGTAGTTACATTTGTAATAACACAGTTGACACTTCCCTTACACCTAACCCTACCCTTAAACTTACCCATCCCACCACACCTGTCCCTAACCCTACCCGTATCCCACCTCAATATCAGCAAAGGTGTTTTGCAACACAATATGAACTCAGTAAGTACATTGTACTTATTTTTTATGTAAGTACATAGTAGTTAAGGCCACCTAATATAAAGTGGGGCCAATTAGTTTAGTAATTCATTTTATTTGGATATTTAGTTGAAAATTTAGACCAAAATGTTAGTGTCCCCAACTGAGCAAGCCAAGCCGACAGGCGACAAGGTGACAGTGGCAAGGAACCAAAACTCCATCAGGGCATATTGGAGAAAAATAAACCTTGGGAGAAACCAGGCTTAGTCGGGGTGCCAATTCTCCTCTGGCCAATTAACTAACAGTGCATGATTATTATTCTGGTAACCTTACAGGTCAGAAATCATATTAGATCGGAATATTCGAAAGTTCGAGGCATCACGCCAAAAACGGGTTCATGTAGGATGACGTGTCGAGTAAACAATTATTAAATAGGAATATTCAAAGTTGAGCAGGTAGAACTTTAGTTTGGGGACCATTTCTCACTAGCTGCTTATTGGCATACATATTACTAGCATATTAGCTGTTTATTAGTACTTATAAAGCACATATTAATGCCTTATTCTGCATGACCATATTCCACATACCTTAATCTTACACAATACCTAAACTTAACATCTACAACAACTACAATATATTTTTTCACTTGAGGGTTTAAATGAAATATATTTTCAGTATAATGAAGGCTTAGATTGCTGCTTGATATAACCATCTGATAGGCCTAAACTGTAACCATGGAAACTCAGACTAATAATGCATAGCTCCTGAGGCTGCTGGTAAACTTTTTTTTAAACTATTACACCCACCTGCAGCAGGCCAGTAAAAAGATGAGATGGGGTGGAGTCCGATGAAAAAGCCAAGCTTTTCCTCTCTCACCAAAAAAAAAAAAAAATCTGGCCTACTCCTCCACCGAGCTGAACTGAACTGATTGACACCCCCTACACACACTCACACACACAAATACATCAAATACATACACACACAAACCCTCTTCAGCTCTGTCTTTAACTGTGTGGGCAACGGCATTGATTTTCTCTTGAGCTGAAGGGATGACATCACTTTTAGAGGAGCAGCATGTGGGCGGCTCTTCTGCATGCCTGTCTTTAGTCGGGCAGATGATGATAGGAGAATGGCCACAGAGGGATCGGTGACAGACGAGGGAAAAATGTCAATATCCTTGATAGCAGCAGCTAGAGAGAAAAGGAGCTGTGAAAGTCACTTATTGTTATTTTTCAACCATTAACGCATACACTCAAACATACCGTGAGTAAGAAGGGCTGCATAGTGACGCTGTCTGAAGGCAACTTCAGATATCTAATGAGCCGCATGAAGGGTGGAGATGAGAAGGGAGGAGGACTGCAGGAGAATGCTCCCAATTATCTTTATTAATCCCTCTGTAATCTTTCACACTGAATGGAAATTGTGCGGAAGGGAAAAGCATGGGAAGATAAAGATTACAATTAAAGTAAAAATCAAATTTTTCCATGCAGTAATCTGCCATCGTTGGGCAATGAGCTTTATGGGTTTTTTATGGTCATTCATCTCTAAGAAGCTGAAAGGACTAAAAAGGGAGAATGAAACAATGAAGACAAAAGAGAAAGGATAGATATGGAGCTATACATATAGTTACTGAGTTGATGTTTTCAATAGATGTCCTGCTGAAAAGACCAGCTTAAACCTGTTATATGCTGGCTAGTGCTGGTCAGACATGTGGCAAAGTTTAGCTGGTTTATCATGATGGTGTTTCTGGTGATACTGGTTGACCAAAGATATCCTCTTGGATAAGCTAGTAGAGAAAACATTTATTTTGATGGTCCACTTTAGACATTCTACTGATGATAAGTAACTTTGCAACAACATGTCGACTTATTCTATACCTATAACGACAAAACATTTTTATGTCTTGACATCATATCCGTCAGTTAGTTTGAGTAAAATCACAGGCTTCGCTTATCATGTGTTCATTCAGATGTGGGGGTTGTCTCCAGATAATACGAATCCCGTGTGAAGAGGGCTTAATAAGAGTAAGTGAGAAGTAGTTGGACATGTAGGTACAAACCCGATTCCAAAAAAGTTAGGAAAAAAGCTCCAACTTTTTTGGAATCGGGTTTGTAGTTGCAAAGTTGACTATCAAAATAAAGCATAACCCTGGTAAGTCTGGTCATGTTAAGGACCAGCTAGGCATGCTAAATACTAATTCGGCAAGGTTGGGAGCCCAGTTAGTCCTGATTAACAACAGTGGGAGACTAGTTAGACATTCTTAAACAAGTTCCATATGGCCAAAAATATATATTGTCATATATAAATATTTTTTAAATATATTTGAAAATATACAAAACTGCTCAAAATATTAATATTGCTGATATATATTTATATAAATATATAAAATATTGGGAAGATAAAGATTGCAATTAAAGTAAAAATCACATTTTTCCATGCAGTAATCTGCCATCGTTGGGCAATGAGCTTTATGGGTTTTTTTATGGTCATTCATCTCTAAGAGGTATGTTTTTTAATAATATATAAGTATAGATGTCTTGCTAGTTACGGTACATAGGAAGCATACCAGGTTGGGGACCTAACTAACATCTAAAACACACAATGGCCATGTTAGCAATTATTATATTTTTAAGCAATCTATAGACCTTTGTTTTGAAGTGAATTCAACTCTTGACTTGTTCTGAATTAAATGAGTATAACTGAGAGAAAGGGGGTGGAAAAAGTAAAGAGATGAATAGTGAGGAGTTTCAGCAGGGAGAAATTGTCCCACTTTTAACCAGCAGTAAATCCCACGCAGCACAGCTTTACAATCCAGCTCTTACTCAGAGAGACGGATGAGAGAAGACTAGGGGGAAGGTGCATAAAAGCCCCAGTGGCTTCAGCATAAAGAAAACATTGCTGTAGGGAGAGTGTGCTGGAATTAACTTCACATCTCAACAACAACTGCATTCATTAATAAAATACCTAATCTCTCAAAAACAGGCTTCATTTTTTTTTTACACATCCAAAGCTAATTTACTTTGTGCGTGTGTTATCAAATATGGACAAATACGGACCTTTGCTGTGTGTGAAAACTTGCATGCTCACTCGTAATTTTTCTAACAATTATTTTATCAAGCTAAGGCTAATTTCATAAGTAAAATGTAATGTATCATAAATACACACAACTATGTACATTTTTGGACAATTTGGCAACATTGCAGCATGATTAGAAATCACAACCAAAGTTCTTTTTCATTCCTCGTTTAGTTGTAAAACGAAGTTGGAAATACATGAGCAGTGATATACTGTTATCGAACACCTGACGCGCCCACTCTGCTGAGATTGAAGTTTAGTTAATATGTAAATATGTGCTGCGAGCTTTCCTCTTAATGACAAAATAAACACACAAAATTGAGAAAAGATCATCATAGCAACGTGGATATGTTTTCACAAACTGCAATTCGGCATTCTAATAAAGCCACATCACATTTGTTAATTTATATAGCAACAGTCTAATGTCTAATTTCAAAAGTTAATTTACAGCAGTACCATGTTTAACAAACAAAATCCAGTTATATGATGAGCTTTTTGGCATTAGGTTTAGATAAAGTTTAGACATCCGCCAGTTTTCTGCTGTCTTGCATGCATGCAGCTTTATTTGCTTATTTATTTATTTTTCTTGTTAGTACAGCCATGCACAAATGCATTTTACAAAGCAAATTTGGAGTTGACATGTCAGCGTCACAGTATTATTCAAACTGCCTTCAAATTACTGACAATATAATTGTATTATTATTTGCTTTTTATAGCAACCATCTTCATCAAAAGGCTGGGTGATTTATGAAGTAGGCTATTATGTTGTGTAATATTTGGGGGAGCAGCATGCATTTTGATGAAAAAAATGTAATTCAAGTGTCGTACAAGTGTGGTATCATCTTGTAAGCTTGAAGCACAAACTGAGCCCAGCTCTTCCCATAATGAAATAAAGACTTTTGAATGTTTTGTACATCAGTAACCTCACGCATTCTGTCGCTACTTGGTGAAAAACTATTTTAACAATAAGTTGACTGCTTTTTTTTAGTCCAGTGACAAGTATGACTTTATTGCTGTCCAGCCATTGCAAAATTCAATCTTTTAATTTTTCATCTTTACAATAATACCATCATCATGTAGTGCAAATGTTTAATTGTAATGGACGTATTGCACAGCTCCATCTGTTTATTCAGCAGTATAAAACTTCAGATCGGTGTTTTTTAACTTAGTAGTGGGACAAAACGCCTCACGGCAACTTTTCGGCATTGCACCAAGAAAAAAATAATCGTAATCAATACAAGGGTTAGATGAAGCACCTAACAAGGTCTACACACGTTCATTCTAATAGTTTATTTTCCCCCACGGCATAAGATGTTTTCGTGGGCTTTCCCAGCAGTGCCGACCAAGTCTGTTTCTTTTGAGGTATATTTGGGGCTGCATTCAAAAAAATGTTTTTAATTTTCCCTTATTGTTCTTTTATTCCTCCATTCGCAACATCTCCGGATTTCCTTTCAATAATTATTACAGTAGAGAAAGGAGAAAAAAAACCTTTACTGTTTCAAAAGTTGTGGTGGAATAGATTGACTGATAGATAGGCCTATATTGATCAAATCATTTTTTTATTAAACAAGGCAGATAGGCAAGATCAAATTATTTTCACAAAATAAATAGTTTTATTTTACTTTGTTTAGATCAGTTTTAAAAATGTAATGATGTCATATATAAATGCTCAAATATACTGTATATAAGGCTGAAATTGTAGGTCTGAGACAAGAGAAAGAGAAATAATATAAAGATATTTGACAAGTAGCAAAAATAAATGCATGGTAAAGTTTAAAACAGTTGTAATGTTACCTGCATAAGACACCCGTTATTTTAATACAAATCCACCTCTGTGACAAAGAAGTGCATGTAGTTGAACAAACACCCACATACATCGTACCCAAGCAGCCTCGGTTCTCAGGCGGTGTCTATGGAAACCGAATATCCACTCATCCACTCACATGAACAGAGAGAAAAGGCTAGGAAATGGAGAACACAAGAGATGGAGGTTCATCGACTGATGGCGACTGGGAAAGCCTGGTGCGTGGGCTGACCGGGGGTTTCTGCCGCACAAGCACTCATAAATTTGCTGTCTTCCCACCCTACCAATCCCTCTCCTTTTCTCTCTCTCTCTCTCTCTCTCTTCATCCCTGACCTCCTTACCTTTAAGCATAATGATAATTGCATGCTTTATGAGGAACTGAAGCAGGAGGGCAATGCATAGCTCATCTACACGTCACAAGATGGGATGGGTACGACGACCCCTCTCCGCCATTACAGTGATTAAATAAGGGACAGAGTCTGTCCCTATATCAGCAATGCAGATCATAGGCTTCTTCAGCCCTTGATATTGGAAGGTCACCAGACTCAACTTTGCTAGTGGTAGACATTTAATCCATGACTGTAATGTCAGTATCATTTTATGAAGTCTTCATGAAGTCTTTGAGATACACGCACAAGCATGGCTGTTTTCTGTTTGATGGTGGCTTGAATGGAAGCTATAGGCCTGGAAAAGTATTTTTAAACTGTTTCTCACTAGAGGAGTTAGGGAAGTTAAGAGTTAGGGGAATCTTTTGATTATTATCATTGGATTAATAACTATCAGTAAAATATGTTCACAACTGTTTCCCACATACAACATTAATTGCACCAGCCAAATAGGAAATATTGGGCCAGATTTACTAAACAGTAAATTAGCGAGACACTGCAGTCTCATAAAAGCGCAGATGTGAGTGGAAAGTTCTGTGGTCGATCTACTGACATTGTGTAAATTAAAGAACACAGACCCAGCAGCTCAGTTCCATTTTGTCCAACATAATCTAACAAGAGCAAATTTAGCGTAGGGTCACAAACAAGCAGAGCCAATGATAATCAGGTGAGGTTACTAACAACACAGGCGCAGCACATGAAAAATAATGCAACTTGGCAAACGTTATGTTTGGAAAAGGTCCACTGGCATTTACAAGGGCACATTTACAGAACGTACTAAAAACCGAAGACTTTCTGTACAGCTGACAACGTTATCAAAATGATTCCCATTCACACGGATCAGTGAAAACGATTAAAAACACTGCATAAACAAGCAATTGCCGATGTCACTTTGTAAAGAAAGACTACGTGCCCTCGCACATATGCATTCAAAGCGCATACCTATAGACTAAACATGTAATAAGCATGTGTATGTTTTTAAAAACTTTACTTTGAAAACCACAAAACACTGTTGTCATGTAAATAATTGGCCAGAAATTTTTTCTGTTTTTAGTTAAAATGTGTAAACGGACCCTAAATGAATTACTAATGATTTTTACAATGGAAATAAATCAACACAGAACTTAAGTTGGACAATGGCTTTCTTCTAGAGCTGCTGTACAGCCCAAACAATCTTTATTACATTAAAAGTGCACTATGTATGTATGTTTCCAACTATTTGTAAATCATGAGAAATGTGCTACTTTAACCAATAAAACGAGACGTGTGAGGGAGTCTCCTGTCAATTGCGTCATATCTTCACAATATATTTATTTTGCAGAAGCGTTTTACTCTTACTACAGTGTCCGACAAGTGTCATAGCAGCCACCGAGCGAATGCACAGAGTAACGTTATAACATCAGTTTCAGCATACTCAAATGTATCTAATATGATAAACAGAGCTGATTAACCTCATATTCATGACCGGAAAGGTGGAAATGGCGCCGGCAACTGTGGCATAATGAAATTCCCGCTGCTCACGAAGTCTGTGTTGCGTTCATCTTATTAGCAATCGCTCCAGCGGTCTTGCTCAGCTCCACAACACTCGGTCCTGCTCTGCTTCATACTACAGTAAAGTTAATAATCGCATCCATCAACATGATTTCTGCCCGAGTCCTATCCCAATTCTTTTCCACTGGCTGTGAGGTGAAGACCACATGTCCCAAAATTCTGCGCTCAAACTTGGCATCATCAAACTAAACCTTTGAATAGGCGACCTCTAGCAGACGGAAAAGTTACATACAGTGCCGTCGCTGGCCGTTGTGATGCCCTAAGCACGATCACTTGCTGATGCCCGTGTTGACGGCGTTCGCGCAAAGTTGGAGGTGGGGGGGGGGTTATGGGGGTGCTGACAGAATTTTCTTGTGGTGCCCCCCTGAGCACTTGGTGCTATGGGAGCAGCGACACTGGTTTCATAGTGCATCTTTAATTTCCTGTTATCACTGTAAAGCTGGTTTGAAACAATCTCTATTGTAAAAAACTTGACTTAAGACATGCTTTTTTGAGCATTAATAAAATAATGATAAAAAAATAATAACAATAAGTGTAGCAAATACCATAAAATTGACTAGTGCAAACCTTAGTGACTGACATTATTTATTTAAATAGTCTCATTCCATAAATTTTGTGTCTGAAAGGGAAACTCCAACAAACTCACATAAGGTCAGATGCAAAAATAACCCTGTCCACATCTTTTCATCACAAATTTTGTGTCTTTAGTAAATCCTGAGAATTTGCGCTGGTGCAAACTGTTAGTAAATCTGACCCATACTTTTATAAAACTGTATTTATTTATTTAGTTATTTATTTTTGTAACACAAATATTCAATAACTTAAATAAAATGCATGTTTAGTATTTTATTTTTTGGTTTAATTCCTCGTGCAAAAATGGCAAAACTATTTCATAAATGTACCTGTTTGCATTATACATCATCATCATTTGTCTATTTGATAGACATTATAATCTAAAGCAGAAAATATTTTAAAATGGTCATATTTTAATGTTCCTTACCTGATATTAAAGATACAAAATTTGAAGATACTTGAACAATATTATTATATGTATTTGGACAAATAAAGAATCTATAGTGCATAACACCATTTCCCTTGCATTCTATGTTTGGTATCTTTGTTCAGTTCTTCCTTCTTCTCTGTCCTGCTCTTTCCTTTCATCTTCCTTCTCTCTCTCTCTCTCTCTCTCTCTCTCTCTCTCTCTCTCTCTCTCTCTCTCTCTCTCTCTCTCTCTCTCTCTCTCTCTCTCTCTCTCTCTCTCTCTCTCTCTCTCTCTCTCTCTCTCTCTCTCTCCTCTCCCTCCCCTGCTCCAGCTAATTGCCGCAGAGCTCACTGATAGAAATCAATGTGCAATGTTTGATTGTGAGCCAAAGCACAGGAAGGTGAAGCAGAGCAATGAACATCACAAATACACAAACATACACACTCAGCACTTGCATATCTGATCATCGAATGATTAGGAGGTGTTGAACACAAACATTGTGTATTTCTTTGGGTTTCCCATAAAACCCCTGAATCAATCGGTTCATAATGCCATTTGAGCTAGCTTATTATTCATTTATTGCATTAAAGTCAACCTCAAATGGCTCTGAGCAGCATAAAATGCAATAACTGCCAAATCCAACAGAGTAAAAGATTCTGCTACTGCTATAAAATCTGCAAACCTTTTCAGCCTTTTTACATTTACATTGAGACAAAAGGATAGTTCATCAAAAAAAAAAAAAACGATAATTCGGTCATCATTGATGCACCATCATGTTGTAAGTCTGTATGACTTTCTTTCTTCCATGAAACACAAAAACTATATTTTCGACTCAGTGGGGTTTTTTCGCAATGAAAGTTGGGTCCAACGTATGGACAAAAACAGAAAATCTTTTAGTCATGGATCGACATGAGGATGAGATTGGGTGAACTACCCTTTATGGACTAAATTGATTAAAAATAAATGTTGTGATGCAAATGAATACATTATTAGTAATACAATTAAAATGAATATTGCGAATATTATTAAATTAAATTAATCAAAATTAAAACGAATAACTATGATTTCTTTCTCATAATTATAGCAGAACATTTGGAGGACATGCAGCTCTGGAAAAATATTTATATGTATTGATTTGAGTAAAATTAACATTTTTATTTATTCTATAAACTACTGACAACATTTCTTTCAAATTTCAAAAACAAATATTGTAATTTAGAGCATTTATTTGCAGAAAATAAAAAGATGCCATGTTTTCAGACCTTGAAAACAAGTTTATATTCATTTTTAAAACACAACTGATGTTTTAACTTAGGAATAGGTCAGAAATCGTCTTAGGTTACTCACGTAACCTATGTTCTCTGAATAGGAACGAGGCGCTGCGTAATGATACAAATGGGGTACGCCCCTGGGCGTGCCGATTATCTGAAGCTCTTATAGAATCACGCCAATTCATTGGCTGATGGCGCAGCGCCGCCCCTCTAGCTCATCACCTTTGAGCTATACTGAGCAAGACGGCTTGTCGGCAGTGCGGGAGCTTGGCGTGCGCGCAGTGTCTCGTTCCTATTCAGAGAACATAGGTTACGTGAGTAACCTGAGACGTTCTCTTTCATAGGTTCACTCGACGCTGCGTAATGATACAAATGGCGAACGGTATACCACACACGCCAAGCTAAAGCGCTGCCGCATCTGACACTAACGTCAGGTAGACCTGAACGGCTGGATTAAGCTGACAGAACATGCGAACCCGGAGCCATGTCAAGGTCTAGACTATAAAACTTGACAAAGGTGTGCGGTGAGGACCATCCTGCCGCGACACAAATGTCCTCCATGAGAGCCCCCTTGAGAGTGCCTGCTCTAATGCCCAGAGGTGAAGGAACTCTGCGCACCTCATAAGCTAAAGAGATAGCCTCCGTCACCCAATGTGAAATTCTCTGCTTCGATGCGGCAAGCCCACGGCGGCCGGCTCCGAAACATACCAGCAACTGGTTAGACTTCCTGCAACCACCCGAGCGATCAACATACAGCTTCAATGCCCTAACTGGGCAGAGCAAATGCAACCTCTCGTCCTCTGGGGGCGTAAAGGCGGAGGGTGGAAAGAATGGAGGATGGTGACCTGCGAGCAGAAGGATGTGGACAAAACCTTGGGGACATAACCCGGCCTGGGTCTAAGAGAGACCTTAACTAGGCCGGGAGCAAATTCTAAGCAAGCCTCACTAACAGAGAGGGCTTGCAAGTCCCCCACTCGCTTCAAAGAAGTTAGAGCCAATAAAAGAGCCACCTTAAGAGTCAGAACCCGCTCCAGAGCTGACTCCAATGGCTCAAAGGGAGCATAGTTTCCAGATCTCGGGACGAGGATGCCAGATCCTGCCCTGGAGCTTTAAAAGCAGGTCCTTTCTGACCGGAATCTCCCAGGGGGAGGAGTCCAGGAGGAGAACCAGCTCCGAGAACCACGTCTGGGATGCCCAGAATGGTGCCACCAGCAGAAGACTGGCCTCTCTCTCTCTCACTCTGTGCAGAACCGCCAGAATCAGCTTGATGGGCGGGAATGCATAGAGCCTCAGCCTCGTAGCGAAGAGGTCCACCTCCGCTCTGCCGAACCGCTCCCAGATCTGGGCTACTGTGAGAGGATTTAGCATCCATTCCCCTGACTTGAGTTTCTGCCTTGAAAGGAAGTCTGCCGCGAGGTTCAGAACTCCAGGGACATGGACTGCCCTGAGGGACAGGAATTTGCCCTTGGCCCACGGGAGGAGACGGCGCGCAAGCCTGTCAAGGGTGTGTGACCGAGAGCCCCCTTGGCGATTCACATGAGACACCACCGCCATGTTGTCTGTCCTGACAATGGCATGGTGCCCTGTGAGAAAAGGGAGGAAATGCCGAAGGCCCAGGAAGACTGCTCTCAGCTCTAGGCAGTTTTTGTGCCAGGCTTGAGTCTCTTCCGTCCAGATGCCACATGCTGGACGGCCTTCGAAGATCGCAACCCAACCGGTGAGGGAAGAGTCCGTCGTAATCATCTGGCGACGGAAAACGACCCCGGATCCCCGCATGTTTCATCCACCAATGGAAGGGCCTCATGTGGAGCAGCCCCAGAGAAAGGACCTGGGAGGCTGCGGCCATGAGGCCCAAGAGCCTGCGGCATGTCCACACAGAAACATGATGGCCGGGCTTCAAGCGGGCCAGACGTCCTGATACTGGAAATCCGGGCAGGAGCCAGACAGGCCTGCATTGACACGGAATCCAGACAGACCCCCAAAAAGGTGATCTGTTGGGATGGTAAGAACAAACTCTTGGCGGTGTTCACTCTTAGGGCAAGGGAACGGACGTGACGAAGCACAGAATCCCTGTGAGCAATCGCCATCTCCCTGAACTGGGCTAACAAGAGCCAGTCTCAGCGGGGCCAGTTCAGCATCCACACACTTCGTGAACGTCCTTGGCGCCAGAGCAAGGCCGAAGGGGAGCACCCTGTACTGGAAAACCTTCCCTCTGAAGGCAAACCTGAGGAACTTTCTGTGTCGCTGAATGACCTGAATATGAAAATATGCATCCTTCAGGTCTATCGACACGAACCAATCCTCTGCTCGAACCTGGGCTAAGATAGACTTCAGCGTCAACATCTTGAATCACCCTCTGAGGAGGGAAAAATTCAGACATCGGAGGTCTAATATGGGCCGCAGACCGCCAACCTTCTTGGGGACCAAGAAGTAACGGCTGAAAATTCCTCGCTCTACATCCGGGAGGACAGCTCCTCCTGTAGAACAGAAGCCTCTGAGGCGCTGTTTACTACAGTATGGAGGACCCCAGGGGGGGTTGCGGAAAAACTGCAGTGTGTAGCCCAGTCGAATCGTGCAAAGTACCCAGGGTGACACTCCTGGAAGACATTCCAACTCTTGGACGAACTGAGACAGAGGAAGAGGAGTAGAGAGGTGTAGTGGGCATACCTGACTTAGGGTGCCGGTCTGGGACTCCGTGGAGGGATCGTCCGGCCGCAACGGAGAGCCGACTGCGTCCATATGCTGCGAGGAGGCTCCGGTGACCTGAGTGGGAAACGAGGGGTCTGCCAACGGTTGGAGAGAACGGGCCGTGTCTCCAAAAATACGGGCAGCGGAAATGAGCTCAGACGGACTCAGGGGGAGAAAGCCTGAAGCGTCTCCATTCCCTGGCGAGGGAGTGGCGAGAGGTTGAGCCGACCCCGCCCCTCGAGACGCACTGGGCAGCGAGTGTGATGGGGTTGGACTCAGACAGCGGCCAGAGGCCGGGCAGAAACGCTTGAGAGGGTGGTTCAAGATGTTGACGCTGAAGTCTATCTTAGCCCAGGTTCGTGCAGGGGATTGGTTCGTGTCGATTGACCTGAAGGATGCATATTTTCTCTGGCCCAGCCCCGAACATACGGCGCGACTCTCCCGGAGGGTCAGGAACGACTCGGCAGAGCGGGAGCGGAGGGCTTACCACCAGGCCGCTTCATCTGCAGGCGCCGATGAGGTCTATGTCGCGGAAAGGGGCGACCACGAGCCCCCCAACCCGTGGCAGGTGGGGGATGACTCTGGTCACCACTCCTACTTTCGGAGTGAAACTCCCTTTTAAACGGGGGACGCTCTCTGGGCTGGGAAGAAGAGGTACTAGGAGATTCCCTATTTCTTCTAAATTGCCTGAAAGCCGCTGACTGAGACTTGGCTGCTCTGAACTTGTTAACCACAGTGTTGACGGCCTCGCCAAATAAACCCTCTTGAGAAAACGGCGTGTCGAGGAGGAAAACTTGTCACGAATCTCAGTAATCTCAGCGGCGACTAATCCAGCCATCGAGCGTCCCACTGCACGCGCAGTGTGTATAGTAGCCCGTAAGGCCTAATCCGTGGCCATGCGGAGCTCCTTAACAGCCTCGTGCGTAACCCCGCCCTGCTCGTCCATTTCTTTAAGAACGTCAGCTTGGTAGGCTTGGAGAATGGCCATCGTATGGAGGGCCAAGCCAACCTGACCGGCCGCTACGTAGGACTTACTGATTAAAGCGGAAGTGGTCCTACACGGCTTAGAAGGGAGGAGGGGGCGAGACTTCCAAGTGTATGCCGAAGACGGAGAGAGATGAGAGGCTAATGTGTCCTCGACTGCCGGAATGGCGGAAAAACCGCGCTCCTCAGAACCAATGAGGCTGGTGAAGTCAGCGGCTGCCACGTTATTATGGCGGAAGGAGAAAGGCTGTTTCCTAGACCTGGAGACCTCGTTGTGCAGATCGCTGAAAAACGGCAGTTTCCTTCTCACTGTACGATTAGTACCAGCACCACTTAAAAATCTCTCATCGAGCTTGGAAGATTGCAATTCGTGGGACTCTTCAGGCCAATCAATCGCAAGCTTCTCGGTCGCGCGTGAAAGCACGTCGACAAGCTCGGAGAAGGCCGCAGAAAGCCACGCTTCCTGGCCGCTAGGCGGGAGAGCGTCATCAAACGGAACAGGCCTGAAATCCTCGGAGTCGGACACTGTCGTGAGCAAAATATCATCCAGGCCGAAATAAACGGTTTCACGTGCTTCCGGGCTGGGCATCATGTAATCGTGCACGTATACAAGCGGAGCTTGGCCGCGCGCACGCTCGGGAGAGGGAGTGAGAGAAGGGAAATCGGCCCGCTCTCACTCGATATCCTCAAGCTCAACATCCGAACCCCAGGCCGCGGATCCGAGTGACGCCTGGGCCATCTCGGGTGCGCGGCGGGGAAAAACGGAGGATTCCTTCTTCAAAAGAGAGAGCCTCGAACGGAGGGTTTTAAGATGGAGATTATCGCAGAATATGTCATTCGACGTGCCCTGAACCGCCTCGCACACGTGGGCGAGGCTCATGCATTTAACACACTTACTGTGTGGGTCATCGCTCGAAATAGAGTGAGTACATGGCAGAGGGCAGCGACGAAACTCCATCATACTTCACCGGTAGGAGAACGAGTTCTACTATCCATGGTCGTTGAAGTATTGAAGGAGAAAGAAGCTTAAATCCAGGTTTTTAGGGTCAGATAAATCGCATGAAGGGAGCGATGCTACCGCTTCGTGAAGGCACAGAAATTTGGGGAGAAGATAGTGCGCGCGCCAGTATAGCTCAAAGGTGATGAGCTAGAGGGGCGGCGCTGCGCCATCAGCCAATGAATTGGCGTGATTCTATAAGGGCTTCAGACAATCGTCATTACGCAGCGTCGAGTGAACCTATGAAAGAGACAATATTTGGTGGAATAGCCCTGATTTCCAATCACAGCTTTCATGCGTTTCATGTTTTCATGCAGTGGCCAAGCAGCCACTGAGATGAATGTAAATGCTAACAGATAGCTTTCTCCAGACCTACTTGGTTTGACAACAGTCATTATTATTGCAATTCCGTTTGGTGACACTAGTGGCACAGAAATTACAATCTTCACCTCTAAGTTATTCTTGCATTATGCATTATTCTATTTTCTTGAATCAGAAGCTGTCATCTTGAAACCAAAACGAAAACCAATAATGACAGCCAAAAAGAAGAAGAAAAAGACCTCTAATAGACTAACCCTGTGAAAGCAGAAGGTACTGCTCGCCTGTTATCTTTCTTCTCGACCTGAAAGCCTAGCGGAACAGACTGTATGGAGTAGAGAGACTAGTGTAAATCTGTCTGCTACATGAAAGCTTCTTTGATAGGCCTCTACTCTCATCTCATCTCCACAAGCATGCCGCTAATGTTCTGCCTCCTAGCCAAAATATCCCCAGCAACACCTGGCACCATGAAGAATAAGAAAAAAACTGATTAAATCATTAGAGAAACACATGGGAGGACGGAAAAGAGAGAGTGGGAGATGAAGGAGGGAGAGCGGGGAGGTAACGGGGGGGTTGGATGAACAACTTCATAAGCTTGGCACTGTGCTCCTGGTGCCATGCCCGTTGTTTATGTCCACACACATCAAAGTCTGCAGTAATCGCTGCTGTTTGCAGGTCCAGATCTCCAGTTCACCTTGACTAACCTGTAATACGCTACAGGACAGAGCAGTGGCAGAGGGCGGCAGGTTCCTCACTGAGCAGGCCAAAAAGTGTCTGAACCTGGGTGCAAGCATGTCAGGTTCTGCTAGCACGCCTAATGAATGAACATTAGGACATGAGTTTCCCATAGCACAGCGGTTGGAGCAGCTCCAGGTCTTCACCAGCTGTGCTGCTCTTGTTTACAAGCCACCGCCTGCTGCTGGAGTGGTCTCGCGACAGGCCTCTGCACTGAACTGCATCCTCGGGCTCGCTTGAGTAGCCGAGCCCAAGCCGAGTGCATGTGCGCTGGGTCTAAGCGTCCTTCCGTGCCCTCTGAATAAGCATAAAATCATACAAAACGCCGTTAAGCAGAATGTGGAAATGTGGTGTTTGAATTCACAAATCTAACTCTGCAACTGTGTTTCTCTGTTACAGGAAACTTCAAAGGATTGTGTAAGCAGATAGATCACTTTCCAGAAGACACAGATTATGAAGCAGATGCCTCAGAGTACTTCTTACGTGAGTGCCTCCTTAGTGTTTCTGTGACAGTATTCATGTTCTCACTGTTTCTTCCTTGTTCAGTCTGTGAGGCGTTTCAAGTAGTACCAGATATATGCTATTTTTGCCTTTACAAGTACTGTTACTGCTGAAAAAATGGGTGGGGGGGAGGTGCAAAAAGTTTGGGGAAGGTTATTTCCTGGCCCGCAAAACTGCAGGTTTCCCATGATTCACAGACTTAAACATATTCTTTGCTAATAATTAAATAAAAAAATATATATATAAAAAAATGAAGCATTATTCAAATGAAAAAATAAAATATGCTGGATATTTTAGCTTTCAGACACCAATAAGAATGTAGTACTTGAACCCAGAACCCAGGTTCTGTAAAAAAAAGAAATTCTTTGTTATTTTAATTAAAAATTTAAAGCAAATATTAACTATGCATTAATAATTAAAAATATTAAATATTGTGGATTATTTTAGCTTTTCAGCAACCAATAAGAATGTTATACTATAATTGCTTTTTTCTTTGTTTTTTAATTAAGAATGTAATCAAATATTAAGACTGTATTAATAATTAAAAACTTAAATATTGTCATTTCTTTTAGCTTTCAGCTACAAATAGGAATGTAATACTCTAACACGTTTAAATAAATTGTCATTCTTAGTTTTTTAATTAAAAATGTAATCAAATATTAAAATTAAATAATGTGGATAATTTTTCCTACAAATAAGAATGCAGAAATATAACTGTCATCTAACACATTTTACCATGTTTACTGTAAATTATATTTACAACATTTAGCAGATTTCCCAACAACAACAAAAGTCAGCAAAAATGCACTTAATTAATGAATGAATAAAAAAAAAAAAGATTCTGTCTGGGCCTGGTTATTACTTGCCAGCATCAGCTGGCAATGAAACATCCCTCACATTAAATGAATGCTATAGAGCTGTATTTCAAGTAATGTCCTAGTTTTTACTTTGTTCAACCTATCTTTGGTTTTCTCATGCTGTTCAGCCGTGTAAGGGTGGTCTGTTGTCTCTGCGGGAGAGTGTGAATGTTTCCTCACTCTGTTTAGATTCTCAGCAGCGGCAGACTCTCTAGCTCATATACAGTACAGCTCAACTAGGCCCTATTACAGTACACTGGCTCCCTCGTAAACACAGAGCATTGATTTCCACTCTTTTTTCGTCTGCGCAAGCAGACCTGGGAAGTGAGTGTCAAACAAGCCACACGCATCAATCCTAAACTCACAAGCAGGCCTATCAGTTACTGTCATCAAAACAAGGGCCTGAATTGACTGGAAACAACATGGTAACAACCAAGTTTAATTAAAGATTCTGGAACTGTTGTGAAAGAGGACAATGTCAGACTACTGGAGAGAGAGGAGAAATTAGTTATACAGGGCCAGTTATACAGGGCATGTCCTGGTCCACTGGGACTGTTTTTGGACTGGCTGAACAAGTGCTAAAGCAGTGTTAATGTTGTCAATGAAATTACTGACGAGAACGTTTGTTGTTGTTGTTTTTTTCAAACAATGAACACAAAACCAAAAAATGTGCATCATGACAGGAATTAAATGATTTTAAGTAAAACATACTAGGGTTGTAACAGTTAGCAAAAATGACAGATGTTTTTAATACAGCAAGGAGAAAAAAAAATGTGATATGATTGGTTTGTGCGAAAAACTGCCTCGATTTCGTGCAAATCACAAATCGGTCTGAATTGACAGAAGGATGGTGTTGGTGGGAAGACCATAAAATGGCCTAAAAAAACATGATGACTGACTGTGGGTTTTTTAATCAGCTTGGTGAAATTAAAGGTGTGTGTGATCAGTGTTTACCGAGCTTGATGACTGATGATCCAAAAATAAGTTGACTTAAAAAGAAGTTCAAAAATAAAATATACTGTTTCAATTGGCTTTATTTATTATTTTGGAATCAATATTAAAAATTGCTTTAAAAAAACACACATTTTACGAAATGTATACATGATTTTAATAAATAGAACATTAATTATATTTCTTATTGTAAAAATACAAAATACATTTTTGATGTAAAGTAATGTGTACTTAAAGGAACACTCCACCGTTTTTAGAAATAGGGCTTATTCAACATCTTCCCTACATTTAGATATGTGGGAAAATTCATTTTGTCTCAGTGCATGCATTGTTTTAGTTTGGCAGGGTCGCCGCTACCTTAGCTTAGCATAATGAATGGAATCCTATGTTGCCAGCTAGCATGTCCCGAGTAAAAGTGATCCAAAAAAGACTTAAGACTAGGCAGATATTAACATGGGACTATATTACGGGAAGCACAGGCGACACTGCTACTTAGGCGCAGTGACATCACGCAACACATGAAATGTATGTTAACGGAAGTTGTGGGATTTCTTGTGTTGCGTGATATCTCTGCGCCCAAGTAGCAGTGCTTCGCCTGTGATTCCCCATCACTGCTTTCAGGTCATTGCCGCTTCTTCCGCAGTGTAGAGAGAGCACATGGTATAACATGTTTGCCAGATTGTAAAAGATTAAGTAAAACACCAGGAAAAAAATTAAAATCCTTATGAGAGAAAAGCTTTGATCGTGGGATTTATATTCTTAAATCAAGCTATAGCAGCTTTCATTTTCGAACAATATTTTAGTCTTGTATTTGAAATAGTCAGTTATCATTTAATGCTGTTGGTGTCATCTCGTCTTAAGGCAAGCTCACCCAACACGACTTTTGGCTGGATTTTGCCGTCACAGACAGATTTCCTGGTGTCCTGCTCAGCGGGATTGGATCCGTGGTCTACAGCATTGGAGGCAGGCGCTCTAATAAAGAGGCTAAAGATGTCCCAAAGTCCCTCAGCCTCCAGCATTAGTTGCTAGAGAGCCTCTTTCGAAATCAGGGGAGTGAGGTTTACACGCACCGCTCTTACTAGCCTACGACACTCACCCCTACAGCGTGGGAGGCTGTGGTCAGAGACCCGTTAGCCCGGCTGGGAGTGAGGTTTAGGGGTGAGTGTAACTGTCGAGGCCAGTAAAAGCTGTAAACCTCTCTCCGGATCTCAAGAGGCGCTCTAGGGACTTAACGTTAGAGGCTGTGGTCTTTAGCTTCCTTGTTAGAGCGCCCGCCTCCTATGCCAGAGACTATGGTTCAATCCTCTCGGAACAGGTCAAGTAGGACCGGTTACACTCGTTGAGAATCAGCAGGTCAGCGACGTGGTTTAGCATACAGATGGTGCAATATTTTCAAACCTGTTTGATATTATCGGCACATGATCATGTAGTGTGCGATATAAACGGAAAAATCTCTGTATCTTTCAATGTTTGCTGGGCCTCTTGACCAAATGTCTTGTAGATTCTGCACATCGTCAGCGTTGTGTTGTGTAGTATGCGTGCTGTTATGACAAGATGACGACAGATGACAAGAAACATTGTTGTGTAGTGTGAGCACCACAGCAATTGAGGTAGTCTTACAGTCCTGTAGTGTGTTTTTTTTTTTTTTTTTTTTTTTTTGGTCATAGATTTTGTTAATAAAAATTAAAACTATTGGGCTCTGTTTGTATGCGTGGTCCGCCACTCCTTCATTCAAGTTTAACAGAGACTTGATGTCAAAATGAGCCATTAAGCAATGTGGAAATACTTGTGTGACCTTTAACATTTATAGATACAACTGTAAAATGTAAAATTATGCACTGAGGAAAAAGGTCTCAAATGCACTAAACAGCAAAAGCATCTGAGAGGAGGACAAGCCACTTTAAACTGCAGGCTTATGAGTTAGTTAGAAGTGCTTTATTATAAAGTAAATGTCATGTTTTGGACAACTTGGATTGTACACTACTGCCCCAGCAGTTCACTCTGTGTCCTTTGTTATTTTTCTAATTATTTTGAATAATCCAGTCAGTGTCAAAACTATGCAAATGCACAATGAAGTAAACTTGACTATGCAGAATGTGTAAATCACATTATAAATACATTTGTTCTGTAACAACAAACAAAAGACATTGAGCACCATGAGCATGTTTTTCTGTGTCAAGTAAAACATGGGACACCTGCGTTTATGCTATTCACTTGTGCTCTGTCTAGCTGAATGACCAACTGATCCAAATCAACATATAACGTTTTCAACTACAAACCCGATTCCAAAACATTTGGGACACTGTACAAATTGCAATGATGTGGAGTTTTCAAATTTCAATATTTTATTCAGAATACAACATAGATGACATCAAATGTTTAAACTGAGTAAATGTATCATTTTAAGGGGAAAATAAGATGATTTTAAATTCCATGGCATCAACACATCTCAAAAAAGTTGGGACAAGGCCATGTTTACCACTGTGTGGCATCTCCTCTTCTTTTTATAAAGTCTGCAAACGTCTGGGGACTGAGGAGACAAGTTGCTCAAGTTTAGGAATAGGAATGTTGTCCCATTCTTGTCTATACAGGCTTCTAGTTGCTCAACTGTCTTAGGTCTTCTTTGTCGCATCTTCCTCTTTATGATGCGCCAAATGTTTTCTACGGGTGAAAGATCCTTGACCCTTACACAGAGAGATTGTTCCAGATTCTCTGAATCTTTGGATGGTATTAAGTACTGTAGATGATGATAACTTCAAACTCTTCTCTGAGAAACTTTTCGCCGCAGCATTGGGGGAATTGGTGATCCTCTGCCCATCTTGACTTCTGAGAGACACTGCCACTCTGAGAGGCTCTTTTTATACCCAATCATGTTGCCTATTGACCTAATAAGTTGCAAATTGTTCCTCCAGCTGTTCCTTATACTGTATGTACATTTAACTTTTCCGACCTCTTATTGCTACCTGGCCCAACTTTTTTGGAATGTGTAGCTCACATGAAATCCAAAATGAGCCAATATTTGGCATTACATTTCAAAATGTCTCACTTTCAACATTTGATATGTTATCTATATTCTGTTGTGAATAAAATATAAGTTTTGATTTGTAAATCATTGCATTCCTTTTTTTATTCACAATTTGTACAGTGCCCCAACTTTTTTGGAATCAGGTTTGTATGTTACTTCTTTAAATCAGCTCAGACTGTAACATTTTAGCAATAATAATATGCTAGAATGTCATGTACAGCCAAGAGCCTTAGAATCACAGCTAAGGAATCAGGCTCATCCTTCAGAGCATTTACCCATCCAGTCAGAACCGTTTAACCTACTTAAACTAACACCCATTGGTTAGATGATGACATCAGATAAAAGACCATACAATTATCTCAGTACAGACTCTTCTTTAGTATCAAAGCTTCATGCATCACCCCAAGCAGGTGACTGACCTGCTGTAATTGACTCTTCACTAAGCCTGTGATTATAGCTCACGCAGTTAAACAGCGCAGGTTACGCAGTTATGCGGCAGCACTGACCCCATTGCGGTTGATCCTTAATTGACATTTGCTTTCTGGGCGCCTGGGTCTCAGTCTGAACGTCTGAGTCGGATCTGTCCAAGCATGTTTCACGCATGTTTGGGTTGCTTGGTGTGTGCAGAGTCAGTCACATTGCATGCTAACTCCACAGTTAAAGCCTTGCCAATGATTCTTGGTACTTTGAGCACTTGTGCCTTCCCATATGTAGCATGATATGTTACAGTTATGATAACAAGTTTAAACTGCTCCAAACGACACCCATAAAAAGGAGGTGAATTTTGGAACTAGTGGACAAGGAGTGGTCGAGATTACATGCAAGCCAGGTCAAATAACTACCGCGGACCTTATGCGCTCAGAGTGTGTGCGTGCACGTATATATGAACGCATGTGTGTTTGTCCTTTTCCTAAGCTGCAATTGGACGAATAGGCCGCAACGCTCCCAGTGGCTTGTGAATTAGGACACTTACTTCCATAAATATTTCAGCCTCTTTCTTATATAGGTCAGTTTTTCTGTCTCTCTCACTCTCTCTCTCTCTCCTCCTCTTCCTACTTCTCTTCTCCTTGCCTGTCTATGTCTTACCCTCTTAGACATCTGTTCTGTTGTAACTTTGGTCACCAACTCTGTTCTGGGTTAAAGTAGAGTGATTGGAGATCTACAGAGAGAGCGGATACGGTGTTGTAGGTTTCGATAGTAAGTCATGCATCAATAAATAAATTAACAAACAAACAAAATTGTGGGTATAAAAAAAACACACATTGTGGGTATAAAATTGGCGTTTCAGCTAACCTTAACTACCAAGTTGTTCTTCAAGGACAATGCAGTCACTGAGGGACACGTTATATGCATTGCTGCAAGAACTGACTAGCTGAATAGGTAGTGTAGCACACAAGAGCACTATTTGCTTGTAGAAAGAGCATACTATAATGCAGAGTGTTTTTAATATATGCTTTGATTAACTAGACTACTGTTCAAAAGTTTGGGGACCGTACTTTTTGTATTGTTTTTAAAATAAGTCTCATAAAAAATACAGGGGGAAAAACTAATAGTGAAACGTTATTACAATGTTATTATCTATTTCAATACAAAAATTATATAAAATGTTATTTATTCCTGAGATGGCAAAGCTTTTTAGCTTTATCATTATTCCCGTCATCAGTGTCACATAAAATAAAAGCATCAATTTATTTCAACAAATAAGCATACTGGCCCCAGACTTTCTAACAGACAGTGTTATAAAATGAAATTCAGTCCAAATACTGTTTATTTATATGCTGATTCAGTGCAGATATTTGAGTGATACAGTTATTGATTTCATTCATATTTGTATGCTTTTTAGAAACCTTACACTTGTCGACTATCAGCAATTTGATAACAAAACATTCAAGTACAATACCATCTATACAAATTGTGATTTCACAGTTTCAATCCTGTAGCTAAATGCTACATTTAACAGTGTCATACAAGATCCTATCCTCGTCCCACTATTCCTGGTTGTAACTGATTAAATGTAATCTGGATTATGTAATCAGATTCCAAAAATGAAGTAGTTGTAATTGCATTACATTACATTTTTAAATACTCACAATCAGACTAAAGTTACTTTTTTTATTGATTACAATTTATTCTCACAATCCAGTATTTCATCACGGAATTTACAGAAATCGTTTCACTTTTATGACGTGTTCTCTCAACATTTTAACATTGCATATGTAATCAGCTCCTGATAAACACAATTATTATTTGAATTGTCACTCAGTGAGTCATTTAACTATGTATTATTGTTTTTGTCTTTCAAAGACATTAAAATGTACAAATTCACATTATTTCATATTTACATGGTGCAATGCATCTTTTTTCATCAGCTGAACCAAATATATTTAGTTTAAGTACCCCACCCCCTGATATTTTAAGTTAATAAGTTAGGTCAATAAAATTAAGTCAATAATAATAAAAAATTAAAATAAGTTCACGGTTATCTGATGTCGTTTAATGGTCACATCACATGCATGCAGGTAAAAAAAAAAAAAAAAAATCTTATTTAACCCTTCAATGCATGACTGTTTCGCCAAACATTCTTCCATATTCGAGTCGTTAGCGACCAACCATTTTCAACGTCTTCAAAATCAATATTTTGATCACTGACAGCTTCTTGACCACATCCATCATCAAGTGACATTGCCACTAATATTTGATTGTGTTTAGTACTTGCTCTGCAGTAAATCACTAAGCCTATATTATTTTAATCTTATATCTGTTATTTAACAGGTGAGATCGTTCTTTAGTGCTGATCTAACCAGCAGACGATACGAGCTGCGGTTTAAATCCCAGTTGCGTTACAATGCACACTGTGTTACAATGAGCCCCTATTAGAACTATGATATTATATTCTATACTTTTATGAATTCTTTTGAGAAACCATGAGAAAAGGGTGAAAATGACTGAGAGTCGATGTTAAGAAATGATTCATTATTATTATGTTTTTAATGCTGTAACGCTGTATTTAGCAATGTGTTTGTTGTCAAACCCAAAACATTTTTATATTTTTAATTATTATTATAAATATTTTGACAGAATATTTTAGTTTGTTTTGGATATTTTTTTTATTATATCAGGTAACATTTTAAGTTGTCCTTTGGTCATGTTACAATGTGTCCCTCAAATGTACCCCACCTATGGGGCATGTTGTCACATTTCACTTCCATTCTTTCGGAGTAAATCAAGAAAAAAGTATACACTGTATTAATGAAACAAAACCACATAATTGTACTAGACTTGTGTGCAATTAATGTGGGGAAAAATAAATACTCTGAACCCCAAGTGGATTTACACAAACTGAGACAGCCAGAGTGTTAGGTTGTGCCCTGCTCTCCCAGTTAGCGCCATGCTAAATGTAGGCTTATCTGTTAGCTTGCTAACTAAAGACTGACTGAAAACACAAAGGGAAAGGTTTAATTTGATAAATATAATTTTGGCAATAAAATGTGATATGTAATTTAAAACACATTACCATATTCCCATGATTAAGACCAAAGGCTGAAGTTGGAATAGCATACTGCCATTCTACTCTTACTGCAATATTTACACTTACATTTAGAAGAAGCTTTTATCCAAAGTGACTAACAGATGAGGAACATCACAATCAATTTGTCATAAGATCCAACAATATTTTCAGTACACAATTGGCTAAATAGCAGAAATAGTAATAGTATGCAAGTATGGTATTCTGAATTAAGCCTGAATACTAAAATATACTAAATAATTTTCTATAATTTATAATTAGGCACCAAAGCAAGTAAGTAAATAATTGTCTCGGCCAGAGGAATTGATCTGTGGTCTTGCAGGACAGGGGCATCTTTTTCTAAAATCTTCTCAACAATCTACTCCCTTCCAAACATTTGGATGAGCTTTTGGGCTAAATCTGAATGGGAGAATGTTTGATGCATTTTAGTTATTAGATCTTAGAAATGAGTTTTCTGCTAGTATCATACCTTGTGCTTTAGTAGACACTGTAGTTTGGATGCTCTCATCTCCACCACTCGTGAAACAGTTATGTAAGGAATCAGAGCTTCAACCGAGGAGAGACATTAGTGAAGTGACACATAAATGATGTCATAGAAAGTGTCATACAGTTCAGCGATACACCAAAGAACTGACGTTTATTGATAATTGGGCAAAATAAAAACAGGTCAGTGTTCACATCTGTTCTAACACTGCACATAAAAGGGCATGTATATTCATGCCTGTATTTTTTTAGAGCCCAACATTTGCATACTTACATGCTAAATTACTGTTTGGATTCATGCACATTTTATTATGATGCACTGATACACTGATTCTCAAGCACGGGTGTAAGCTCGCTGAGGGTTATCATGAAAGAAATATACGACGTAGTAACAGCACATCATCTGCATATGTATTTACAGCAATCACAAACACACAAGCACACACACACTTTTGCACAGGCCCTATCAGTGGCAGGCTTCTCTTTGCTGGAGTGATCACGGGTATGTAGCCTAGGCAGTGGAATCAGGCATTTCACACATCCACACACTGTTATATAAGAGTGCTGAAGCATTCTGAAGCGCCTGTGGGTTTTTAGATCATGCCGTGTCAGAGCTGCAATCTTCCACAGGACCAAACAGCGCTGAGAGGGGGAGGGGCGGATGAAAAAAAAAGAAGGAATAAGAGGGACTGAGAGAGTGCGAGCGAGAGAGGAATTTTGAGAAAGTGAGCCAGCTGGTAGAAGGGACAAGAGGGTGTTTGAGACAGAGAGGATATAAATCAATTCACAGGA
The DNA here is from genome assembly GCA_023029165.1 of Gobiocypris rarus. Lineage (NCBI taxonomy): Eukaryota > Metazoa > Chordata > Actinopteri > Cypriniformes > Gobionidae > Gobiocypris > Gobiocypris rarus. The sequence goes on along the minus strand of CM040934.1, from coordinate 23,223,246 downwards.
TTCTAACAATTTGAATCAATTCATACATTTCAAAAATCGATATTCTAAACGTCTGTTAATAACGTGATGTCGACAGAGCAAAGAACAGAGACAGCACACAGGCTTGTAACAGGGGACAAATTAAGCTTAGGCTACTTGACAGTTCCATACAGAATTTTAAGGAATAGAAAATAGCCTTAAATAGTATTGTGCATGTATGACATCACTTTGTAGGCCAAAGAGTTAACATTTTAACACTTAAGTTTCCCTCGACACCAAGTCATGGGGTTTTTGTTAAATGGCTGAAATGGTCTGTGGTGAACACAAGTTCAAGACACTTTCACGTTTTATTCTACGACATAAAATACATCTATTTTACCCCACTTGTGATTTTTTGAAGCTGTTACATGTCTTGAAAAAAGTGATTGCTAACAAGTGGCTAAATAGGACTACAAAGGCTGTCGAGGAGATTAAAGGGGTCATGAACTGGCTTTAAAAAAAAATTATACTGTTGTCTGAGGTAAAATTATGACGTTTGCATGGTTTTTACCTTCAAAAACATCATAATGAATAAGTAATAGGCTATTTTCTACCCTGGTTTTGAGGCTCTCTCCTGAACGCTCAGTTTTGATGGGCATGCCGCACTGTAGACTTGGAAGTAAACACCCACGGATACAATTGGATAAGATTTACATATTTCATGAGCTTCAACTATTAGAATCCGAAGGAAGCTTATACAGCGACTGTGTTCTTCCACAATCAGGCACAGCACAATATCACAATATCTAAACATATTTGAAAAGCTGGCAAATCTTTAATTGGGCTCAGCCTCCCTCTCTCATTCGGGATTAATCCATATGTTTTCATGGCTGCGATGTAACTGCGAATTTATTTCCTTTGAAAACAATTATTTGTGCTTCTGTCCTGTGGTAATATATTCACGTAAAACAGCATTCACATACAAAACACGGGGATAATAACGAAATTATAGTTCTAAATAGAAAATAGTATTTATGTAAGGAGGTATATTAAAATAAAAAGTGCACAACTCTTTACTTTGTTTCCCCTCACGTGCGGGTGAGTCCTTATTTGGGTTAGCAAAATAACGAAATAGAAAATAGTATTCATGTAAAGAGATAGTAAAATACAGATATAGTAAATTATTTTTTTATAAAAAAAAAACGATATCATTTCAACATAAACTAGAAATACACAGAACTGACAACATACCAACAGGGTCACAGGAAGCAGGAGACGTTTAGACAACGTACCGGTCACAGACTGTGAAACACAAGAAGCTAAAGAAGGGTAACAAATCAAGAGGGAACAGGTGGCAGAAATCAAACAATAATCAGATAAGGGAGAGCGATCAGACAGAGACACGAGCACATGGCCCAAAATAACAATACACCCATGTGCTACACAAGACAGGACAGGCATGTGACATTACCCCTCCCTACAGAGTGGCTACCAGACGCTCCATAAGACCAGGGCGGGGCAGGAAGGACAGACCAGGGCAGGACAGTTCAGTCGGCCAGGGCGGCCCGCAGAGTTTGGGAGGCCAGGGCAGCCCGCAGAGTTCAGAGTGGGCACCTGGGCGGCGCGGGCAGAACAAAGCGCCTGGGTGGTGCGGGCAGAGCAGGACGCCTGGGTGGCGCGGGTGGAGCAGGAAGCCTGGGCGGCAAGGACAGAGCAGGATGTCTGGGCGGTGCGGGCAGAGCAGGACACCTGGGTGGCGCGGGCAGAGCAGGACGCCTGGGTGGCGCGGGTGGAGCAGGAAGCCTGGGCGGCAAGGACAGAGCAGGATGTCTGGGCGGTGCGGGCAGAGCAGGACACCTGGGTGGCGCAGGCAGAGCAGGAAGCCTGGGTGGCGCGGGTGGAGCAGGAAGCCTGGGCGGCAAGGACAGAGCAGGTTGTCTGGGCGGTGCGGGCAGAGCAGGACACCTGGGTGGCGCGGGCAGAGCAGGAAGCCTGGGCGGTGCGGGCAGAGCAGGATGTCTGGGCGGTGCGGGCAGAGCAGGACGCCTGGGTGGCGTGGGCAGAGCAGGAAGCCTGGGTGGTGCGGGCAGAGCTGGACGCCTGGGCGACGCATCTGGAACGGCAGCAACCTCCACGATTGTCTCTGAGCTCGGAACCAGCTGACTTAGGACCACTGGATTCAAGGCCACCGGAACTGTTTTGGAGGAAGCCCTTCTTCTCCTCCTCCGTCTCAGGACCACCGGAACAGGGACCACCGGAAACAGGGTCCACGGAACAGGGTCCACCGGAACCGTCACGGAGGGAGCCTTCTTCTCCTCCTCCATTTTGAGACCACCGGAACAGGGACCACCGGAACTGGGATCATCAGAACTGGGACCCCCGGAACTGGGACCACCGGACTCGAGACTCTCTTGCCAGCTCTGGGTAGGTGGCAGATGTAAAGACTTCGTTCTTCCTCCTCCCTCTCCCCGAAGGAGTCATCGGAGGACTGGGGACTTGGCAGTCTGTGGGGAAAACTGGGGGAGGACCAGGAGGTGGAAGACTTCCCTTCCAGAGCACTCCTCCACCACCACGATTGTATAAACCCCACAAACTGCCAAAATGATATCATCCCCAGCTTTCCCATCTCCAGGCACTGACAGGCTCATTAAGGCAGTTGTTAAAAATGTTAGCTCTGTCTGACTGATGTTGAGCCCCTCCAATGCAAACAGGAAACGTTGAGCAAACTCCCTTATTGCTGGTTCCCTCCTGCCGAAGGGAAAGGAGTCTTCTGCGTTGTGCTTCCCTCTATGCAGCGGAAGGGCTGGGAGATGGGAAAGGGAAGATGCCCATTCTGCTGAGTCCTCTGATGGTCGGTACGTTATGTCACGTTTAAATAAGGAAATACTGGGTGAGGACTTATATGCAGTGGCAGATAGAATTTATTAACAAAATAACAAAAACATACAAAACAAAAGCCACAAGGGGGGAAAGCAAACTAGAAATACACAGAACTGAAAACATACCAACAGGGTCACAGGAAGCAGGAGACGTTTAGACAACATACCGACACAGACTGTGAAACACAAGAAGCTAAAGAAGGGTAACAAATCAGATAAGGGAGAGGGATCAGACACGAACACATGGCTCAAAATAACAAAACACCCATGTCCTACACAAGACAGGACAGGCATGTGACAATGATGCAAAAAAAAATCAGATTTGACCACAGGAATAAATTACATTGTATATTTAAATAGAAAACTTTTTGAAAGGCGTGTGTGTGTGTGTCTTATTTTCACTCACACAGTAGGTATAAATGGATTTTTAAACACAAAGTTTGAAAACAGTCCTGCTCTTCAACATAATCAATACAAATAAAACAATACAATTATATATGATTCATTTAGAGCACAAGTAGACATATCAAATCCTGATCCAGTACAGATTTTAATTATTCATTTAGAATGATTATTTTTGGGGAAGCTGAACTTAAAATCAGCTTGCCCGAAAACATCTCCTAATAAGCATGACACTTTTGCATTAACTACACTAAATAAAAAGTACAGAATTTCACAACAGGGACACTTAAGTTTCATAAAGAAAAAGCGTTTATAAGCTTAATTATAAACACAAAGTATTTTGTACATTAGTAATCATGATGGTGTGGACTGGTGAACCTACATGTCGACTATCAGCAGGTGCTCTGGAGTATCAGTGTCTGCATGGCTCTCCCCCTTACGGGCATGCGGTGGGGCCAAAACTGGCTGTGACTGGATGACCCAGACACACACAGACGCACACATACCGAAACACTGGCCGATAAAATCAATGAGGCTGGCCGAACAACAACGGGTTTGCATGTGCAGAAGGTTAGCTCAAGGCAGAGGATGGACTGGTGCTATAGTAGACAGCAATAAAACAGGAAGACACCGTCCGATATCACAGCGAATGGGAAGCGGGATTTAATGAATACGCATTCCCTTGCCTCTTTTTTATCCTTTCTTTCTTCCAGGCGCTATCTCTCTCATTTTCTTACTCCAAACATGACAATCCATCATAGGGCTGGCAGGGGGGATGGGCACACGCCACTAAAGCTTCAGGCACTAAGCATGGAGCACACACACACACATACACACATACACGACAGTGCAGGCCACTGCCTGTCACCTGATATGACATTGCTTCGCTTATAGAGATTCCACATGCCCAGCCGTTGGGTACATGATCATAATAGCAAAGGTCATGCTCTGCATTATTGATATATTTAGACCACAGTTGTCCTGTAGGTCATGCGAATTGCATCACTGTGTACTGTACTGGATTCCTAGCATTACCGGGACCGCAGCAGCCGCTCATTGAGCTCGAGAGGCACGAAATGTAGGATGATCCTGCACATTGTGATAGAGATCAGTAGAGCTCAATGGAAAAGGTGGAGGATTTTGTAATCATTTTGTAAAGGAGAATGTAAAAAAGTAGGTATAGTGAGGATTCTGACCAGGTTTGTCTAATGATACACGTATTTTAAGGCATTAGCAGATGTGTAATGGTCTTGAATGTACAGATTAAAAACTTTATTGTAACTGAAAAGGGTAAATACAAGATGATAGTAATGGGCTTGAAGTCATTTTATCAATTATTTTAATGCTTTCTAGGCTATACATTTTTTTAAGTTGAGGAACTGTATGGCCCATTTCACACTACACACGTTTTTTTTTCCTATCTTTTTTTGACACAGAATCTATTTTTGCTGTGCTGCTCATGTTGAATTAAAGTGATTGCATGGTCCATGTTCGAAATAAACATGGGTTGACATGAAAAAGGAGCAATTTCACCATAAAAGCATGTAAGTGAAGTCTACCGTGTTTCACAGTCACCAGATGACATTCAGCACAGTGTAAAAAACTAAAACAACAACAACAACAGACTATTGTACTAGCAGTTGCAAAGCCCACAAAAGCATGTTTAAATTATTTAAACTACAAGTATAGCTGAAGATTCATTTTCTCATATAAACTACACTACACACCATGTTATATGGTTTGAAATGTTACACGCATCAGAGCCGTGTATTCCGGTGATTGTAAACAAAAGCATGTGATTCGAGGACTATACATTCAGCAGCGGTTCAGTTGCGTGCTCGTAATGCTGCCAGTGTGAAAGCACCATGCTGAATCCGCTCGGTATACATACAGCTCATGCACTGCTTAAGCTCTCTAGCGTGCATCTAGTGTGAAATGGGCATAAAAAAAGAAATAGCACTTACATCAGTGGCTCACAACTGGTGGGTTGTGACCTAAAAATGGGTCACAGGTCTGATTCCATAGAGTAGCAGCAGAATGCTAAATACACTACCATATAACAACATCTAAGTTTTTTTTTTTTATGTCAGTGTTGATGGCAGTCTCTGGTATTTTGCATTTATTCACTTGGTAAAATAAATCCATGTCATCATGGATAAGTTGTGTGATCCATGTTGGCTTGCGAATTAATGTCCAATGTTACTAACCGGGTTCAGAAACAAAACCACTGATCTAGACGTCACATGTAGTCATGTGAAGTCATGTAAGAGTCTGACACAGGCTAGAGGAAATTGTTGAATAAAGTTGTGATTTTTTTTATACTCGTTGCTTCATAAAATTAAGTTTGAACCACTGTAGGATATTTAGATGACGTTTTTACTACCTTTCTGGGCCTTGAAAGTGTTAATTGCTGTCTATGGAGGGGTCATCAAAAATGTAAATGAAATGAGGGTGAGTAATTCATGACAGAATTTTCATTTTTGGGTGAACTAATGCTTTAATAGAACAGAAATAAGTCATGAAGACACAGATGGGGCAAAAATAGCACCGTTTCCTGAGAATAACCATGAAGCACTATTTGTACCATTTATTGATGCTTTTGGGGGAAACTGGCAGGGAGTGGTAGTAATCATGACGGCATTAGATTGTGGAGCAAAGTGTATGATATGTGTGCTTAAAATGAACTAAAGAGCTGCCTGTTTTAATGCAAGGACTGTCCATGTGTTTGTGGCTGTTTGCGCTTACTCAGAAATAACTGACGAGACGAGTTTTAGCTGTGTTTAGAAACATTTCACTGACAATACTTTTTTTTATCTATAAATTTGTAAGATTTTATCTTACACATACCCGAGCAGGGCCAGTAAGATTTTTTTTTAAAGATATTATTTAGGATGCTTTAAATTTATTAAAATGTACAGTAAATAATTTTGCACAGTCACAAAAATGTTAAACTAAAATGAGAAATAAATAAAAAAGAAACAGAACAATGTTTTAAACACCAACAGCTTTGACAGAATAGAACTAAGTATTTTTTTTAAATAAATGAAATTGTTAAATGTGCAAAGTGTATAAAAGTGAAAGCACCACATGCAAATTAATAGCAACACTACTAAAATATACAAATGTCAAAATAGACAGAGTAGACAACCAACCTGGCCGATCTGCTCCCTAAGCCTCTCTGAGTGTGCAACAATGCCAACAATTCTCACTGCTTTTTGAGTGTCCTGTCTGGAACGCCGCAGACTATTTCAAATAAAAATAGTTAAATTTTTAATAGCAAGTCACCAAATCCTTGTATTCTCTTCTCCTCTTCTGTCTAGTTTATATAGAACACAAAAACTCATCTTGTGTGAACATCCCTTGAGAAACGGGTTCAATAAGGATCAGATGAACCTGAAATCAACCTAATTATACAGTGCAGAAGGATTCATAGACTAGTTGTTCAGACAACCCAGAGACTAGTTTGTAATATATATATTGAAAATATGTATTCCATACATTCCTAATCGTTAGATGGGTGATTATATAGCTCTGTGTGTGTGTGTGCGTGTGTGTGTGCGTGTGTGTGTGGACTGGTAATCCCTACGGTATGGGGACAAAATGTCCCCACAAAGATGGCAATATCCAAAATCCTTGTCCTTGTGGGGACATTTTTTGGTCCCCATGAGGAAAACATCTTATAAATCACACTAAGTGATGTTTTTTTGAAAAAGTAAAAATGCAGCATGTCTCCTGTGATGGGTAGGTTTAGGGGCAGGGGCAGTGTAGGGGGATAGAATATACGGTTTGTACAGTATAAAATGCATTACGCCTATGGAATGTCCCCATAAAACATGGAAACACAGCTGTGTGTGTGTGTGTGTGTGTGTGTGTGTGTGTGTGTGTGTGTGTGTGTGTGTGTGTGTGTGTGTGTGCGTGTGAGAAAGAGCAAGGTGCTGGGGCAGGGCTAGATTAATAAGCGTTTGTAGTATTCAATCAATGTGCCTGCAAGCTAAAGCACCTGATTAGCATGACCCTGTCCTGCACATCAGCACATTCAAGCCTGTGGGAGGCTGATTAAGTGTGAATGTTAATTTTCTTCCACAATGCTGTCAATGAGTGTGTGAGAGAGAGAGAGTGAAGGAAAGACGGAAAGCAACGGATAGAATGAAAGTTCAAAGACAGCCACTGTCAGAAAGAAAGTGTGTGCATTCATGAGTGAGAGAGATTCTTTTTTTTTTTGCCGCATGTGTAGCAGCTCCCACTAATTCCAAGCAGTTGTTCATAAGCTGTTATATTTTATACATGCAGCATTAGGAAGGTATATCTAAGTGTTGGTGGTTGTGGGTCAAGTTTGGGCTGGTTAGCATAAACTAGTTAGCCCCTGCTAACTACCATATCTTGAGGTGAATAGGAATGCTAACATATTTCTGCACAGGTACCTAAACCTAAGGTTCTGTGCTTTGCAAGCCGCTTGTCATCATGAGCAGCGGCGCCCTAAAGGGTTTGCTTGGGCCGTCTGCATCTTTGACCTCAACTTAATTCAAAACCATGACCTCTCAGATAATCACGTCTCCTAACCGCCTCTCTGATCAGATCTCCCTCTCTTATCTGCTATGAGACAAGAACCCCAGTTCACGCCCTCGCATACTCACCAGCCATTAGCAGGGCGAGAGGTGAAAGTGCTAATTTGGCCCAGGTCATTATCACAGTTTGGGAGTGACAGGATATTATTCACGTATTCTCTGTGCTACAGTGTGACTGCTGGAAATTTGAGGGTTATCTTTTTGAAAAAGGGATATTTTACCATTTTTGGTTTCACTTTATTTTGATGGTCCCTTTAACATATTCTGTTGACTATAAGTAGCGTTGCACCTACATGTCAACTAAATATCATTAGAGTGTTAGTAGAGTTTCAGTAGACTGGTAGGGTTAGGGTTAGAATAAGTTGACATGTAGTTGCAAAGTTACTGATAGTCAGTAGAATGTCTGTTGAAAGACCATTAGAATAAAGTTTTAGCAGATATTAAGCAGACAGTCTAATACTCTAATGAGAGTTAGTTGACATGAAGGTGCAACATTGCTTATAGTCAACAGAATGTTCAAAAGGGACCATCAAAATAAAGTGTTACCCAATTTTTATTAGACTGTTACCAGGGTTGTGTGCCATTCACAGCTGAATTGAGAGTGACTTTAAAATTTTAACTGCATTTGAACTGGCGTAGCCTACAGGATGCACAGGTACACAGATCAAAAAAGCTACTATGAAAATAAATAGATAAAGATAGATAAAAGAGCTAATATGAAAACATAAAGCATTGTATTATTTTGGACATCTGCCATAGCAGTGCCATATCCATGATATTCTTTAAAGTACCATATAAATAGCATGGCCCATAAATAGGATAATCATTCAGTACTGTGGTATATATTATACACTGTATCGGATAGCTTTACAGCCCATCACAACCCAGTATTTTTTTATAAGGCTAAATAATTTTTTACATTGACCTCTTTGAAAAGCATAAATGAAAGAATGGACTGGTAATATAACTTAAGCAATAGCCACAGATGTGTGCAGCTTTGAGACCGAGAACAGCCACTGATAAACGCCACAGTTCACCAGCACAGAGCATTCTAATAGAAAGCATTAAAAACAAAAATAACAAAATATAACTGCTGCTTTGCTCCTTTCTTTTCCTTGCTTCAGGCTGACTTGCCCCTGACTCCTCTCTCCTCTTTGCCCATTCCACCATGTTAATAACAACCCCGCAGGCAGTGTTTCTACCCCTGACAGACCCTCAAACACTACACGGGCTTGTGTGAAAATTTCCCTGTGCTTCTTGCCAGTGTCATGCCTGGGGAGTCTGGGCAGATTGCCGAAAGAGATGTGCTTACCCTGGGGCATCGTTACCAGTCCAGCTCCACAAAAAACCTCCACCCTAAGCCCTGTGTCAACAATAGCCTCACAGACTCACACACAGAACAGAAGACAATGAAAATATACATATTCATACATAAATTGAGAAGCCCATGAAGATGTGGTTGATGACATTTTACAGAATGGCGCCATAAATCATAACAAACGTGAAATGTGAAAGTGAAATTGATCACAGACAAAAAGTACATTCACAACAGGATGAAATGGTTATTCATAAAAAATGTAATTAAAATTAAATTCACACCTGTACACTTTGTGGTACTGACCGACAAACACATTTTGAGAATTTACAACAGGTGCACAGCTTACAATTTATAACAGGTGCACAGGTACAACAGCTTTCAGCTTAAGGCTGTCAAGTGAACATTTAACAAGCTTAATAGCTTTGTCAATACTTTGTGGATGGTATTTTTACATTTAAGCACATTTATTATTTCCACATATAAAAACATATACTACCATTCAAAAGTTTGGAGATTTATGTTTTAATATTTATATCTTATGCTCACCAAGGCTGTATTTCATAAGTTTGCACTTTCAAATAATCAGATAAAAAATATGCATATTTGGCATGCTGTCCGAGGGGAGGGCTCCAAGTTTGGAATTTGGGCCAAACCCAGAGTATCCCTGGCTAGGAAAGTAAGCAGGGGAGACGGGGTGGTGGAGGGATGCAGAAAACTGTTAAGGAACTATATGTAATATGTTATGTACATATGTATGTATGTATGTATGTATGTATGTATGTATGCATGCATGTATGTATGTACTATATTGCCAAAAGTATTGGGACACCTCCAAATCATTGAATTCAGGTGTTCCAATCATTTCCATGGCTAAAGGTGTATAAAATCAAGCACTTAGGCATGCAGAGGCTTCTACAAACAATTATGAAAGTATGGGTCACTCTCAGGAGCTCAGTGGATTCAAGCGTGGTACCGTGATAGGATCTTCACTACTAAATATGCTACAGTCAACTGTTAGTGATATTATTACAAAACATTTCGAGGCCAAAGCATTCTGAGGCGCACAGTGCACAGAAGTCACCAACTTAGTTAATAGCTACAGACCTCCAAACTTTGTGTGGCCTTCAAATTAGCTCAATAACAGTGCGCAGAGAGCTTTATGGAATGGGTTTCCATGGCTGAGCAACTGCATCCAAGCCTTACCAAGTGCAATGCAAAGCATCGGGTATATCATGTTTTGTGGAAACCATGATAAATATTTTCCGAATTCTTTGATAAATAAAAAGTTCAAAAGAACAGCATTAAAGGTTTTTTGTTTGTTTCGTTTTTTTCTATCTTACGGCAGTGTATATTACCAGACTTTCAAAAGAGACCAGCAATTTCTGTAGTTCAAAGGGTTCATGAAATGAGACTGCACTAGAATCATGATCAAAAGCTCTTATCACATTGGTCAGTCCATTTTTTTCAATGGACGAACAAAGAAAATTGCACCGCTCTTTGTAAAGAAAAAAAATTGGTCTGACGACAGATTAATATTTGTGCCCGGGGTAGAATAGAAACCCATTGTTTCTATTCAAAATTTAGTTTGCAATGAAAAATTGCCAACAAATAGTTGGACTCAGTGTGAAAAGGCCCTCAGGCTGGTCAGTCTCCGGCTGTGATCAGTATAGGGAGCCTGGGGAGAATCCGCCTCACTCTCTTCCTCCTCCAGAGTCTCTGCAGCCATGGATACAGCACTGCTGCCTGATCCGAAAGGTCAAAGCCAAGGTCACAGAACTGCGAGTGCCAGCTGGAGATTTTTATGAGTGAAAGTATGTCTCTATGAGCCCACGTGTGTCCACAGGGCTGATTAGGAATGTATGAAGACTGTGTGTGAGATTCACACTGTTTCTAGGAATGTTTTAGCATCTCAGTGACCTTATAGAACATATAACAGATTATTATGTATTCTGGGATTTTTGTAAAGCATGTTCTGTCTATCTGACTATCCATTACCTTAAAGCTTGAAAACATTAGCAGAGACTCCCATTCACAACAGCTGAAAATCAACACGGCATCATGGTCTCAGAGGACACTTCTGTCACCTTCAAGCCTGTCATTTTAAACGCTTGTGTCAACAATCAATAGATTTAGGTTATTATCTTTTCCTTTCCCACTTTCACATCCTGCCACACATCCTTTCCTGCCCCCTTCCCTCATGCCTTGTGGTGTCTTTGTGAATGAGGCTGACGGATGAGAAGGAGTGGTATGTCCTCTCTGTGCTGTGACTGGCCATGTCATTATCCCCAGGATATTGTGAGATTGGAGTGTGTGTGTGTGTGTGTGTGGACTGGTAATCCCTACGTTATGGGGACAAAATGTCCCCACAAAGATGGCAATATCCGAAATCCTTGTCCATGTGGGGACATTTTTTGGTCCCCATGAGGAAAACTGGTCATAAATCACACTAAGTGATGTTTTTTGAAAAAGTAAAAATGCAGCATGTCTCCTGTGATGGGTAGGTTTAGGGGGAGGGGCAGTGTAGGGGGATAGAAAATACGGTTTGTACAGTATAAAATGCATTACGCCTATGGAATGTCCCCATAAAACATGAAAACCCAACAAGTGCGTGTGTGCGCGTGTGTGTGCGTGTGAGAGAGAAAGAGATTTGGAAGAAGGTTGTTACAGGGCACAGGACTGGGGTCAGCACCCAGCACACCTTAATATTTAATTAGACCATTCCCAGCAACTCTACACCCTACAGAGAGAGAGAGAAAGAGAGATGAGTAAAAAGAGGCAGGATAAGGAGAACATGCAAGGACATCCATCTAAAAAACATTCACCTTTATTTAGTTGCAAACAGGGTCCAAAATAAACTTTTCTGTCAATGGTGTTGGAACAGAGAATATTTACAGTATATATATATACAGTCCCTGATAAAAAAAGTATTGTCGCTTGTGTACAAATAGAACTAAAGTGCCGCTGAAATATATTTCTTATCAAGATTTTTTTACAAGAAATGGCTCATTTTAATCCCAACAGCTTTTGTAATAATGTTTCAGTGCAAAAACTGTCAAAAAATATTCTAATATTCACAGCTTGGTAAAGCCCATTGATTCAATTTTAGCAAAGACATAAGTGTTGTCGCCTTGTCATATGAGCTTCACCTGTGACTAAAAATGGATCAATTAGATCTCAGGTGTGTATAAAAAGAACCCCAGTGCACTAGACCTTCACATCAACTGCAACTATACCTCTGCAAACATGCCTAAGATTCACCCTGAGACTAAAGTTTTGATTATCAAGAGGCTGAAGACCAGATCCGCTGCTGATGTGGCAGACACCTTCAAAGTGTCTCAGCGTCAAGTACAGAGGATAAAAAAAAGATTTAAAGAGACTGGAGACGTTTATGACAAACCCAGGTCAGGCAGACCCTGCAAGACAACTGCTCGAGAGGACCGTTTGTTGGCTCGAAAGTCCATGGCCAGCCCATTTTCCACTGCAGCAGAGCTCCACGAGACCTGGTCACCTGAAGTCCCTGTGTCAACCAGAACAGTTTGTCGGATTCTGTCTCGAAATGGCCTCCATGGTCGAATCAGTGCCCAGAAGCCAGCACTAAACAAAAGACAATTGAAAAAACGTGTGGCATGGCCAAAGCCCACAGCCTACTAAAAGGATGGACGCTGGAAAAGTGGCAGAAGGATTTTTCAGATGAATATCCTGTTGAATTACACCAATCGCCGCAAATATTGCAGGAGAACTACTGGAGCCCGCATGGATCTGAGATTCACCCAGAAAACAGTGAAGTTTGGTGGGGGAAAATCATGGTCTGGGGTTACATCCAGTATGGGGGTGTGCGAGAGATCTGCAGGGTGGAAGGCAACTTCAATAGTCTAAAATATTATCTTAGCTACCTCTTATATTCCCAACCATAAAAGAGGCCAAATTCTGCAGCAGGATGGTGCTCCATCGCATTCTTCCATCTCCACATCAAAGTTCCTCAAGGCGAAGAAGATCAAGATGCTCCAGGATTGGCCAGCCCAGTCACCAGACATGAACATCTTTGAGCATATGTGGGGTAGGATGAAAGAGGAAGCATGGAAGATGAAACCAAAGAATTTTGATGAACTCTGGGAGCCATGCAAGACTGCTTTCTTTGCTATTCCTGATGACTTCATCAATAAATTGTACGAGTCCTTGCCAAACCGCATGGAGGCAGTCCTTCAAGCTCATGGAAGTCATACAAGATATTAAATTTGGATCTCACAGCACCACTACTTAATTTGCTGACATATTTTTGTATTTGCAGTACATTTGTTAAATTTTTGTATAGGCGACAAAACTTTTGTCTTGCCAAAATTTGACCTTTCTGTCTTGATTAAATTATCAATATTTTTTCAGTGAAACTATTTCAGTGCATTAAACGTCATTTGGGAGGGTTTTAGCTTTTCATATGAGCTATTTCTAACACCAATTGATGAATTAAAAGTCAGGTTAATAGCAGGTGTTTCTACAAAATAGATAAGCGACACGACTTTTGTCAGGGACTGTATATACTGTAAATATTCTTTGTTCCGACACCATTGAAACGAAAAGTTTATCCGTAACGTATATATATATATTCACACGTTCCTTTCTTTTTTTGCTAGCGAGTGTGTCAATCTGTCTGTCTTCACAATTCTTTGTATATTTGTGATCAATGGCTGGTTGTGGATTTTAAAATAAAGGCACACTACTTGTAACGGTGTGGGGATCCTCTCTTGAGGATTTTTTATTAACTGCTTTAAAATGGCTGTTGTTTCACTTTTAGACATAATATTTAAAAAAAATAAAATAATAATTTACAGCAAGAAAATGTAAATGTAATGCCACTCACCTAGCCTATCAATACTATTGTCATATTAGAAGCCTGTGTTAAAAGAACATGTTTGGCCATTTAGTGAAGCTGATTGCTGTAACCTATATCCTACATAGGCATGGCATCTTCCTTAATTTTTTATTTGTTGCTGATGCTTGAATAGCATCTTGGTTAACTTGTTGGCAATCAAATATTCAATATCTCTATAGAAAAAATATTTTTTAGTGTACTCTCCATAATTAAGGTAGTTGCTAGATTATCAACAGGAGCATTTTGAAATAATATCTACATCCCCCAAACCCTCAAACTAATTTACTGTGATGATTGGTTGATATACCAAGGGAGGTTAGTCTTCTCTGCAATGTATTTTTTCTCAACACTCTGACTGCTGAAAGTGAAATATGGTGGTGATTGGCTAATTGTTTTATTAGATTCAGCACGTTCAGTAAAGAGCAGCGGTGGTTTCAATGTTGGTGATATTTTATGGTGTTTCAATGATGCAATTACAAATTCTGAGGCATGAAATGTGTAACTGAGAATTTTATTAGCATCTTATTAGAAATGTATTAGCATTTTCTACCTCAAAATATTGGGTATTGGGTGCCTACCTTAACCTTGATGAGCCGCCACTGGTTGTGACAATCATTCTCAGAATGGACCCTCGGCCCCTGTTTGCAAAGGAAGTGATCATACTCTGATTTAGATGTACCAATGGCAGTTTGTGACCTCATATGGTTTTACTAGTGGAACATCACGGTAGCAAAAGATAGAACAAGACACTGAGAATTATTAGGGACTCGCTTAGATTGAGTGGATAGAGAGAAAAACAGAGAGAAAGAGACAGATAGGAGAGGACGGAACAAAGCACAAGAAAATTAAAATGCCGTTCATCACTTCGAGTGAAGTCTCATTCAGTTTTCTCAGAGAGGGAGAGAAGAACTGCGGCAAGTGCACTAGAACAATTTTATATAACAAATGCAGCATATGAGATATCGCCATTTAGCACAGTGCATATTCAATGCATTTACAAAGTAAAATATTCATAAAAGAACAATTTAGGACCTTTAGGTATTTCTAACTTAGCAATTTGCTAAAATTGTTGACCAAAATAGTTGTTTTAGAAGTGAAACTATCGCACATTTGTGGTAGCTGACTCGTGTGATCTGCAGCAGATGGCACAAGTGGAGTGGTTTAAGGGTGAAGGTAAGGACAAGACAGGACAGGACTGGAGAGCTGATGACCCTCTCAGGGGGGACCTTCAAACCCCACTTTAGCCAGCAAGAGTTCACAGTACTGTCCACACATCAGGGTTTACAGCACAGCAGGGAGGGACATAGAGACAGAAAAAAACCTGCTGTGCTTGCAGATTAGATGGAGTGGTGAAAATTTAACTAGCCAGATGAAAGCATAACTTTGCATATCAATTATTTTTTAAAAGAGAGATTGATAAAAGAGAAGAGGTAAGAGATGAGTAAGCAGTAAGAATTGAGAAAGACTGAGAAAGGAAAAGGACAGGAGAGAACGACAAAAGTACTTCAGTTTTGACGCAAACACTTACAGCGTATGCATACAATCAAAATCACAGCCATTCAAATTATACTCCATTGATACTTTGCATGCATGAACACAGGCGTTTGACACATGCGCATTAAAAAGATTTATCCAGTGCTTTATTTCTGTGTCTATGTTTATGTCTATTATTGTTGCCATCTCCAGTAGTTTGTTATTGTTCCTACTCATTAATTATTTTTGACATCAGGTCGAACAGTTTTCCCACCTTGTGAACCAACCAATTAGTGCAAAAAAATCAAGGTGCATGTGTGAGATGAGCATACAGACATGGTTAGAAAAATCTGGCTTTGCACATACAGTATATACTATGCTGATGATGAAATTTATGTCCCATTCACTATACATACATGTACCCATATACATGTACATGTAAAAACGAAAGTATACTTTGGACTTGAAGCAGAAGGTTTGGAACAAGAGGTAAAAGGCAAAAGTTTGAGCAAATGTTCCCATCTCCTCACTTCTAACTATTCCTACCCCAAGCTACTCTGGGTCCTGGCCGAATTCCGAAATCGAAGCCCTACCCTCGGACAGCATGCCAGATATGCATAACCTTTACTCTAATTATGTTTAAGTGTGAACTTGTGAACTGTAAAGTGCACACGATTTTTTTGGAGTGTCATATGATTTTGACCTTCTTAAGGGATAGTTCACTCAAAAAGGTACATTAATATTTTCTCACCCAAGTCATTCTGAACCGATGTGACTGAGATTTTAAGTGAAATATGCCTATAATTTCAAACTACTGATCACACAAAGCAATTGTACCTTCAAAAGACATGACAAAAAATTAAGCACTTTTTGGTCACTATAGCTTTCCTGTAACTCAATTGGTAGAGCATGGTGTTATCAATGGGTTCGATTCCCAGGACAAGTATGAAAATGCAGGCATTGAATGCACTTTAACTGACTTTGGACTCACACTGCCCAGTGCAACAAAAAATATATATATTGTGTGTGCTTTGTGCTGGAAAGAGCAGCATGAACATTCTGTAAAGTATCTCCTTTTGTGTTCCACAGAAGTAGGAAAACAGGTCTAGAATGGCACAAAGATGAGAAAATTATGACAGCATTGTAATTTTTTTGTGAACAATCCCTTTAAGCTGCACAAGCATTGAGTTTAAAAACTAATTGGTGAGTTGAAGGCTTGGCAGACTATCCTAAAAACATTCATTAACACGTTCACTTGTCATTTCATGGCTCGAATGAAGCCAACTCTTGTTGAAGTCTCACTACGAACATACTTTGTTAAAGCGTGCAAATAGAGGCATCTGTAAATGGCTTGGTGTCTCTGGTCCTGCTCAGTCTATGAGTGTTTGTGTTAGGCACAAGTGTTTGGTGAAGCTCTTGACCTCTGATTGCTCTTCCACAGGCATTTTAAAGGGTGTGGGAGCTGTTTACTCTGCTGGCAGTGTTGATTGGCTGTGCTCAGTGTGCTCAGAGGAGAACAGCTGCTAAAATCACCCGAAATGACAGCTTTCTTCATTCGTCTCATTCCCTCTTTACACGGATTCATTCAACAAGTGACAGAACTTCTTATACTCATACTTATACCTTCTTTTCTGTCTCTCCATCTGTAGGGGCCGTGCGAGCGTCTAGTATCTTCCCCATCCTCAGCGTCATCCTACTCTTCATGGGTGGCCTGTGTATAGCTGCCAGCGAGTTCTACAAGTCCCGCCACAATATCATCCTCAGTGCAGGAATCCTCTTTGTGTCTGCAGGTGAGACTATGGAATGAATAAAGGAAGAGTATTTGACCAACATTTGCTAAAGCCTGAACATCACTGATTGTCATAACACAAACTCCATTAAAAATACATTACCCATCATGCTCACACATATAACTCCACCTCAGATATATCCTTATGTCTCACAACACAGGTTTTCAGTTGTATGTTTAATGCATTACCCCCAAACAAAGTGGGTGTAAATGTATGTAATTATTAATAAATGTATGCAACAAATTATTCATTATTATTATCATCGTGTCTCAAAAGTAAGGATTTTTTCTGCTTGCCCACTCATGCCAGCAAATGCTTTTCTACTTGTCCACCGTTTAATAATTAATTTTGTGTGTGTGTGTGTATTCATTTCTTTATAAAAACATTTGAATGGAATTATATCATGAAAGATATTATATATAATATATCATATTTATTATAGATTTTTTCACACATTTCTTTTCATCAAATGTGTAGTGTTTTCTTTAAAAATAAAGTTTGCAGTAGTAGCTAGAAATTATAGTTACAAAGAAACTCCAAGATAAGTTCTAAACACTTTTGTCAGAAAATAATGGCATATATAATTAAATATTACTAATTAGTTTGTCAACCCTTTCAACCTTATCTTAGCTAGGTAATTTTATCAAGCTGACAAGCAGAATTTTCAACTAAATGTTAAAGAAAACCTTTATTTTGATGTTCCTTTTTGAACATTCTACTAACTATAAGAAACTTTGCAACTATTTTTATCATCTATAATGTCATCTAACTCTCATTAGAGGATTAGTAGTCTGTCTGCCTAATATCAGCTAACTCTTTATTGTGATGATCCCTAAACACAAGTAACTTTGCAAGTTTATTTCAACTTATTCTAAACCTACCAGTCTACTAATACTCTACTAACACTCTGAGAGTAAGTAGACATGTAGGTGCAATGTTACTTAGTCAACAGAATGTGTTAAAGGGGCCATCAAAATAAATTGAAACAACATTTTAAAGGGATAGTTCACAAATTAGTTCAAAATTAGCCCATGATTTACTCACCCTCAAGTCATCCTAGGTGTATATGACATTCTTCTTTCAGATTAATAAAATCGGAATTATATTTAAAAAGTCCTGGCTCTTCCAAGCTTTATAATGGCATTGACTGTTGCTCTGTTTTTGAAGTCGATAAACAAATGCATCTGTCTGTCAAATAATATGCTCCACATGGCTCCCGGGGTTTAATAAAGGCCTTCTGAAGCAAATCGTTGCATTTGCGTAAGAAAAATATGCATATTTAAAACTTTTTTTTAAAGTTAAAGTTTCAGCCAATTCCCTTACATGGAAAAGTGTTGAAAGTGCTTTCAAGTGCATACGCGAAGTCTGACGAGCGTACCTGGTAGCGTAAGCCTTTGAACTGCAGAGGCACTTTCAACACTTTTTCCATAAACTGAATACGGAAGGCAATCGGCCGAAATTTTACTTAATAAAGTTTTAAATATGAATATTTTTCTTACCCAATTCTCACTATCAATTCACTTCCAAATGCATTTATTAACCTCCCGGAGCCGTGTGGAGCATGTTATTTAATGGACAGATGCTCTTTTATGGACTTCAAAAACAGAGCAACAGTCAATGCCATTATAAAGCTTGGAAGAGCCAGGACTTTTTAAATATAACTCAACTTTTATTCTTCTGAAAGAAGAATGTCATATATACCTAGGATTACTTAAAGGGTTACTTCAGCGATTAGCATTAAGCTTTGTATCAGTAGAAACCCGGGAGTATATTCAAATTATCGTACTTTTCCCCCTCATATCCCCATGAGACGAGAAAATTATGTATTTTATTTCTGGAAAAAATCCTCAGATGACCCAAATATCGTCATTTTGCGTCATCTGAGGATTTTTTGGCCAGAGGCTAAAGACTACAGCCAGCAGGAGGCGCTATTTCCGCATGTTTTCAACATCGCACTCACAGCACTCGGCTCGGGCAGATGCGGGGATTCATGTAAACCCCGCGATTACCTCAGCTCATGTGATGAATGTAATCTGACTCCTGCTGCGTTTGTGCCGTGACACTCAATCGGCTCACTCACATTATATTGAACAGACGCATTCAGTTTTAATTGTAGTGTATCTAACCGAACTGATTATATGAAAATGAACGCAGTGAGCAAGTGATCCAGTAATCCAGTAGCCGTGCATAGAGTGGCCTCTTAGGGCAGCGAAGCGCATTCTGGGAGTTGTTGTCTTTCACCCCCATGAGTCAAAAATAAATGTTCTGCCTTTTCTCAGTCTAGAAGGCACCAAATTCAAAAATAATTTCACATTTCTCAAATGACCCAGTTTAAATACAGATTCATCTTCCCTGCGCTGAAGTACCCCTTTAAGGGTGAGTTAATCATGGACTAATTTTCATTTTTGGATGAACTATCCCTTTAAGTTGGCAAGATATAATGCCTGTACATGTTCAAACCATGTATTACAGAAGCAACAGGCTTAAAGTTCAGTCAACTGGCTCCAAAGTCTCTCGCTCTGGCCACCAATTTTGTTTAGCTGTGCAATTCAGTAAAACAAAGATTTTCTGAAACCAAACCTTTGACCTTAATGCCCAGATCAGCACAGTATCACTTAGAAACAAAGTCTTGCACTGGACTTTTTTTTTTCTCTCGAACAAGCTGCCTCAGTGATATACAGTAGCCAGTTAACAAGTCGATTTCTTTTTTTCTGTCTCACTTTGGTCCTGATTCTGTTGCTAGGCTTAGAGAAGCCATTTGGGATTAAACTCTAAAAATATGGTGTCCCTGACACACTTTCCCAGTGATCCATCATGGTGGTTTCACTCTGTCACAGACAACTCCACCAGAGTGTGACTGAAGTCAGCAGTGAGCCACAGATCATGTTCCTGTGAGGTCACCCACTCTAGTCTCTGTTATAAGCTCACTTCTTCACTTCTCCTCATTTACTTGCTCACTCTGACAAATTAAGGCACTCAGCGTTTAGTTTATGGCTATGGGGTTAAGGATATTGTGAAACTGGCTGTGTTAACCTTACCATTTAGAGGGCAGTCACAGTTTATTTTGTGAGGCATAGAGATGACAGCAAGGTTCTGTCATCCTCAGCCACATCCAGGGTCTAAAATGTAATTTTTGCCAACAAGAGGTGGATTCATTAAGAAATATATTGGATGTGAAACACTAAATGTCAGTTTGTATGTCTTTGTATGACTTGTAATATTGCAATTCTTATATTTCAGATCTATTCAAAACCACAAACATTCATACAGACAATAACTTGAATAAACGTCTTGTATAAGGAAATCTTTTTGTATGCATTAAAGCCAGTGTTTAGGTGTTGTAACTCAATTCGTGCCAGGATGGAAAGTGATGGGATAAAACACAGTTTATTTCTATGTTGGCATGTTGGGCTGGACAAAACTTGTCAAACATTTAAAAAAAAAAAAAAAACAGCAAATGATATCTGTTGATTGAGAGTAAAACTTACCAGCTTTTAAAGATGGCTCCTCTGAAGACTGATGTCACTTCCTCATGCTCAGATCATTTAAAGGGACAAGTCACTGTTTTTTGAGGTAAATAATTGGTGCGTAATCAAAACTCACAGACATAGACAAGTGAATTATCCTGTTTTAATTTTTAATTTTTTTTAAAAATATGATTGATCTACATTAAATTATTAAGTTTTGCAGGTGATACATTTTTATTTAGAAATAATTGTACTAAGCCAAAAAAGAAATATTAGAAATATACACCAACACATGAATATACTATTTTATATGATTCGTTTTTATTAGTCTGTGAATATTTAAAAAAAATTTAAGCTTACAAAACACTTAATAGCAAATGTTTGTGTTTAGTACACGTCTTCAAATAAACACAAATAACTCATTTCATGGAATGATTCTTCTTCTTTTCATCATATCTCTTACTTGTCATTGACTAATATTTTATTGCACAGCACCCTCAGAGGACTGTTAACCTTAGTTTGCATATCAACAACTTTATTTTCTATTGCAGGAATGGCACCTTTTTATTTTAAAAAAGGCAATTGAAGACGTGCTAGATTGTGGATTAGCATTTAAGCCATGACTAAGAGGTTAAAATCTCTGCTCTCTTCCCCACAGGCCTCAGTAACATCATTGGCATGATCGTGTACATATCAGCCAATGCGGGGGATCCCTCAAAGAGCGACTCCAAGAAAAACAGCTACTCGTACGGCTGGAGTTTCTACTTTGGTGCTTTGTCCTTTATCATGGCTGAAATGGTGGGCGTGCTGGCCGTGCACATGTTCATCGACCGGCACCGGGAGCTGCGGGCGGGCGCGCGGGCCGCAGATTACCTGCAGGGCTCGGCTATCACGCGCATCCCCAGCTACCGGTACCGCTACCGGCGCCGCTCCCGATCCTCGTCCCGCTCCACAGACCCCTCGCACTCCCGCGACACCTCGCCGGTGGGTTTGAAGGGTTTCGGAGCTCTGCCCTCCACCGAGATCTCCATGTACACACTCACCCGCGGGGGCGACACCCTAAAGGGTGGCCACGGCACCCCCACTGCCACCTACAATTCGGAGAGGGACCACAACTTCCTGCAGGTCCACAACTGCATCCAGAAGGACCTGAAAGACTCATCCCACACTAACACAGCCAACCGACGCACCACCCCTGTATGAGGCACAACCTCCCCCCGTACAGATAGCAGGGCGAGGGAGACGGGAGCAGGGCAGAGGGGGTGGAGGCCCTAAATATTACAGATCAAACTTCATGTACCATGCGTTTTCACGATTCGGAGGAACCGGGAGGATTTTTACGTTTCGATCAAAGATTCCACATGTATGCATGATTTTGCCATTTGCCATTGACAAAATGAGGCTGGTTTGAAATGGAGATAGGCGATAAGAGATATGCAGAGGGGTTCTTTCGGCCCGTGACACGGGAGCTGTAGCTTGTGCCGTTGATTTGACATGTTTTTGTTAAGAAAGCATTTCACCACCCGTCGGTCTAAATGGATCAGCAAGCTACTGCTCCCTCAAAAGTCTTCTTCCCCTCTCCACTATATTCATCATATTTATTTATTTGTTCATTTGTTATTTGCATTAAAAAAAAAACTGTGAACCACTGCAGTAGGGTATTCAGTAAGAAATAGCCCGGTCTGCAATCTCTTACAAAAGGTACAATATATATATATATATATACATATAGTATATATATATATATACATATATGTATGTATTAATTTTATAAATAAATTAACATAATAATCAAGACTTTTCAGAAGCAAAAAAGTCAAACCGCTGTTTGCTGGGTAATGATCTGTTGGAAGAAAGAGACTCTGTGTCCCTGAGCTGCGACTGTGGCTGGACGATGGACAAAATCACAGAGAATCTTCACTGCAAAGCTGCTGTAACATGAGACTGACAAAGACGTTCAACCTTAGACAAAATTCTATTCTTTTAAAAGAACCTTCTCATCTTTTTCTCAGTCCCTTTTTGCTTCCTTTTTTTTCTCTACTCTCGCATTCGGTCGTCATGGGAGCGAACGACAGAAGACCAAACGCAACGCCCTTCGCTGACACCAGCGACAAAAAGGGGTCGGAGTTCGCTGAAAGACTCCAGAAACGACTGCCAAGACGAAAAAAAGGAAGGAGGAGGGGGGAGGAAAAGAAGAGGATGCTGAACTCTAAATAAATACTTGCAAGAACGCAAGCGACAAATAAAGTACAAAATATTACGAGAAACGAAGCTAAGTGACTCACGAATACAAAGATTAAATGCATGCTATAAATTTACAGCAAACCTGCTCTTGAAACTTAAGTTTTAAAAGGATAATGATAATTATAAAGGGAAAAGCAATGTTAAAAATGTTAAATATTAATGTTTTGTGTACTCTTTCTGTTTTGGTTTTTATTATTATTATTAATCATTATAATAACATACCTTGGTGATAAGCCAAACAAACAAATTGCAACAAAACTGCTTTTTTAAATTCTGAGTTGTTTCTTTGTATCCACATGTATTTCTTTTTCTCAGAGTCACACGCCTTAGTCATTTCGTATTTCTTTGGATTCATTTTAAACATGTCGTTTTATTTTAAATGAAATCTAAAGGTGCCAAAACAGAATGATCCTAAACTTGGATGCATCAAGTCCTGATGAATAAACAGACAAACCCAAGGGGGAACAAACTCGCTCTTTCTCTGTGTTTGCAAACCCTCACGCACCTGACGAAGTCTTGAGAGCTATTCAAACCTGCGGGAAGGCAGGCCGTGTTGTGAGCGAGCATGAGGCTTTCCAAATGAGTCAGACGTGAGTAAGTAACAGTAGGGAAGTGAAGTAATTACTCATCTGTTTGAGGCTCATCTATAAGTGGGAAACTTGGTCTTAAGTATGTAATGTATCTGCTGCGCTAATAATGAGTGTGAATGATTCAGTATGTTTTGCTTTAACCCGATGAAGCGAACCCGGAAAAATGAAGAGAAAAAACTGATGAAAAGATGTGCCATGTTCCTGAGAAACAACACAGGTTTGTAATATAACGTGACCTACTCAAGCATTCTCCTACAACCAGCATGCTAAAAGCATTACTTTCATTTCCGAAGACCTGTGTGTAACAGGTCCGGATTCATGCGTAGGACAGAATCGCTTCAGAGAGCAGCAAAGGGCTTGAGTTTTACTTTGAGAATTAGTTCATATAAGCATGAATTCATGCTCAATAAGAAGATGTGTCAATCTAGACAACAAGCTTTCCTGGGAGGAATGAATTTTTGCTGCTATACAGATTGGATTCATGCCTTCTTAATATATGCCGAAATCTGACCCGCTGTCTATAAGCGACAGCCATTTTGTAAGTCTTCCCTTGACCGAGGAGGCAGAGAGAGTGCAAAATTATAACCACACACAAGCAGTGTTTTATGCCTTTTTTCAGTTCTCTGAATTAAAATGCTTCCCTCATTCTCCCACTCTTTGTATTCCCTCATCCATCTCCCTCCATCTTGTTGGGCCAACATGCTTGTCCTTAATTTGCCTCCCCTGCACAATCCCTCATTTTCCCCTCCCTCTGTGAATCATCTACTTGCATACTACACCCCTCCCCCATCTTCCGCTCTTACTCCTTTCTTTTTCTCTCGCTCTTTTTTCCATCTATCCTCCTCTCTGTTACACATTCATCTTGCTCTGTCCTTTTTCTCCTTCATCACATTCCGACATCTCTCGCATCAACTTTCCCATTCTTCTCATCCGGCAAATCAAATTCTACCCCCCATCCTCCTCTCTCCTCATTACAATATTGTGGAAAAGGAGGGGGGGTAAAATCTACAGATTTAAACAGACAAATCAATCATCAGGTAATAGCCTCTTCGTTCATGAGATCAAGATTACTGGCTGATGAATGAACACACTAACTCTTTAGTTTCCTTTAAATGAGCCGCTGTCTCTAAGAATGTGGCATGGCAGTACATACTAAAGCTGCAAGCTGCATCTGCTTAGATTTTTTTGTGCTTTACTAATTTGTGTTTATCTTGCAAGTTAGGTTTTATCTTGAAAAATTATCTGTTAATACAGTGGTTTTCAACCAGGGGTCAGGGGCCACTGGGGGCCGTCAGCAAGGAGGCAGCAGGGCTGCTTTAAAATTAATTAAATACAAGTAAATGGTAATTGCATTATGCATTTTATTTCGCAAATCTGACCTTTTTTTCAATTAAGTTTATGTCTCATTATTCTGACTTTGCAACAAGCAATTGCAGGTTTATATATCACTATTCTGAATTTATATCTCGTAATTGTTTTTATTTCTCACTATTCTGACAGTTTATATCTTAAACTCGCAATTACAAAAGTAAGAATTGTGAGATTTTTTTCCCTTTGGGATTTTACGTACGTAATTCAAATAAGCATACTAAACAAATGGCAAAAAAAATACTAAACTATTCTAATTTACTTGAGGAACAATGTACAGCAGGCGTTAATTTAAGTGTGCAGGGATCTGCAGTGTGTGTGTGTGTGTGTGTGTGTGTGTGTGTGTGTGTGTGTGTGTGTGTGTGTGTGTGTGTGTGTGTGTGTGTGTGTGTGTGTGTGTGTGTGTGTGTACTTGTTTATATGTCCCCACGATGTAATATAAACCTGAAATCACCAACATTGTGGGGACCAGCCAGTGGTCCCCACTTTCAAATCACACAGGATTAGTTTTTTTTAGTTTTTTTTAAGTAAAAATGCAGAATGTTTCCTGTGATGGGTAGGGGGTAGAATGTACAGTTTGCACGGTATAAAAACCATTAATAGAGAGTCCCCACAAATATAGTGAACCAGACGTGTGTGTGTGTGTGTGCGCGTGTGTGTGTGGACATTGGTGTCGTGGCTGAAGGCATACAGCAAAACCTACATTTCCACCCAAAACTTAAAATTGTCACAATCCTGGTGTTGTGCCTTTTTTGTGTTAGAACTTTACATTTGAAGTGTTTTATCTATTCCTATTGTTTCTGTGTTAAATTTGTATATTCATTTTGTTTCCCTTTAGGTTTTAACCGCCTTGTTTATTGCCATAGCTACCCTTGTTTGTCGCCATAGTTACACTCATTAGTTCCTAGGACAACAAATCATCAGCACCTGTCCATAGACCTCCCTCTGTTATCTTGTGTCTAGTGTTGCCAATCCATGGTTGTATTGTGTGTGTTGGCTACAGGTTTCTGTTCTCTCATGTTTGGTTTTCTTATGTTGTCTTGTCCACTGCACTTGGATCCTATGGATCCTCTTTTGTCTGCAGCAACCACATTACAGAACACTAGACCACTAATGGATCCAGCAGTAAGGATAATGCGTCTCTGTCAAGGAGATCGCCAAATTGAGGACTATGTGAGCGACTATCTCAGCCACTCAGCTCAATCATGTCACTGTGGGACCCTAGTGGACTCTTGAATTTTATATCAACCTGGCATTGCAGTTGAGTGGGCCTACATTGATTGCAAGAGTCGCAGAGGAGGAACACGTCACTCCCGCAGTATCCAGCATGCCAGAGTCTCTAGCCACCATGGCCGCCACGCCAGAGTTTCCAGCCACCATAGTCGCCGCGCCAGAGTCTCTAGCCACCATGCCCACCAAGCCAGATCTCCAGCCGTCCTAGCTACCACGCCAAATTTTCCGGCCATCATGAACGTTGCACCTGAAGCTACCAAAGCAGTCCCTAGGCATTTAAGACTGGCTTCCACTTTGACAGACCCACTGCTGATGTCAGTGTGAGCAGCTGGCATCTTGGTGGTCCTAACATTGTCATCAAGTCCAGAGCATTCGAATCTGGTGGTATTAAGTCTGGGGGTCTCAGACCATCTACTGCACTCCCAGTTACTGCGATTGCCATTCTATGTGTCTGTGCCGAGTGTGCTTCTTCATGTTTCTACTGAGACGGCAGCACAAACACAGAGGTCAGCTATAAACTCTCAGTCTGTTCTGTTACTATCACAAAGACCATTACTGAACTCCCTGCCTGTTTCTTCTCGTTCAGAGAGGCCATCCTAAGCTCTTCAGTTTGGTCTTCTGCTCCGCTGTGGTGGTCATCTGCCCGGGGTATCTTCAGTCCTGTCTGCTCTACTATGGTGGTCATCTGTCCCACTGTGGTGGTCCCCAGCTTCACTGAGATGGTATTCAGTCCCGTCAGCTCCACTCTGGCCACCTACTCTGCCGGCATCACTCTGGCCCCCTGCCCTGCCTGCTTCGCCCTACTCATCTGCTTCGCCTTCACCGCCCTGGCCACCAGCTCTACCTGCTTCACCCTTTTTTGTCAATGGAAACTAAAAACCCACATTCTATAAAAAATTCTTGACAGAATCATGACAGAATTTTCATTTTTGGATGGACTATCCGTTTTAAAACATTAAATGAAATTTCACTGTTAAATATGATTCGTCTAACCCTTCACTGTCCACATATAGAAAAATAATGATGCATGCAAAACCATGTAAGAGTTTGTGAAATCGTTTGTGATAATTGTTCAACTAGTTCGAGATTATGAGGGTTTTTTTTATCCTTTGCAAAATGTTAACATTTAGCAGCAATGTTATGTAGCCCAGTTGGCCAGTTATGCAACCCTCCAGCAAGAAACAACAATCCAGCGACCTGGTAACCTCCAGCAACAAAACCACTATCTGTTTAAATGATTTTTATATTCTCTTTGCATGGGCTCTCTCTTTTGGATCTGTCTCTCTCTTTCTCTTACCCGGAGTGTCAATATCTGCATCATGCTGTGAGACATGATGTTAGGTATTAGCCTCTCGCTGTGTACCTGTCAGTGTCTGTCTGCCCATCTCCAGCCTTCTCTATCCTCCTACCTCTCCTTTTGACACCTCGCTCTATCTTTTCACTCTCTACATTCTTATTCCCCGTCACTGTCGCTGTATGTCTATCCACGCATATCTGTTTTTCTCCCTTCCTCCCTCTCCTTCTTCCTCTCTCCCTCCCTCTCCCTCCTTCTCCCTCTCTCTCTCTCCTGTTGTGGTGATCAAACGTGCCTTGTGTGTCTCTCTGCAGTGCTGTGTGATCAGAGTGGAGAGTGAGAACAAGAGAGAGAGAGACTGTGTGTGTGGTTGGTTTCTCAGAGACCCGAGGAACATGCTGTCCCCTTCTGGCTGGGAATACTAAAGGCACAATCCCACAGCTGCTGCCTTTGTGTCTCCAGCCCCTGACCACACTTATATAAACCCAGACTACAAAGCCAACTGTCCAGCAAGACTACAATTCAGCATGTCTCTGTCATCCATTCAAACAGTCAGGATTGAGATGCCACACAGAGCTGTGCTGTGTCTGTTTTGGGGGGTTGAAATGGGTCTCAAGCTTGTGGTGCTCATAAAACAGCTGGGATCTGAGCTCAACTGAGTTATCATTATTGAAATGATAACTTGGAAAAACATGGAAAAAGAGAAATTAAAAATTTATTTAAAGGTAGTGAACACACATTCATTATTAACTACGACTTTTGCCTCAATCAAATTCTAATTTACTGCTTATTAATAGTTAGTAGGGTAGCTACTTATAGCGTTTAAGTTTAGGAATTGGGTAGGATTAAGGGATGTAGAGTAAGGTCATGCAGATGAGGTCATTACTCCAGTCTACAGTGTCACATAATCCTACAGATATCAGTCTAATATGATTATTATTATCAATATAAAATAAAAAAAATAAAAAAGTTGTGCTGCTTAATATTTTTGTGAAAACATGCTTTCATAGTGAAAACCGTCTTTACATGATTGGTAAGCTACTGTTCAAAAGTTTGAGGTCAGTAAGAGTTTGTTTTTTGTTTTTTTAAGAAATTAACATTTGTATTCAGCAAGGATGCATCAAATAGATCAAAAGTGAGAGTAAAGATTTATCTTTCAAACAAATGCTGTTCTTGTGAACTTCCTATTCATTCAAAAATCCTCAAAGAAAATATGTCAGTCTCCAAAAAAATATAAAGCAGCACAACTGTTTTTAACATTTATAATAATAACAACAACAACAACAATAATAATAATAATAATAATAATAAATGTTTCTTGAGCAGCAAATCGTCATATTAGAATGATTTCTGAAGGATCATGTGACACTGAAGACTGGAGTAATGAGGCTGAAAATTCTGCTTTGAATCACAGAAATAAATTATATTTTATTCAAATAGAAAACAGCTATTTTAATTGTAATAATATTTCACAATATTTCTGTATTTTTGATCCAATAAATACAGCCTTTGTAAGCAGAAGAGACTTCTTTATTGAAGTTATTTAAAGGGGTACTTCAGCGCTGGGAAGATGAATCTGTATTTAAACTGGGTCATTTATGTAGTAGAAATGTGAAATTATTTTTGCATTTGGTGCCTTCTAGACTGAGAAAAGACAGAAAATGTATTTTTGTCTCATGGGGATAAAAGACAACAACTCCCAGAATGCACTCGCTGCCCTAAGAGGCCACTCTATGCACGGCTACTGGATTACTAGATCACTTGCTCACTGCGTTCATTTTCATAAAATCAGTTCAGTTAGATACACTACAATTAAAAACTGAACGTGTGTGTTCAATATAATGTGAGTGAGCCGATTGAGTGTCACGGCACAAACGCAGCAGGAGTCAGATTACATTCATCACATGAGCTGAGGTAATCGCGGGATTCGCGGCTGCTGCTGGATTCACAGCGCGTGTTCAGTCTGGCGCATTTTCAGTTCATGTCTTTGGAAGCTTAACTTTCATAGGAATTAATTTGAAAAGTTGAAACACTCACTTTGCTCTCCACCGCTCCGTTTACATGAATCTCCGCAGCTGCCCAAGCCGAGTGCTGTGAGTGCGATGTTGAAAACATGTGGAAATAGCTCCTCCTGCTGGCTGTAGTCTTTAGCCTCTGGCCACAAACTCCTCTGATGACGCAAAATGACGATATTTGCGTCATCGGAAGATTTTTTTCCCAGAAATAAAATACATAATTATCTCATCTCAGGGGGATATGAGGGGGGAAAGTACAATAATTTGAATATACTCACAGGTTTCTACTGATAATCGCTGAAGTAACCCTTTAATTTTTTTATAATTTTTTTTGCACTCCCTTTGAACTGGTGCTAAGGCGAAGTAGCTGTTGTGGGAAAAATGAATAAAGAATGCCAGTCACAGGCAGCAATAGTTCTCCCCTCCGCCATGGTCAACACCGCCTCCCCTCCCCTCTCCCTTGGCCCGTCCAACTTGGGTACCAAAATTATCCCCGAGCTTTCTAGTGGTAGGCTAAATACGATTTGAGAGGGCATTTCTGTCCACCATTTACTATGACACTCGTGTATGCAGCAGATGCAACAATATAAAAACCATAAAACAACTCTGCGAACAATATAAATTATGACACATTCATAAATTATGACACACATAATTTATGAATTTGTCATAAATTATGACAAATTCAGCTCTCTCACTCACACAAATGGAACTGATAGTAGTTAGTATCTGTATCACGCATTGTTCAGCATGATGATCAACCCTTTCCTTGTGTCTCTCTTTACATATAGCTACTGTACACGGTGGGATCTGGGCTACTACAGCAAGCCGACTTTTATTAATTCCCAGGATATGAATTCTTGACAACAACGATTAAATTTTGTCTAGTTAAACTAGGTAGTTTCACTAGTTTACTAACCTACATTTTACTTTTAAAAATGGAAATGTTTTATATCAGGAATTACATTTCCACTAGTAAAAATGTTAATTCTTGATAAACAATGACGTCATCACTTGCATATCAATTTTATTTTATATATTTTATATTTAATTATATATATTAAAATTATAATTCTTGGTGTAATTGTATTTACACTAGTTAAATGTCACCATAGGCTGCCATTCAAATTCAAATGTTGATATAAAGAATTGATTTCCTAGTTGAAATTCCAGAAACACAATTTTTACAGTACTTTGTTATAGTGCAAATGTCTGTTCTTGATACCAACAATTAAATTGCTACAGGTAAAAATGCATTTTTTTAATATCAATAATACGATTGTCACAATGTTCATTTCTGATATCAAAAATGTGATTGTTACTATAGTAAGAAAGCCATTTTAGATATCTGAAATAACAAATGTAACATGTTGAAATACATTTACAGATATCAAGAATTTACATTTTAACTTGTGAAAATTGAGTTCATTGAATTCATGATGTCATGAATTTATATTTATATAAAGATGTGATTTTTTACTAGTAATAATTGTTTTTTCTGGTATGTGAAATTGGACTTTCAATTTGTGAGAAATAAATTCTTCATATTATCAGCTGAATTTGAATGGCAGCCTATGGTGATTAGAGAAAATAAAATTTTATCAAGAATTATCAATTTTACTAGTGGAACTGTTATTATCAAAAATTGCCATTGTTACTAGTAAAACAAATGTAATATCTGATATCAACAATTCGCATTTTAACTAGATTAAAATTCAAGAAAATCAAGAATTCGTATCCTGGGAATGAATAAAAGTCTAAACGGCTTGCCATAGATGTACTGCAGTTGTGCAAGTGGTGCGTCACTCGCCCTCTAGCGGTTAGATGAGAAAGCAGGTGCTGGGCCTGCCTTCTGCTCAGGAGTCCGGTGATGCTGTCTGTTGCTGGCTTTAAGAATGCTGTGTCCATAGGAACCATCTCAGAATACTGATTCCACAGTGCAGCACTTGTGCAATAGGGCTGCAGTTAGGCAGACTCTAGCCAAAGACAGACCACTGTCTATTATGGGGGTAATATTGTAGCTCTATTCCAAACAAATATATTGTTATCCACAAATAAATGTAAAGCGATTCACAAAAAAAAAAAAAAATCAGAAATCAATAGAATGAGATCCACAAATACAGGATCTCATTCTATTGGTTTGTGAAATTATAAATTATTTGTGAATCGAAATTTGGCAATCTATGGTCGCAATAAAAATAAATAATTGAAGATCTACTCATACTTTTAAATACAACCAGATATTAAACAAGCAAACAAATATAACATAAAAAACAAAAACAAT
Organism: Gobiocypris rarus; assembly: GCA_023029165.1. NCBI lineage: Eukaryota > Metazoa > Chordata > Actinopteri > Cypriniformes > Gobionidae > Gobiocypris > Gobiocypris rarus. Next base: position 23,191,499 of record CM040934.1, on the reverse strand, counting down.
GTCAAGACAGATTATGACCCTTAAAGGGTTAACGTCTGTCATTAATTACTTACCCTCATGTCGTTCGACACCCGTAAGACCTTTGTTCATCTTCGGAACACAAATGGAGATATTTTTGTTGAAATCCGATGGCTCAGAAAGGCCTCCATTGACACCAAAGTCATTTCCTCTCTCAAGACCCATAAAAGGTACTAAAGACGTCATTACAGAGTCCATCTCACAACAGTGGTTCTACAATCATTTTATGAAGCGACGAGAATAGTTTTTGTGACTAACTAAAATACTAAACTAAATAACGACTTATAAAGTGATGGGCTGATTTCAAAACACTGCTTCCTGAAGCTTCGGAGCGTTAAGAATCAGTGTATCGATTCATGATTCGGATCGCGTGTCAAACCGCCAAACTGCTGAAATCACGTGACAACAAAAATAACTTCATTTGTGTTCCGAAGATGAACAAAGGTCTTACGGGTGTCGAACGACATGATTTAGCTCATTTTTGGTTGAACTAACCCTTTAACTAGCTATGATTTTAATATCATCCATTTATATTCCAAGGAGACATATAAAATATTTGTTTATGTATAAAGGTTTCTTCTTCCAATAAAATCCAAAGCATGTTGCCTTTATATTGCGTAGATGCTCTTGTACTTTAAATTACATCTGATCTGTGTTTCTTATGACATTACTAACTAACAGACATGGTCCTATGTTAGAAGTGAATGGACATTATATCCTCCTGAAGTAACTAAGGGCAAATATTTATAAACATTTATACATGCATAATTTCAGTCTGCAAAATGTACCAAGAGATATATTTCTGCATGAATCATACGAACAATGGTATAATCTGTATGTTAAACAGTTTAGAGGCCATAAACAATAATGAAGGGTAGTAATGACATCATGAGAGGGGAAGAGCAGAAGATAGGGCAGTGTGGGGAATATCTGTTTGCCCTGCCAGAGCTCCTTACGTAAGAGCACAGTGCAGAGAGGAGACCAACATAGACTCACCCCTCGGCCACAATGACATACCGCTCTGACCCTTTCATCCCTGCGCTTCTCTCTTTTACTACACACTCCATTATTATACCTCACACTTCTTTGTGTGACACACTTCTTCAGACTTCTGGTCCTTCCTCAAAAGGGCCTCCATCAGTTAATAGTTATTATAGCCTACTAAGTAACGACATTTATTTAAAATATGTATAAAACTACATTACTATATAGATGATAATAAAACAAACTGTATATAATAACAATTATTTCACTTGATTATCTGTTAATAAATAATAATAACAATAAACAAATAATTGAACACAAGGGCGTCGGAAGCTAATAAAATGTGGGTGGGTCCTCTCTCTCAGAATTGTAATGTTAGATGCCATTTACATTAAATACAAATAAACCGCTGTCAATAAATCGTATACTGCGGCAATAGTGTAGGGTAAGACACATGATCATAGTTTTGACGCAAATCGATGTTCGAATGTTCGAATCCGCCTTTCGCCGAACTCGCTCTACTCCCTTTTCACATCACATATCAGATCGTAAAATATTAGAAAAGTGGTCTAACATGTGTTTAATATTAAGTGTTTATCGGTTAGAGGTAGGTAAACAGACGTGCTGAATTAGAGATGATAATAGTGAGTGGATCCAATATCATTGGTCAGACAAAGTGGATGGGTCTTTTCCCACCCACACACAATCATGGTTCCGACGCCCATGATTGAACATCATTACGTCAACTGAAATATGGACATTTTAATTGCATTAAAGGTGCACTATGTAACTTTTCCGTCCGCTAGAGGGCACCTATTCTAAACAAAGGCGTAGTTTGATGACGCCCAGTTTGAGCGCAGAATCTTGGGACATGTGGGCTGTGTCCGAAACCTGTGATTCCTTCGGAGGACACATTTCAAGGCAGGAAGGAGACAAGGCATATCTGATTCTAATGTTAGCTTCACTTCCTGTCTCCTGAGAGACCTTCATCTGATCAATTTTTGTAGGCAGCATACATGTATCCTTCGCTGCCTTTGATATCCCCAAATCCCGTGCTTTCCATTCTGACAGTGGAGCTGGGGGGGGGGGAAATGTGTGTAAATGTAAGTTTTGACCAACATTTCTGATGTCATTTCCAGCGAGAAATTACTAATGTAATAATTAAATATTTGTTCAGTTCTCAACAAAGCTCTCTTGCAAGTAGCTCTCTCTACTTTGCTGTAGAGCGTTAAACTGTTACACTGCCTTAAATGTTTGTCCGAAATTAGTTTTGTGATGTGCACTTCAGGCACCAAGTCAGCTGCCTTGGTTTTTAAAAAAAATTATTATTCGTTTATTTAACCAGGGAAGAAAATCACATTGAGATAGATATCTCATTTACAAGTGAGCCCTGGCCAAGGTAGCAGCACACACAAGGTAGCAGTTTTCTGACGCAGCCGTGGTCTTCACCTCACAGCCGGTGGAAAAGAATCGGTACAGGACTCGGGCAGAAATCATATTCATGGATGCGATTATTAACATTACTGTAGTATGAAGCAGAGCAGGACTGAGGGTTGTGGGAGCTAAACAAGGCCGCTGGAGCGCAACACACAGCTCGCGAGCAGCGGAACTTTTATTATGATGGGCCACAGGCGCCATTTCTGCTTTTCTGGTCATGAGTATGAGGTAATGCAGCTCTGTTTATCATATTAGATACATCTGAGTGTGTTGAGAATTATGTTATGACGTTACTCTGTGCGTTCACTTGGCGGCTGCAGTGAGAGTAAAGCATTTCTGGAAACTGAGGGTAACGCAGATATGATGCAATTGACATTAACTTTATTGTACTAAAAGAAAGTCTGATAATATTAACACTTTTATTACTAAGTATTTTTCTCATTTAATTTTTAATAGTATTTTTGTGCTGTGACCGTGTGGGCAGAAACCTTTATGATGTAGCCAGCGTGCATACTAGACCATCTCATTCTAGCGTTCATTGCTGAGGTGTCAATCCTCAGAAGGCAGTCGCTAGAACCTTGCAAGAATGCGGCCTTATGCTTGAGAAACACCCTTTGATGAATCACTGCTGTAAATGCCATGTGATCAGGCTAGCATGCTTATTAACCAAACCTTTATCCAGGCTGATTCAAGGGTTTATGCTTCTTATCATCAAAACCATCTTTTTCCCCCCTCTATCTCTCTTTGATGCTTGGTTGAAACGGCAAGTTTAAGTATTAGTAAGACTTTCCCTTTGAAAAAGCACCAAAAAAATGCCGTGACAAAAAAAAAGTGATGTGATGACATGCCGTGACAAAAAAAAAGTGATGACAACACTCCAAGGTCTAAGCTCATCATAAAACGAAGGGGCCATCCTTGCTAAATCCTTATGAATATTGCTGGAAGGGTTGTGGGTGAGGGGCAAAGCAATTCTTGCCAAGAGTGCAGAAAATCTACCATGTGTTGAGGGAGAAAGGCCTAAACAGTGTGAAGAGCTTCCATGGTTCTTATTATGCTGTGAAATGATAGGGGAAGCAGTTTCGCAACGAGTCAGTGAGGACAAAGAGTCTTAATTAGGTGAGCTCCCTTTAGACTCAGTCGTAAACAAAAACCTCAATCCAAACTTGACACCCTCTGACGCTAAAAGGGATGCTCGGTTCTCAAGGACAAAACCTGCAGGCCTTGTGAAACTAAACTGTTGTTGCTTGAGATTGCTACAGCAAAATGTACAAACATGGAAAACAGACAGAGGTGCAATAAAAGTCCTCAGCAGCTCTCATCCAACTGTGATGTAATGGTGGGCTTGGGTGGGAGGCCAGAGGGAGTGGGGAGAGCCAGCTGTTTCTTTGGCATGGACATCTGGGAATGAGTGCTATGGTGCATTGCAGTTTGACAGATGAAGGTAAAATTCCTGACACTGCCCTCACCATCTCTTATTACAATGAAGCTGCCGTCAGTCTGTGAGCTAATTAGCTCTTTGTTAGTGATTTTGTAGAATACTATCCACCTGCTTTGAGACATAAGGATGTTAAATGTGGAGGATTATGGAACACAAAGTAGCACAGAGAAGTGTTTTGACAAAGGCACGAGTTGAGATTTAGTGTGGACTTTTCCAACCTCATTCTGAATCAACCTTTGTCCTCCAGGAGGCGTGTGAATATACAATACTAATTAAGATATATACAGTATTCATTATCGACCAAGCACCTGAAGGCCAAGATTTTCGCTGAGTCAGGGGGATCTACAAGGGTGCCATTGATCCACTTCCTGCTCTGCACCACAGCTTTCCTGGAGCAACCTTTTACAAAGGTCATTCACAGAAAACAAAGTTGGACTGTATTTCTTGGCAGAATTTGGGTCGAGTCCATAGATCTAAGATTAGAGCAACTTATATTTTCTGGTTTGTTTTATCAGATCACATTTCAATTCTGCATTTGGAAAAGACTTACAGCCAGCATGAAACAAGCTGTGCTAATATTTTCCCTATTGTGTAACATGAATGAAACAGCTAATCAAACTAGAAGTGTTAGACTGGACTTGTTTGGGAATTGATTGGAAAGATGGATCAGTGGTTTGCTACTTCTGAGATCTCATGCAAGTGACATTGGCGCACCATTGCATTAGTAATCATCAGCACAATCTGAAAGGTTAGTATCTGATAAATCCTAGAAAATGTTTCTAAAAAAAATATTGCTCAACTAATGCATTAATCCAATACTCAGTTCTCAAAGTGGACCTAAAAATGACTTAAGACAAAAGCATTAAGCCAAAAAAAAGTCACCCCTTAATTTCAAGGACTGGGCTACATCTTTAAATCTAATGTCTCATTTAAGTGAGATCTAGATAGTCTTTAATGAATACATTAAGTTGCCATTTAGGAAGCACTTGGCAGAATTCTTTTGCATAATTGTAGACCTAAAAAAAACAAAAAAACACTTAAAGCAAATGGACAATAAACAACTTGTGCAACATAATCAGATTTAACTAGGGTCATCTTGACATTCTTTAGTCAGCTAGTATTCATACATTTAAGCTATTAGTTGACTAGTCATACATTATATTAATTTAAATGAAGGTGGAATATAAGTGCACACTTTGAAAAAAGATATTTGAATTATTTAATAAACTAGAGCTTGAGTCTGTTTCAGCTGTAAAGATTCTTTCAAGTCATCTCAGCAGTATAGTGAACATGCCTTTAGAGAAAAGTGCACCTTTCATTACACAAGCAGTGTGTATTTTAGATTTTTTACTTATGGATTTCTGAAAATTAACTCTCATGTAGTGCATTGTTCAAAGTGAAAACATCCTGCAAAGTTTAACATCTGAATTGCTGTATATAAAGTTAGTCTCAAATGTTGGTGCATTCCTATTGCAAAGATTTCAAATGTTTCATTGAGTACACAGCAAAAACATGTACAATTGAGAATGCACTTAACCCCTTTTGAAAAAAGTAGTCAGATCTGGTTTACACCACTTTTATTAAACTCTGTAGTACTGCATGACACCAGACAAGAGCACATTTATGCTATCTCCTCCTTGGCGAGACGGTCTTTCTTGAGGGGTCCCTGTTGAAAAGAGAAAGAAAAAGGTTACCAGCTAATTTGAGACACATTACTGCACGTTTTAAAAGCAAAAATCATGTCATCAGAGAGTGAACAGGGAGGAAGCAAAAACGACTCACTCCCCTGCCTCACTGAGTTTTAATTTTGCACTGGAATGGAACCCAAATCTCAGACTGATGGGCTGAAACAGGTTACGAACAGTGCACTGATGTGCCCCTCCCGTTCAGAATATACATGCTACACTATATGTAGAGCGAGAAATAAGGCCACTATTGCATGATTCAGAGCTGAGTCATTGAAAATTCTTTAGCTAATGTTGTCACTTCAGGTTAGTTGTAGGCAACCAAGTATGACACCATTCAAGAGACCTATAACCTATGAACACTACCAATTGAATGTTATTTGAATGAGACAGCCCTCCATTGTACGCATTAGCCCATGCACTATAGACTCAGGCCTGACCTAATTCTAACAAATCTTTGGATCGCAGTGTGATTGAGAGGATGCTCAGGTGACAGCAGGGTTAAGGTACTGAGAGAAGCCATTGAGGCTTAAACTTATGCACTCACCATGAAGTTCTTCTTCTCCTCGATGGTCTGGAAACGTCCATGACCAAACTTGGAGGTGGTGTCAATGAATTTGAGTTCAATCTTCTCCTGAGCACGGCGGCTGGTCTGGACCAGAAGAGATTTGCGCAGGGTCAAAACCCTCTTCTTTGTTCCGATCACACAGCCTTTCACCATGAGGAAGTCGTTGGTCACCTCACCATAGTGCACAAATCCACCCTGAGGAAAAAAAATTCAGTTTAAGAGCAACTACGGCCTGATGTAACCAAAAGTCACAAAGACAACTGCATACTCACCAGGGGATTGATGCTCTTGTTGGACAGATCATAATCAGTAGAGGCATTGCTCTTAACTACTTTTCCATCCTTGGTGTGATAGCCAACACCAATCTTGTAGATCTAAAACCAAAAAAACCCTCATGAAAAACAAGACTCAAGAAGTGAAATATACAAAATTGATGCCACAGGAACAACAGGGTCAATTTCTGATGTCTCACCTTCTTGTTGATCTCAGTGCGGTGGTGGTAGCCCTTCTGACCGGCACGAGCCACAGAGAAAGCCACACGGGCAGGATGCCAGGCTCCAATACAAGCCACCTTACGCAGACCACGATGGGTCTTGCGAGGCAGCTTCTTTGTGTGCCAACGGCTTGTCACACCTACAGAAGAGTGCATTTTATCAGAGAAGGCATCTTTGAAGTGCATTTGTTTAAAACTTGGCAAGTGTGCTGTCAGAAGGAAGGCAGCATGGGAACTTTCCTCATGCGTTTCGGGCGCCATGCCTGACGCGATTAATCCATGTTTTTCATCATGTGCACAATGCTTTAAGGCAATTAAAATCATGGGAACAGACAGATGTTGAACAAAGCGATTCACCTACCCTTGCATCCATGACCCTTGGTAACGCCAATAACGTCAATCATCTCATCCTGAGCAAAGACATTAGAAATGGGAATCAACTGCTCAAGCTTCTCTCTGGCCCAGTCAACTTTATCAGCGATAGATCCACCATTTAGTTGAATCTCCATCAAGTGAGATTTCTTCTGCCTGTGGGGCAGCAGGCGCATCTACAGGGAAGAAAAACTCTTGTAAACCTTCATGTCAGCAGTAATTATAATTGGATATGGTTTTGTAATCGTACAAAGACTGCAAATGCTTAAGTTTATAAGAGCTGTATAAACAACAGATTGATAATGCTGTTTTATTGAGATGGGGGGGGGGGTATGCATTTCATATCACAATTATCATTATCACGGGTTTGATAAAAACATGAAAGGGTTCCACAAAAAAAAAAAAAAAAACTAGACTGAGGCTGGCTAGACAGGATTTACCAAGAGTTCAAGTCACAATAACCAAACTGTTTTAATAAATTAAACGCCAACATCGTGAACCCAGCAATCGTCCCATCCCCATTTTATTTAAATAAAATAGCTACTATCAATTAAGATGGAATTAAAATTCATTTCACCAGTTTAAAAGTGGAATTTCACAGGACCCCTCAATAGATGTTGATTTCCACTTGTACACATTACAAAAAATTCACATGGGCCAGTGACAGTTAAGCTCTCACCTGAGTGTGGGCAATGATGCGAATGATCTGGCAATACTTCTTCATGGAGGCAAAGTCCTTCTCCAGCTGCTTCTTGCCTTCCTCATCCTGCCACCTCTTGCAGTACTTGGTAAAGGCCTTCTTCTTGGACTTGTACCTAAACGTGGTAGATGAGGGCAGGGGGAGAAGAAAAAAAGAAAGGTTTGCACAGCCCCTTCATAGCCCTGCGGGCCAGTGGAAGGAGACTGGGCATAGCTGCTTTGCCCATCCTCATGGTAAAGGGGAGGCATCAACAGCACTAGGTCATTTTGGCTCATGGCACAGTTTCTAAGGAGCCCTTTCCACCGGCCAGAGGAGCCCGGAGCTCATCAGGGCACCAGGCACCTGAGCGGAGCTGCACCACACCGACACGTTAGACTGGCTCAGAAAAAAAACATGAGTTTAATCTGGCCAACAACCATTAGCTCCAGACTAAACATGCAAGCAATAATACACTTTTTAAAACCAAGTCTTACCAGTTCTTATAGAAGCGACGCTTGCACTCGTCACTGATGTGCTCTGCAAAGATGGTCTTGAAAGAGCGCAGGCCACGGGGGGTCATAACGTATCCAACAACACCCACTACAACCATGGGCGGAGCCTCCACAATGGTCACTGCCTCAACCACCTCCTTTTTGTTGACCTCTGAAAAGGACAAGCTAGTTAGCGAAAAACAAGACTTCACAGGTTCTAAACAAGCTACAGCTAATCAGAATGCAGGTTTAAGACTTGAATTGCAACTGCGCTCAGTACTCGACATTCATCAAGGGCTAGAGGCCCAAATATGTCCGCCCGTCGAGGATCTCATCACTGGCAGGCACACTTCAGGCAAAGGAGAGCACTTATCCACATGCAACTATTTAAAAGCTTAAACATTAACTCACTTGAGCCAGGTCTGTCAACCTCACGGACAATGTGGGTCATTCCAGCCTTGTAGCCTAGGAAAGCAGTCAGGTGAACAGGCTTGCTAGGATCATCTTTGGGAAAACTCTTCACCTTGCCACGATGGCGTTTGCACCTCTTGCGCGGCAGGAAGCCCAGAGAGCCGTGTCGTGGGGCCGAAAATTTACGGTGAGACTAAAAAAAAAAACAGCAATAAACAGTTCTGTGTTAAAGCTCCAAGTGATCCGATATCTGCATAATTCCATAGCTTTACAACTGATTAAAATATCCTGGGTAAAAACGTAAAATTCTTACAAAGAAGTTTCTAATGGAACAAACGTCTTAACGACCGTTCAAACTGTGCATTTTCCATTGCACTGGGCTAATTTTCCATTGATTTCTAATGTAAACATGTGCTATACCACTTGCACGATCTCGTGCATGTGGCGCTATTAGACAAATTTAACTTTAAAAATTGCTGTGCGAGTTAACTCTTTCAAAAACAGATCAAACTGTTTGAAAACCTCCTTAACTGTACTCTGTACATGTTTTATTGGAGTAAAGAAAAGCGCGATTAAACCGTGGTTCGCCACATGTTAACATTAAGGCTGCAATAAACGACAGCGTAAGAAACTGACTGCCCCCCTTTACGACTGTGAAATGTAAAACTCACGTGATAGGCCTTACAAAGAACCGCAAACTGATAAACCATAACGAGAACCGAAACTCAAACAAGGAACTTTTGACAAGGAGAAAGATGATAGCGCAGTAGTACCCTCGTGTTTCCTAAAGCATATAAATCGCTTGTGTTAGCATAGACGAACGAAAGCAGCTGCCATTTTCCCCTTACGATCAAATCCCACACCACGCGTAAAACACGCAGGCGTTTACCATCTATAACCACTGCAAAACATTATTTTATCTTCTATGTATAATATATTGAATAGGATGTGTATGAAAACAGAAGGATGACTTTGATTTAGGTTGGATTGTAAATGAGAGACATTCACTCACCATTTTGTCCCCGGTCCGATTGAAAGAGAGCGACTGAGAGGCGGCGCTTCCTTATAAAGCAAGACGCGAGTTCGACGTGTTTGCGTCACGGCATACGCGTCTCGTACGTTACGATCTATGGTTACGATCATATACTGTGGCCCTCTATTGGTGAGGAATGCATTGTGCTCAACATGTGGTTTTGAAGTTCATGAACATGTATTAATTCTGTGCCAAGATTAATGTCAAACAACACAAATCTATAATATGCAACAGATCTTGTTTATTTTCTTTGCATGCATTTCTTACTAGCCTATTACTGATGTGAAATGCCTTTAGATGGAAAATTTAGGTGGCTGTTGTAGGGCTTGAGTGAATATGGGTAGTAGCCTAAAACTCTTTATTACCCAGAAATCATGAATACACATGAATTACACGTGGCACAACAGCCTTAATCATCACAGTATACTAGTGCAAGGGAATCATCAATATGCCAAATGAGGACTGTTTGGGACACTCCAGCCATAGAATGGTTCTGTCTCAGTGATATAGCCTACCATTTGCTTCACAGGACACATGAGCTTTCCACTACATACTATTTATCTAACATGTTCCAACATGTAACATGTTTTATTTGGCCTCATCTGGCAACTGAATGATAGTGAACTTAGAGATATTAAATCATCCTAATGTACAATCTAGGTACTATTGCTTAAACATGCATTGAGGAGAACATGTTAACAGTTAGGTTAACAGAATGTTAATTTGTTACAGCAAAAAAAATGTTATTCAGTATGTTGTTCCATTCTGCTTTCTATATAATTAAACATGTAACCTAATTAACCTTTCCCGTTTTAAAAGCTTTGAGAATATTTCCTTTTGCCACTGATAATGTTTAAAGCTAAAGTTCTAAGAAAGACTTTATACCTTTAAAGAATAACAACTTTAATGAAGTCTATCGAAGTCAGATAAATAACTGAATCATGCATGTTATCCTTCTACTGCTTTTTGCTCCGACTGGTTCAAAATAGCAGCAAGCTTCTAGCCTTACAGTGGCTGCATGCAGAATTAGTAAAGATGAAAGTTTAAATTGGTAATAAAATTCAATATTTCAAATGTTTCCTTAATTTCAAGTGTGCTATTATAAAATAGCTATAAACAAATTTTCACACAAATGTAATTATATAAACAAAAAGTACCACATTTACTAGTTTCCAGCAAAGTTAAAATTAGATGATTTATTTACCCTCACATTGGTCCAACCTAGGGTAGAATAAAGATAATGTTCAGCAGAGTGTTATTGTTATTTTGTCCACAGTAGAAGTGGATGGGGACCAGTGGTCTGTGGTCACCATTCACTCTCACTGTATAGAAAATATCATTTAAACATTCTGCTTGGTAACTACTGATGTGTAACATGCAATAAATGAAAGTCATATCACGTCATGGAACATGGAAGGACATGAGGGTGAGAAAATGTCACACACAAAAAACGTTTTTTGAGTGAACTTACCCTTAAATAATAAATCGTTTTGCTCACGTTCCATCTACAACAGGCATATTAAATTATTTTTAGGATATTCTCACATTTACTCAGAGACGGAACCTAAAAATTATTTATGCGGTATGGCTTCCTTTTGCTTCAGTAAATACGTAGAAATTATGCACGTTAAGTCGGCTTAAAATTAAAGTTGAAGAGGATTGTAAAAGTCTTTTATTAGAAAAAAATGTGAGAACTAATCACATCAAGTCAGCAGTATGTTTACAACAGTAGATATTGTTTGTATCGGAACTAAATGCAGGTGTAGTTAACAGGACAAGAGCAGAGATCCATTCACTATACACTAGGACATCTCTTACAACAACAACAAAAAAAAGGAATAATACAAAATAAAAATAAAAACCCTGCTGAAAAAGACAGTAAAGCTCAGTACTGAGTTTTATCCATTCATTTTGAGGTTTCTTCAACAAGAAACAGCAGAGGGCAGCACCGAGTCTTTAATAAAAGGGACTCAAGCCATGCATTGCAGATACAACAACCTGGATGTTTCACCCAACCCTCAGCCATTTCAATAAGTGGGGCATTAGTGGGGAGGTAGTGTTTCTGCCAGCATGCTTTGGTATTGTTCCCTAAGGCATCACAGGGTTTGGGGGGGATCGGGCATGTATTGATGCATCATAACTGAAGTCCTACATCTCAGATGCAAAGTATTAGTTAAAGTCTCACAGCTTTTAATTCCTTGTGCCAGTCAGTAGGCACATCACCCAACAAAAAGAACAAAAATAATAACAACATTTCAATGGTTGGTTTAAGTCATCAGTGTTTGCAGTAGCTGACAAGGAGTCCCTATCAGCTTCCTCAGGGCTTGATCCTGGACAAACCACAGGTCCTCTCGCCCATCTCAAAGACCGCAAATCGCCTGATCCAGATTGCGTTTCTGAAAGAAAGTCTTCCCGAACTCATAAGTGCTGATCATGACTGCACAGGCGGGAGCAACTTTGATCACTCTTGGAAGGAAACCTGAAAAAAGCAAAGCTGTTTATAGAATGTATACAACAGTATCACTTTAGTATAAAATTAGTTTCAATAATAAAAAAAAGTTTAAGCCGTGGTGTGTAATTTCTAATCGAGTTCAGTCCCACACCAAAATATTGTTTCAGCCAGAAATTGATTAAAAAAATAATCACAATAATTACAAATTCAAATAATGTCCTATTATGCTTTGTTACATTTCCAACATTCTTTAGTGTGCAGAGTTACTGTTTGAGCATGGAAAAGGTCTGCAAAGTTACAAAGTGACTCTAAAGGGAGTTATTCTGTATATCAGTAAGCTCTGTTTCAGGAACTAACACGTCACAATATTCCTCATTTAAATAAGGCTGGCCTGGTTTAATTGGATTGGCCGTGTGTTGAAACTCCATTTTGGAAACATTTCCAAAACACGCTTGAAATGCTGTGCACATTGTGCTTTTCAGAAGGAAGTGCTTAATAGACTGGAACGAAAACTGAGAAGTGCTGAAACAATGTCAATATGTGAAAAATGTATGTGTTTTTGAACATTCAAGCATGAAAACCTATTCTAGTAGACCCCAAAAAACAAGCATTTGTAAAAGGGCATAATGTGGCCTCTTTTTAGGCAGTTGAGTTCATTTTGACAGTCACAAACAGGCCTGATGTCAATCTCTAGTTTGGTCAATTAAGTTATATAACTACTCTGACATCAATGTCAGTAGAAATTAGAGCTTACCTGCAAACAAACCCCTGTATCCCATGTCAATCCAAATATTCCTCATCATGTTCCATGTGGAGGCCGGTTTCTTCATAGAGATAGCTGAGAATTTGATGCCTGGCAAATGTAATTAATTGTAGTTTAAGTAATCAGTTCTGAATTGTTTTTAAAAGCGAGTAGTCATCTAATGAGATCATATGTCAGGTTGTATTACAACACTCTTTCTAACGTATTAACAGGTGAAACTACAGAAGCTACTTTACCTCCGAGAGCCTCCATTTCTCCTAACTGGATTTGCCTGCGTGTTTTCACCACGTCAAACGGCAAGGTCAGAACTGCAGCGATCTTAAAAAGAAAATTGATATTATGATAAGGCAGGCCATATTGCTTTATAAAATCATATCATGGTTCTTCAGAAAAATATTCAAAGCAGCACAACTGTTTTCAACATTGATTATAAATGTTTCTTGAGCACCAAATCAGATTTTTCAAGGATCATGTGACACTTAGTGGACTGGAGTAATTTGCCATTACAGGAATAAACTACATTTATTTTCTATTTTATGTTATTTCTTTTTTTTTTCTTCAAATAAATCCAGCCTTGGTGAGCAGAATAGAAAATTAATTATTACTCAGTTATATTGACGATTATGCAATTCTATTATCACTGCAAAACCAATTCCATTATACAGAACTTCAAATATGTAGTTCTGTAGTATGTAGTAAGATAATACACAAAATATCAATTGACCAAAATTTCAGTGTACAAGATCAGTTTCACTCATGTCCTACATTCATCTGGGACAGAAGTCAGCCCAGCATTTGTTCTCTTTGGAAAAAAGCCTTTACTGTTAATCAATCAGGCCACATAAGATATGAAGCTCTGTTCACATTGTTTAATCTTTTTTTCCTCACAGTAGCCTTATATAATCATTCATAAACATACCCATATTTATTTACAGCCATTGAGTTCCTTCTAATGTGTCATTTAAAATAAAAGTTATCTGGCTTTTGAGAGTGAGGTGATACTGGGATACTCACTGCTCCTGAGATGGCCCCGGCTGTAAAACTGATGGTGAAGGAGGTCTGTGGTGCCCTGTACCGCTCACACAGCTGTGCCTTCACTAGCTCATAGTTAAACCAGTACAGGGCTGAAGGGGAGAGAAAAAAAAAAAGTCAAGCATTGCATCTGTGGAACATACCGCTCACTATCACGCTGCCAGAGAATGTACAGGTCACTGACCTGAAAAGGGCACGTCCCGTAGGACAGTGGGTCCCCAGCCTCTCCAGAGAGATAACCAGCCATCCTGAGCCACAGCTGAGCGGATACACACCATCAGCTCGCTGTATGGGAGTCTGCGGGACTGCATCTTAGTCCGAACTAACTCCAGAGGGCTGATCACAGACACTGCTCCCACTGAGCAGCACAGAGAGAAGACGTCAATAATGTGACAACAGAGATCACATCACAGCAGTAACGATCTAACGGAACACCCGGAAAAGTATAACAAAACTGGGAATGCACCAACATTAACAGTTTGGGTTTTTTGTCTAAATAAATTTAAAATGCAACATTTAAATCTTAAATAGAAATTGTAAAGTTTTAAATTAATGATGCTGAAAATTCATCTGACTTTTTTTAATGTAATCTTCATTGAATAGATTACATTTCAAAATATATTAAAATAGAAAATGTATTTTAAAATGTAATAATATTACTGTTTTACTGTATTTTGATTAATATATATATATATATATATATATATATATATATATATATATATATATATATATATATATATATATATATATATATATATATATATATATATGAGATTGCATAATTAAATATTCAATAGTAACAGATGTGTTAAATATGTCAATAAGCAATTTATTGTGCAAGTTTTGAGTTTTGTTTAGGGATGCACATTTTAATTTTAAAATCTTCATAATACACATTACAATAATGCAGTTTTGTAAAAGATGCTTGTATGAGACAGGAAGGACGGGTAAATACTCACATCTCGCTAACCCTCCTGCTATGAGGGGGATGTGGTCCCCTTGATAGCCCATGCCGTAACGCAGGAAGTCTCGCAGCTGGTCATAACAGGTGAAGTAGATGACTGTGGCAGGAACTGCCATCACTCTTCAAACACAAACACACCAATGACCATTCATTGTAAACAACTTGTGCACAAATGTGTCATTTTCAAGGATTTGTGGTTGTTTTTATTTTCTGGTTTGTCAAGCCATCAGCTCAAGTCAACAGACCCCAAAAAAGTTTATTTCAATCATTAACACATTATTTAGAAATTTACAAAAGTCAAAGGGTCAGACGCTTAGACAGCATTTCAGTTATTCAGTAAACAGAATGACTACTGTAGTCAGATTCACAACTAATGACTATCTGTCAGAATCCTACACTCAATGACCTTTGATTCTGTCAAAGCATTTACAGAATTAAAATGACTTAATTACTAAACTAAAAGTCATTACTTTTAGCAACTGCACTTGTTCAAGCTGAATCAAAGTCTTTCGTATGAGCTGCAGTTACAGCACACACTTTACAAATAGAGGCACATTAACACAGGACTAGATAAGATCTGTCCTACAAAACTGATTTAGTACAAAAAATACATATAAAAATACACAAGTCACAGGCACGATGCTGGACTTACAGTGTGGGGGGAAGTCCGCTCCACAATGACCTGATCCCCTCATGACGTGTGATCTTAACAAATGCATCCTGAAAAACAAAAAAGTGAATTAATCAAGAATGTTTCATTCCAAAAACCTGGAATCACAATTTGTAAAGATGCAAATTCATTTTTACCACGGTCCCACTGAAGTGGGTGGGGGTTTTGTACCAGCTGGAACAGCTTGACATATTCTGACACACATAGACGTGGTCCATCAACCCGTTACAATAGAGGAAACATTTCCCTGAAAAGAAAATATAGCAGCATAAACCTAATTGGTAATTCTTTTGCGAATAAATTGCCACAAGCACCCAAGTACTCAGATTATAGACAAAGACTTTAGACACACAAAAATGGTGCACTCATATTACTTAAGAATGGGAGAAAGTGCAATGAGCAAGATGGTGGAATAAGTCTCGCCTTCTAAAATAAAAGTGAAGTCATTGTGTCACTGCAGCTGCCAATAGAAGCTCCAAGTTGCCCTATCCAAATACCCACACTTGCAGTCTTTGCACTTGACCACTTGTCTACTTAAATGACGTATTTCCTGTATTTCTGTTCAACTTTGTATTTATCTAATTCATTTAACTTACAGTGGAATGTTTTCCTAGACATCTCGTGATTTCATGAGTGTGCACTTGAGTGTGCATTACTTTGGAATTTTTAAGACAGTCTTGCGCACTTACTTCCTGTCGCTTACACACGCTCTCAAGTGGCCAAGATCGCAAGTGAGGGTATTTGGACAGGGCAAGTCTGTTCTGAGACTCGAGCTTAGGACCGCACACATGCATTGGCAGATTTAGACTGAAAAAAGGCTTTTTTAATGCTATTTGAGCATAAGAAACATTTATGGGACAGTCCATGTCAGATCTTGTTGCTGATTTGAAATATGTTATTTAATTTGGAGTTCGGAAAGCATTTCTTGAGATTTCAGGATTCCCTGAAGTTGATAAGTTGATAAGACTTGGTCTTGGAGGTGCTGCATATATGGCCACCGAGTGAACCGGGACTTTGATAGAGATCAATCACAAAAAAAAAACGTTGTGAACTTTTCAACTACAAAACACTTCATTCATTTTTAATCTCAATTGGTTATTGTAGAACATTAAAGGATTAGTTCACTTTTAAAAAAACTTTTGCTGATAATTTACTCACCCCCATGTCATCCAAGATGTCCATGTCTTTCTTTCTGCAGTCGAAAAGAAATTAAGGTTTTTGATGCAAACATTTCTCCTTATAATGGAGGCAATGGACCCCAAACGGTTACAGGTCCGAATGACAGTTTCAGTGCAGCTTCAAAGGGCTTTAAACCATACCAGACGATGAATAAGGGTCTTATCTAGCCAAATGATCAGTTTCTGAGAGAAACCGAGCAGTATTTGTGCTATTATTTTACCTCTTATCAGACAAACGTGATCATGTCTGAGCTCTGCCATAACTTCCGCCAAGTGAGGTAAAATACGGCGTGGTCATAGATGTATCGTAGATGCCTCATTAGCGCCTGCGGATCAGTAAAATGAGGCATCTACGATCGATATATCTATGACCACGCTTGTATTTGACCTCACTTGGCGGAAGTTATGGCGGAGCTCAGAAATGATCACTGTCTAATAAGAGGTAAAATAATAGCATAAATACTGCTCGGTTTCTCGCAGAAACTGATCGTTTGGCTAGATAAGACACTTATTCATCGCCTGGTATCGTTTAAAGCCCTTTGAAGCTGTACTGAAACTGTCATTTAGACCATGAACCGTTTGGAGCCCACTGAAGTCCATTATATGGAGAAAACCCCTGGAATGTTTTCATCAAAAACCTTAATTTCTTTTCGACTGAAGACATGGACATCTTGGATGACATGGGGGTGAGTAAATTATCAGCAAAAGTTTTTTTTAAAGTGAACTAATCCTTTAAGTAGAAACTTGCAGTCTAAATGGTTGAAGTCAGGAAAGCATATACATATTAGTTAAATGAAGACCAGACTTCTCTCTGGTGACGTATGGAGGGCTTCTCCAATCATTTTGTCTGCTTAAACTCTTACAATTGACTGCAAGCCTGCATTTACATCAGCCTCCATACAATCAACAACCGATGCATACCAAGTCACCTCCATCATTTTCTGATACGTCAAATATTGGGGGGCTTCTGTTTTATTGTGACTTTGAACACTGCCATAATACAGTTAATAACAACAAAAAGACAAAAAAAATTGTCTATGCAGTGTGTAACCTCAATGACTCCTGGATTGTTGTATTTGCAGACATATAGCAGCCATGTGTTTACATGGAGTTTTCCAATAATTTCCTGTATTCAGTTCAAAGGATTTGATGATTAGGACTGAGGTCTTAGATAAGAGGCTCTATAAATATTAGTGACCATGGAATTGACCATGCTGCGACAGTTAAACCAATTCCAGCCTTGGCACAAACAAGCAGCCTTCCTACTATTTTTGGATATTATGCAAGACCGGTTCAAGGTAGGTCTACCTGGCATGGCGTTTAGTTTGTCCTCATGAGTTCAGTAAATGATTCACTGATATAAACACACTGAATAAACATTTAGATAAAAGCAGAGAAGACCTCTGAAGTATTTTCTGAATGCATTTTTTAACTTGTTGGGGTGCTTTGTGCACGTGTCATGTCTGTTTGCAATGTGACCATGTATTTACCCCTTTAGAGAGGTGTTATATAAGCCAAAATGTTGTTTGCACTAAGTGATTTAATAGTTTTGCAGAATGTGTTTGAAATTCTTTGAGTGGTTATTAGTGAGTGTTAGTAAAGCGAGCTGCTGGTCTTTGGGAGAGGACCACTGATGACAGTTCATCCGATTTACATACTCACATTTTGAAGGGCGGATGACCCCAGCCCAAGGTCTTGAGTCTGCTGCAAGTGCTACGAGAGAGAGAGAGAAAGAGAGAAAGATAGCTCATAGTGCATATAGCAAATGCAAAACAGCGTGAGGTCTGTGTTATCAAGCAGGCTAGCAGGTTTTTAGATATACGCTACCGTTCAAAAGTTTGGGGTCAGTTTGGCTTCAGCAAGGATGCATTCGATTTGTCAAAAGTGACAGATAAGACATTTATAATGTTACAAAAGATTTCCATTTGAAATCAATTTAAAAATTGTAATACGATTTCACAACGTAAGTGTTTTACTGTATTTTTCATCAAATAAAAGCAGACTTGGTGAGCTAAAGATACTTCTTTCAAAAACATGAAAAATATTAAGGAATATTGCTGTATTTATTCAAAATAATTCCTCCCACTATTTTTTTTTTTATTCATGTGCCCTGGTAATTTTTAAATCAAAAGAACTTCCTCTCCCTCTTGCAGTGACATCTCTACTCTTCTCTGATGATGTGTTTACTGGCGTGAGGGCAGGACAACCTGTCACTCACATGACATGACATCACAGCAATAGCAAATCAGAACCATCCAAAAATCCAATCAATTCCCAATTTACAAAAAAGAAGTCCTGCTCTACACTTTTCTAGTTCTAGAAGACGTTTCACTAAGACGCATGTCACAATAGGGAAGAAAAGACTAATCGCAACTTCCGCTTCATGCCGACTTTAAAACCCCCAAACTTTTCAACAATAGTATAGCTTCATTTTCACTGTTAATAAAGCTCAGGTAGTTCTAATTACTTTATTCCAGCTTAATATGCAGTGAATAAGCCATTTGTAGGTCAATCAAAGGCATTTGTAGCTATCAAAATATTAGGGGTGTTGAAATTAATCGATGCAGTTATAGCACCCACTATTTTAACATTTACAGTGTGTGAGTGGTGTGCAAGGCTGCATGCATGTGCGTGCGAGTGTGTGAGCATTATTGTAATTTAAATACACTACTTGACAGTTTCATGCGCTTTTAGTATTTACTAGTTATAATGGTCCTGTCATCTCTGTTCAGACTTAAGTTGTGTTTGATGTTTGCTACATTCAGGAAGTGTACTTTCTTGGAGCAGATTAAAAAAAGGGAGTTCATATATAGCCATGTGCAGTAATATTGAAAATTGAGGATGCAACGCATTGTGATATTGAATCGAAGACATGATAATCGCAATCGAATTGAATCGTGAGACCAATCATTCAGAGATAAAGCCTCAGATGAGATCAGCCTTACAGTAAGATGTAATGATACCAAGATATAATTAACTTGAATGGAAATTTGAAGCACTGGTTGTTGAAACACTGGAACTGATGTTGAACTGGTGTGACTTGTATAATGTCTAAAGAAAAAGCATTAAGTTCACCGTTCAATCATCTGACTTTCAGCAGCTTGAGATCTGTACCTTGAAAGAGAGGAGTTTGCTGGGCTTGAAGTCTGATCTTCACCACATCTAAAGGTGTGACTGCAGAGCAAAAGGGAGAGAAAAATGTAATTTAGTCTTTTGATGCTAAAGCTTAATTTTCAGCAGCCATGATTCTAGACTTCAATGTCACATGATCCTTCAAAAATCAATCATTCTTATATAATGATTTATTGCTCAATATATATTTTTTTACTATCATCAATGTTGAAAACAAGTGGGCTGCTTTATATTTTTGTGTAAACTGATACATTTTTCAGTACTCCATGATGAATAGAAAGTTTAAATGTCAAGCATGCATTTGAAATGGTTATTTTGTAAAATTACAAATGTCACTTTTAACCAATTTAAAGGGCCCTTGCTGTAAAAATAATATTTTTTTTAATTGAATGCCCAATGCAATTTATTAATACTAAAGCATATGTATTTGACAAAATGTTTACTCTCTCACACACACACACACACACACACACACACACACACACACACACACACACAGAAAACATTGCAAATATTGGACAAATTAAGGAAATGAACGGTGAAAACAGAACCTCTCTGAAAAGAGAAATTATTGTGCTTATTCTTGTCCTCACCAAAAAGAGATGTTAGCACAGCCCCAGTGCCAGACGCCAGCATCTGCTGCAAGGGCGTAATAGCAGCCGAAGGCCTGACTGCAGGCCCTTCCCCCATCCTGCCGGGCCACCTGAAAGACACAGCAGAGGGGTCTACTGCATACACCAGAATACATTTATCCAAGATGCTTAGGTTATATTTATTTGTATGGTCCTTTTTTTACAGCTCCTGTCATCAGGGAGACCTCTACTGACCTCTTCAGTCCTCTCTAAGACCGCGTAATATAATCTGCCCTTAAATAACAACATTTATTCAAAAATACAGACAAAGTAACTCCAAGCAGCAGGGGTGATTATAATGGCCCTGCACAGCATACTGATATCTTATCTATTGAGCACACAGCCAGGGTGGGTCACCCTCCCCGTAGCCTACACTATCCCTGCAGAAGCCAGTAAACTAGCTTTTAAGAAACAATTCAGCATGAGACTTTGACCGACACAAAGCGTGCCGTCTGGATGCATTCAGCATGCAACATGTTCAGTGTCAAAGATAGGAGGGTTAAAGGGAAAGTTCAACAAGAAAGGAAAATCCTGAATATTTTGAAAAAGGTAATGTTGTGGTTCCCTTTGACTTCCACTGATTTTTTTCGTCCATACAATGGAAGTCAATAGGAACCAAAACTATTTGATTAACAACATTTTTTTAATGTTGGTATAAATTTTTTATGTTCCAAAGTCATATAGGTTTGGACTGACATGAGGGTCAGCAAAACTATCCCTTTAAAGTCAAGGCGTATTATATGAGAATACTACAGGGGAAAAAACAACAACACTTATGGATTGGAGAATTTTAACTACATTAAACTGGTATTACCTCCTACAAAATCAACAAATAGCGCAAATGCTCCAACAAAGGACAGCTTTAGGCCAGTAACTCAGAAATGGAAAATCCATACGCTAAAAGACCAACAGAGAGCAGATAATCAGCTGAGCACAAAGTTGATATTCATATTGGCCTGACACATATGAGGTACAGGAAGCTGCTGCTCATATGCTGTCATGAGCTTTTGATGCAATGCTGTCATTTTGATCAGTGCAAACATACTCATTTTATCTAATCTGTGTTATAAAACTAAAAAAAGACAGTCCATCATCTCTAGAGCAGCAAAACAAACCCCAAACTGAAACAATGGCCAATATAGTGTTGGATGTTACCTTTACCTATGGTATCCAAGTTAATGTTGGTATACCACCACACAGGATGAATCATCATCTCTGATTCACAGTTTTTCCCACATCAGAGGGAGTTATGGTGGGGAGAAGACCCAAAGATGCTTAACAACTGCACTGTTGTGTGCCTGGAGTGAAGCACAATGGTGGATGGTTTGGGCTGCGATATCATGGCATTCCCTACTGTGATTGATGGCCGTCACTGCCAAGGACTACTGAATCATTCTGGAGGACTATGTGCACCTAACGGTTCAAAAATTGTACCCTGAAAGGGATGCCGTGTGTCAGCATGAATACGCCAATAATACACACAGCAAGACTTGTGACAGAATGGTTTGATGAGCATGAAAGTGAAGTTGAACATGCAGTCTGCAGTCATCAGATCTATATATTTGTGAGCCACTTTGGGGTATTTGTATTTTGGAGGAGCAAGCTAGTCAGAAAACGCTTTAATCCACCAGCATCACATAGTGACCTGGCCACTGTTCTAGAAGATGAGGTGTTTACGAACGAGATTGCTGAGACGTGGGAAAACATGCCACTAGTTTTGCGAATAGTAATATATCTACTTAGTGATTTAGGCAATCCTTTCCGTCAATCATGTTGCAAAAGTCACTTAAAAGCTGTATTTTCTAATTGCATCAGAATAGTTTACTAAATATAATTTCAGGTGTATGTATTATATTAAAAACTAATGTGCATTTTATGCATAACCGAATGTTATGGATGTAATCCTTAAGCCTAAAAAAAAATACTGGGCAGCCAAAATTCAAAAACAAAGAACAAAACGTGCTGTCAACTCAAAAACAAAACACTAGGCGAAGGAAGTTGATCAAGTCATGGGGTAGGTAGCTAAAATATTGCCTGTCCAGAACAAAGCACAATGTCATTTTTTTTTGTTGCTACTATTGGTTGAAAACAAAACAAAATTATTACGGAACGCACATCAAAATCATCAGATACCTGTGCGGTAACGATTATGCTCCATCAGTCGTTTCAAGAGCTGTGCGCTGATCGTATTAAAAGCAATGGCGCACGACCATGGCACATTGAGTACAGAACAGTGATATATATTAATGTAGTCCTTATGAAGCTAATGTAGCAGAAAGGGAAGGTTAGTTAAGGATTAATATCACGGCAAAAATGCAGACAACTCACCTTTTGTCTAAACCGGAGGATTTTCGTTCATTTGTTCGATTCGTGACATTCTCAAGTGAGACTCTCCTCCGCAGCGCAGTCGGAACGTCTCAATGCGCACCACAGCATCGCGCAGGGGGTGATAATGAGAGACACACTGCGTCCCCTGGCGGCCGGCCGGCCTGAAGCCAAATACAGGTTTAGGTTTAGGGTTGTTTTTGTCGTGCAGCCCAGCTAAATCGTGTCACGTTTAAGGCAATGAGAAGAGGGATACATACAACATACAAGTACATGTAATGCACTTCAGTGAATTGCAGGATATCTGCTATCACCTGAAATTATAAGACAACATAACGGATACGTGAAATAAGACTTCTAAAAAAAATTATGTAAGTAACTATTACTTACGTAATAGTTTAATAATGACAACAGATTAATTGTATATTTTATTGGACTGAAGAAACAAATGCATTTATTATACCTGCTTCCAACCATCAAGGTTGCAGTTTCCCCAAACATGAAAAAAAAACAAACTGAGGCAACATTTTGTGTGGAAAAATCCATGTCTCTGCCAATGCTCCCTCTCATTCTTCTGAAATTTGGCAGCACACTTCAAGTTTTTCAAGATCAAAAAGTAATAGGTCAACAATAACAGTACCCCAAAACACACACTTTACCCCACAGCTCCCTTTTTAGAGAAAAATACAGAATTTAATAATACACTGCTAACCCTTCATTTATAGTTAAGGCTAAAATGAGTTTTATACACTGGTGATTAAAAAAATTTCAAAGAGTTTATAACACTAAAAAAAATCCTATTTCAGCACTCATATTTACAATGCTTATGTGGTTTATGTACACGTTCGCTTTCATCTATACTATCAGAAATCAGTTACAGCAAGATATGCAGAACAGAAACAAAGCC
The DNA here is from genome assembly GCA_023029165.1 of Gobiocypris rarus. Taxonomy (NCBI): domain Eukaryota; kingdom Metazoa; phylum Chordata; class Actinopteri; order Cypriniformes; family Gobionidae; genus Gobiocypris; species Gobiocypris rarus. Next base: position 23,167,832 of record CM040934.1, on the reverse strand, counting down.
TTGTTTTCAGCTTCACAAACTCAAGAGGTTTATTAAAAGTCCTTGGAGATCTTTCCTCACACTAGCATGCAACAGGCTAATTAAAACTAAGTTTGTCTTGTTTTTTCAGAGAGCGATCTGTTCTCAGTTAAGATTAAAGTGTTTTCTGATTCTGCAGTTTACTGTCAAATGCAACATCAACAGATGAGGTCATAATTTAATGTGGCCATGTCACAGGGTGAATATTGTCATAACCGTGATGCCCTTTCTACTGTCAAACTAGACAAAAGTTAAATAAGTATGAAAACTAACATGCGAGTCAGCATTATTATGGAGAACCAAATTACTCTAAATGAAATAAAACAAATTAAAATTTACCAGTTTATTTTTAATAAAATTAAATATATAATTAATATGTAAATACATTTGATTCATATATTTCACAATATCCTTTCACACACTATAACTGTTTAAATATCCATTTTTAATAGTAAAATGTTTTTTTTTCCCCAAAAAAAGTTGTTTTTCATAATATGCTGTATTTACAAACACATGAATCATGTATTTCCAAAGCATGATTTTCCATAATAATAGATGACTATTGACACTATTAAGCACTGCCTGCTGATTGGCATTTGTGAAATGTCCTCTATTATTATTAAAAACATTTTTGGGGATGTTTTTGGAAATAAGTCAAATAGGTGTCATTCGTAAATTAGCTTTTTTAATGTGACGTTTTGTAAAAGCACATGATATTTAAACGGTTATAGTCTGTGAAAGAGGATATGAAATATATTGTGCCTTCATAGAAAAAAATATTTCAGAATAAACTGGTACATTTAATTGTGGATTTATTTCATTTTGAGTAATTTAGTCCTCCATTTTACCACTTGGTTACTTGTGATCCAGTGTATTTAGTTTAACATCGTTCACAAATACTTTGGTTGATGTAATACTCATCCTCATGTAATACTGATGTAACACTCGTCCTTACAACACGAACAGTAATGTCAGATTAGACAACCAGTAACCTTGAGGATTTTGCTTCATTCTATTCTGATTATGAGATTATAAACTTCAGACAACATATGCCATCTCTTCTAAAGCCTGGTATACAGTGCGATTTTGGCCACGATTTGGCCATCTGAAACAAATTATGCAAATCCTAAAAGATTCCTCTGATCCTAGGCTAAAATCTGAAGTCTTTGATCGTTAGTTTGACATGTTCACCGGCAGCCGATTAATGACCGCTGCGATCCAATTTGACCTCAGACGAAATTCTGGCAGTGTCAGAAGATTTGGCGCACAATCCTGCAGTGTGACTTCGACGACGACGGTCAAATTATCTTTGTTTTTCAAGACAAACCATGACCAAAATGAGCGCTAGAGATTTCTTTGTAGCCACCATTTAAATCCTGCATGTAATGCAGCTCACCTTCACCGAACGCGTCATTCATTGATGTTATAAAACTCTGGACGACTTTCTTGCGTGCGTCCGTTTTAGCGTGCCTCAACTATCGTACAGTCTGACATTATGACAACTAAGATCTTACAGTGTGACATGGCTTACATCGGTGATCATGTTTGTACAGTCTGACAAGCAACATTCGCAAAGGATTTTGAAAAAAAAATAATAATAATAAAAAATAAAAAAAAATTGCAGTGTGCAGAACCCTTAACAGTGATTATCAGGACTCAGGAAATAATACAAAGTGATAAGTAACCAAGGTCAAAAGAAATAAGGTAAGGACCACTGTGTGGAATTTTTACAGATTTATTTGCGAAACCAACAAAAGCTTAGAATCGGAGCTTCTGGAAGAACCATTTGTTCTTGCCTGTCTTGTACCTGTAAAAGAAAACAGTCACTGTCATCACTGTATCACCACATTTAGGACATTTCATGTTTATATTAATAGTAGCAAGGCGAATATGTCCAGTGCACAACAATTTCAGACTGTTCCCATCTGAACAGAAGCTGCAGTTACCAGCTTTGGATTACACCATGAGTCAAATTGTGCCACAGCCTTGTCTGGATAAAGTTGGGAGCCAATTATCTGTGCACTACACTAGAATCCATTATGTAACATCTAAGCATTAAAGATATAACAAAAACCAATTGTAAAATTGAAGTATGTATCTGGTGACAAACACCTACCTCTCTTCAAACTTAACCTTGGCCTCTCTCCTGGCTTTGCGCTTCAGAGCAGGATCCCTGAAAACATCCTTGTTGACAACAGTTTTGTCCAGAGGAATGTCAACAGAGTATCTGAGGAAACATGATGCATTGATTAGACAAATGTACATAATTAAAATGTGCCTAGTCAGCATGCATTAGACAGGGAAACTAAACAATGTGCCAGTCAAGAGCCAAAAACAAAACACGAACTCTGAACAGAGAACACCAGAGACCCCAGACAACTTTTCAAATTACAACTTAAAAAAAGCAAATTAAAACCCAAAATCTGTTCTGGCCTTAACACATCAGCCTCAAGAGGAAATAGACTGGGCATGGAGAGCCAAAGTATTTCAAATCATTGATTTGCTCTCATAGCAACTAACACATTGTGCTTAAAGTGGTCAAATAAAAAAAACCTCCCAAGCATCTATTAGTGGTAACTGTACAAGTTACATCCATAAAGCAGCACATTCAATCATGAAAAGGACAGTCTGCAAGGTGCACTTAGATCATAAATAACCCACATAAATAGCCAATAAGCCACAGAGACAATTAGTTAAGATCCCCTTCCTTCAAAAGCCTGTTGAATATAGAGTGGAAGACTGTTACACAATTTAGGAGAAACTACTGTAAAAGCTCAGTGACCCTTTAACTTCTTAAGCCCAATTTATACTTCTGCGTCGGACCTGCGCCATAGCCTCTACGCCATGGGCTATGCGTTGATTTACCACGGTAGCATGATACCCTTGAGGGAGGGGTTTTGGCAGACCAATCACAGTGCTTGCGGTCCGTGTCAAATCGAGAACATTTTTGGAGAGGTGCGTGTCAGGGTACGTTGTAGTCTACGCGTGCTACACACAGCCTACGACATAGCTACGGCATACACTCGACGCAGAAGTATAAATTGGGCTATAGAAGGACGGCCAACAACATTTCATCCGTTGATCTTAGCATCCTAACCAATAATAAAATTCGCAATAATGAACTTGCGATACTATAAGCCAAAATGTATAGTTTTTTTATTACATTATTAACATAATATTTTATCATTATCAGCAGTCACATTTAATCCCCCACGGCATTATTTTACATTATATTCAACATTACTTTAATGTAGTAATGTTAACTTTTAGGGGTGTGCCCAAAAAACAAAACAAAAAAAAAAAGATTCACAGAAGAATCTAGATTCTCATTTGCAACGATTCAGAATTAATCTGAAATGTCATAGAATCGATTTAATAAATTAATAAAATCAGCTGGCTGATCGCCTCCATTTTGTAACTAGCCTATACGCAACGTCCGGACGTCACCACGCAGCCAGTTTTTGAACGCGAGCGGCAAATCACTAAAACAGAGAGGAAGCAAATATGGATGGGAGGGAGATCCAACCAGCCCAGTCTTCACTTAAGCTTGAGTTTGGCGTCATTTCGGACACACAGTGTGCAAGCTTTGCAAAATGAAGACCAAGTACTTCGGCAGTATAACAAATGCACAGGCTCATATTACTAGACTGCATAGTCTATTCTTCTCCCAGTTCAGCAGCAGTCACTTTCATATATTTCGTGAGACGAAGATACATTTATGTGATGTAAATCCGAGATCCAATTCTCTGAGGCGCAAACTAACGTGGCGCCGCCCATCACGCAGAATAGATCAACTAACACACATTTACTCACACATATTTGAAAATCAGAATATCAGATAGTTCATGACATTGTTAGTATGTTTGTGAATATTTTGAATAAAAATGAAAAAACGAAATAAACCCGATACTGTCACAGCTGAGCTGTCATACAGCGCTGTTGCGCTGCTGTGTCACGTGAGAAGCATGACGCGTCTCCACGGAAACAATAAGGCCATGCGTTCTAAAAAATTTAGCCAGAGAATATGTTCATGTTTCTGCAAAATAAAGCTGAAGCTTGAAGCTGGTTTGTAGCAGACCAAGAATACAGACTACTGCTGTTATTACTGTAGCTGTTATTTAGAGTTAAATTAGGCCTGTTGTAGTTGGGTTAGGTGGCTTTAGTTTTACTGTGAATTTGTTAAGTAAATTGTGTTTTGTATTTAATTATATATTTAAGTATACTTTAAACTTGTAATAAATTGTTCAATTTAAATAACTAAATCAACATTAAATAAAAAGCCATTCTTTAATCTTTTTTTAAAAGTATCGGTTCAGGCACCAGAACCGTTTTAAACGATGCCAAACGAAACCCAACCCTAGTTCTACATGATATTTGTGGTAAACTGCAACTTTCCTGGGAAATGCATATATTTTCAACCATTTTGTATTTTGAAGAAGCACTTTATTTTTGTTCCAACTTATTTTACAGCTAGCTACTAATGAGTAGCAATTGAGAACCAGACAATGTTTTTGATAAAAGGCACTTTCCTGAGAATTGAACTTAATAAATGTGAAAAAGACACTTTAATGTCTTCGCTTGACATTCTGTATAGCAAAGCAGATCATGATCAGAAAACTGATTAGAAATCATTATGGATAAAATTGAATCTTTTTTAATCGAAAATCGATTATGAATCGAATCGTGGCCTCAAGAATCGGAATCGAATTGAATCGTGAGATGGTAAAAGATTCCCACCCCTATTAACTTTCATTTCCCCCCCCCTCATGCAGTACTCGCGCTTTTAGACTCTCCCGGTGCTCGCTCTCCCGTTATTAATGCATTATACCTATAAAAATAAACCATCTTAAACACTTTGAAGAATCAGACTACTAAAACTAAAACTAGTTCATCCAAATATTCTGCATTTACTCCCTCTTATGTTGTTTCTGTATGTCGTGCAAGCATTTGAATTAATGTGTTTACTACAGTATGAACGTCATAGTAAATTTGTTAAACATATAAAGCCATCTCTTCAGAAGACTTGGATTAAACCACTATAATTTTTTTCAATGCCTTCATGCCATTTTCTTTCTCTCAAGTTTTAGAGGAATGGACTTTAAATATCAAGTTTCATTAACCTTTGTTTTTGGAAGTAGAACGAAAATATTATGAAATTACTTTTTCTGGGTGAATAATAATTTTAGTACACCAAGCATAGTCTTGGTTAAATAACTAAATCGTCAATCATACAGTTTACATCAATGATACATATCATTGCATTTATATACTGTGGTATCTGTGGTAATATAACAATGTATCATTAAGACCCCTAATATGAACTGCAGCTCAACTTGGTGCTAAGACATTTAATTGATCTAAAGTGACAGTAGACATTTATATTACAAAACACTTATATTTCAAATAAATCCTGAGGAAAAACCTCTCACTATAAAAATCACAGTATTACTGTTTTTATTGTGTTTTAATCAAATAAATACATCTCTGGTCAGTACAAGAGACTTTGAGTCGTATGAGGGCAAGCGATGCTCTGAACCTCTGCGAATTACTGCACAGACATCTCTCAGACTGTTCAAGATGTACATACCTGGTTGGCATGAGGTGGTTGTAGTTGAACACCTTCACAAAGGCCTTGATCTTGGACCTCTTGGCAACCTTCTTCTTGCCCATGGTTGCTGTGACTTTGCGAGGATAACGGTCGATGCCTGCGACCAGAGCGTGGCTGTAAGGACGGTCTGCGGTGCCATCATCAATGTTCTGCAAGGAATAAAAAGAGCACAACACTGTCAATATAGAAACAATCAAGATGTTATGATTCTAAACAAATATAACCCTGGAAGCCATCTTTCCCTGAAAATGTAGAGATATCACTATAAAGTACCTTGACAATCACAGCCTTGCGTCCGGCATAACGTCCAGCCAGGACCATCACAACCTTACCAGGTTTCATAAACTTGCCCATCTCTGAAAAACAGGGGTATGCATGACATTAGCTCTACAAGCATACCAGCGTACAAGACATCAAGTAGCACAACACGAGCAGCTAATATCGACAAAACAGTTTTGAGCAAAATAACGTACAAGTCATAGTTATAATAAGGCTATAGAGTAACTAATGGTCTCTTCGGGGCAGCACATTTACATCTAAATCTAGATATAGCAGATTACAGCATTATGCTAACTGATAACAATTCAGCTGTATTAAAACGACAGAGTCGAAAATATAATAGTAATTTCATAAAGGAACAATTTAATCTTCACATATTAATTTTTATATTGCACACGAGCCATAATGAACGTAGGCTGCCGCTGGTTCCTCGGCACGGGCAGGAAAGCTATCATGTTAGAAGCCAGAGACGGAGTGACTAATAAACCTATTATCTCATACCCGCAACGTAATATTCAGACAATAAACACTTTAAATATGCGACAGGGATATTCTCTCTAGAAGTGACATGAAAGAACCCCCCGTAGACGTTACTGTTTTGTCGATGTTCATGGATTATTTTCTCGTGTATGAAACTTACTGATGGTGCTCTATGGCCGACGACAACAGGAAAGGAAGTAGAAAGAGCGAGCGTGACCCTTGACACCCGCGGCGAGTGACGTATTTCCGAATAAATGTCACCCTCTGCACGTAAAAGTTTCGGAAATGCGATGTACTCAGGCTTGCGCAAAAATAAGAAATCATTTTTGCGTGAATTTCATTTCACACACAATTAATTAAAAGGAAGCTTTTGATTCGTGTGTGGGAAATTAAATTTAATAGTGATTTAGTTTCAATTTCACGAATTCACCTAATAAAAATACACAATGAAGGCATCATAAAATGCATATTATTTCAGAACATTATAATTATTGTTATTGTTTTATAGTAATTATCTAATGTTTGTGGAAATACCTCAAACATTTGATAATGTGGTTATGGGTTATTCCCTATGGAAAATTAAAAGTATTATTAAAAATTATTATTTTATTTTAACTCTAATTCCTCAATTTCACAACCAATTTACAGTTCTACATCTTACCACCCAATTCAAATTCAGAAACTGCCAAAGCCATTGTCAATTCTAGCGACAAATTCCTGGGTGATATTACAAATACTTTGAGATTTTATTTTGTTTTTGTTTGTACATACATTTAGAAATCAGTTATAAATAAGTATGACATCAACTGAAACTATAACTAAACCTGATAGCATTAGTAGACCAAATCTATTTTGGAAATCGTAAATATCTTAATTAAACTGAATTATATTAATTAAATTACATATTTTTATGAGAAGAGCGAAAGAACAGCAGTGAATGTGACAGATTCAAAGAGCGTCCAGAACATTTAATCCATGAAATCACTGAAAAGACACCATCATTACATCCAAAAATGATGGCACATTTTTTTAAAAAGTGGATGTGAATGACACCGATTTGAAATTATTTAAAGACTATTTAAGTCTAAGTAGAGGTACAAAGATAGCAATCATTTCTTAAATAGACATGATCGGGAAAAAACAAACAGATGGACATCAAAATAGGCCAATAATCTTTTTTAGGGGGAAAAAACTACAGTAACTAAAAAGGCTAATAAATGCACAGGGCTCATGGTACAGACAAAGACTTTGAATAAAAATCTATTTCCAGTATATGGTAACAAACAGTCCCTTCTTACTGCATGAAGATTTCAGGAAATCTATATTAAAGAATGTGTAATCTGGAATCAGAGTGTGTACAGCAGCAGGATAGAATATCAAGGATTGTACATTCAATATTTCAGCTCAGTAATGAAGGATTGACCAGACATTGAAATTACAAGGTATTCGAGCAGAGCCTCTGAACATTGGCATAGCAGGTCATAAATAATTCAGTCAGCATCAATGCACAGCATATCAGTTTCATATTCAGCAAATGTGTTTGATGAACTTCCTCCAATAGCAGCACTACCACGAGATTCAGTTTGGTACAATCAGTTTTACAGTGTCAACTGTCCGAAATGAGCCAGGTTGTGGGGAGAATACAGTGATTTACAAACACCAATGAGCATCTTTGAGTGTGCTGATAGACCTAAGCGAGGTCTCACCAGCATGCATGGTCTCCTTAGAAACACAGAGCAGCAATGACCCAGAGATGATACGCACTATCCCAGTGTCTGAAATGTAATCACTTTAGATGATCCAAATGGAAAACAACTTTAAAAGAAAACCATCATATGATTTGTCTGTAAAGCACTGTGCAGTAATGTAGAACACGCTCAGGAAATGAGTGCACTTGGCTACATAAAGTTTATAATAAACAAAATGTATTTTAAGTTACTATTTTGCAACTATAGGTATTTACATGTACATTTTATATGCGTGTATTTTTGTAGTGTATGTTTTATATATATATATATATATATATATATATATATATATATATATATATATATATATATATATATATATATATATATATTCAAATCATTCTTCTATATAATAAGTAATGTGGTTGAGTTTGGTAAAAGCTAGACATAAACCCCCTTAATGGTATGTGGAAGTCGTCGCATACTCAGGGTCACTAAACTAAGCACATTTCCTGTGAGTTGTGACCGCTGCAGCATATTAAAACCTGCCTCCATAAATCACCCACTTCAGTTTAGAGGAGACTGGAGGCATTCAAGCCAACTGCAACACAGAGTCTCAAAAAAGTTGCTTAATTTCCATTTTTTAATTCCAGTGTACTTCTGGGAATATGAACGCCTGAATAAAGAGAAATAGTTTTACAGAACATGTTTCCATTCATTTTAATATTTTGAGGGTAGGGAGGGCCCCTATTTCCTTATCTCGCCAAAATGATCAAATATATTTTTGCTTAGAAAGCATCTTTGATATTTTTCAGCTGTCTGACAGCCAAGTCTACAGGAAGGCTGAATTTGAGATGGCTGAGACGGCCCAGGATGCGCAGGGCACCTTCAAAGCCTGTCTGGGCCATGTAGCTCCAGGGCTGGTAGTGTGAGTGTATGAGTGTCCCAGACTTACAAAGCAGGTTGAACCATGACACAAGCCTCTGCTCATTTAGAGCCATGCACACTAAGGCCTTAAATTCAGAGTCTGCGCTACGTTTGAATCGTCCGTGCTCTTTAAGAACTGTATGAATGGCCCATAACAGAGACTGCTTGGGTGTGACCGTCACAGGACCGTCCCCTACAGGCAAACTGAAGGATTGCGAGAGCTGTCGGGCAGGCGATTCCACGAACGCCTGGCCGTTTTTAGAATGATAGTACTTGACGAAAAGTTCCCAAGGATGCAGGGTCTGAGGGGAGGAGCTGAAGGGCAGCAAGCAGGAAATGGGGGCAAGAACCAGGCTCATTCCCTGAGAAGGAGCATATAATCCGTGGGCCAGCAGGTCCCGGAGCGCAACGGCTAGCTCTTTACGCACCAACGCAGTGAGTTCATCCCGAGGTCCTCCCGACGACAGGCAAGCGGAGTGGCTGACCACATGTTCCTCCTGAGAGCTGGGCTGCTGACGGGAGGCTTGCAGACGCACACACTCTACGGCTCCTTCGAGTTTCTGTAGCAAGTGGCCGTAATCTTGAGCTTCGGCACCCTGAGACCACACGTTCTGGGGCACATGGCCTGCAGCGCATCCAAACTGGCTCAGAGCAAAGATCTGCAAAACCGCTAAGGCTTTCTGGATGAGCTGGAGCCCGGTTTCCCGCATCCTCTGGGCCTGTTCAGGATCCACTTTGGATGTGGGGAAAAAAAGGGATGTAAAGTTACGTCTTAGTTTTAAAATCTAATGAAATGGTATTATAAAGTGAAGTGTAATCACCTCGCTTCATCCCTCCAGTGGCTCCAGCGTTTGGTCCGGCTGCTTGGGCCTGCTGGCTCTTCACACCATCATTTAACAGAGGGTTCCCTACTTCATCTGCAAAGAGAAAGATCAGGAGTCAGGACAATGAACCTAAATGTATTTATTTTATTCTACATAGGCACATCAAACTCAAAGGTAACAAAGGCAGAATATATGCACAGAAAACTGCAGAGAATGGTCAAGAAGATACACTACCATTCAAAAGTTTGAGGTTAGTAAGATTTTAATCAGCAAAGATATAATCTTACAAATGATTTCTATTTCATATACTGTTCTTTTGAACTTTCTTTTCATCAAAGAATCCTGGGGGGAAAATGCATCTCAGCTTCAATAAAAATATTAACAGCACAACTTTTTTTTCCAACATGGATAATAATAATAAATGTTTCTTGAGCAGCAAATCATCATATTAGAATGATTTCTGAAGGATCATGTGACACTGAAGACTGGAGTAATGATGCTGAAAATTCAGCTTTGACATCAGAGAAATAAATTACATTTTTGAATATTTTAAAATATTTTAATTTTATTTGAAATGTAATATTAAATAGATGTTTTTACTTTATTTTGAACAAATGATCAATGCTGAGCAGCATATGAAACTTTCAAAACATTAAAAATTCTTACTTACCACAATCTTTTAAACAGTAGTGTATGAGTGAGTCCCTAATAAAGTTAGCATTTTCAAGAAATATCTTACATATTTATTACATATTTTCCTTATTCCTTACATGAGTGTCTGCAGGGGTCCTCTCTATGATATCACTTGCAGTTGTTTTTTTATCTGCATGTTGGTCGCACCACATGACTTTGATTTAGCAGACAAACGTTATTTCAAATATTAATAAGCAGTGAAGCAGTTTCTTTTTAGAAATAATAATAATAAAACATGCCAAAAAAAAGTATAAGAAGTGGAAGAAGTGTATTTAGGTCACCGTACATACAGTATAAATTATATTAGAAAGTATTTTTTAATAAATTAAGAGAAAGATTAGCATCAAATCAGTAGCCCAAAGCAGACCTCCTCACCCTGTATGAAGTTAATGAACATCTCCAGGTCTCTGATTTGGGTCTTGAGCTGCTCAACCAGTTGCTCTTTGACTCGAGCTGGGTTGACAATCTGAGCTATGGCAGCGTCCACTCTCTGTCGGAGCTCCTCTGGAGTGAGGTTCCCAATGTCTTCATTCAGATTCACGTCCAGCTTCTTAATTAGCTCATCGATGATCACCTAGACCGCAACAATGGTTTTAAGGGTTATTACTTGGATCTTTAAATGACTTTAGGAATGACGTCAACGGTATGAGAGAGTATTATCAGTCATACCCTCTGCCTCTCCATGACGACAGACTGAGGCAGTGAGTCATAACTGCCCTCCTGGTAGGCGAAGCGTTCCAGGTCGTCGAGTTGGGTCTTCAGCTGGAAAATCAGCTCTTTCTGCTTCTTTCTCTGAGCTTCCAAGCGCTCCCTCTTCTCCCTTTCACTCTGCATATTATAAAAGCAAAAACACACAACTTAAAAAAAAACTATAGTCAACTTTAAAATAACCACAATATTTACATTGTAGCTAGTCGAAGATATTTGCATATGCTCTGGAGAAGAATAATGAGCTTTTAATTTACTTAGTTATCTAGAAATGCAATGCAATTCCGAATAGACATAACTATACATAGCTATATACACAATGTGGCTTCAGGTTAATCATAATCATGAAAAGTGTCTACATTTAATAGGCTCTGAGCACAAAATGTAGCTGATTAATACAAAAAAAGAGAGACAGAATAAAACAAAGCCAAGTATGAATTGTCATATTAGAAATACTTAAAATACAGAGTTGTACTGCACAAGGGTTGTGTTCATACAATAGTACTCACCAATTCATCCTGCAAGCAAAGTGCGTGCAGAGGAGGAAATAAGGAGAAAGGAAGGCATTTTAATAGCAGTAACAAGATACTCCAGCATATAAGAAGGAACAAGAAGACACAGGGAAAGAGTGACTTTCAAATGTTCCTTGTGCAGTGTTTACTGTGTCTTTTAACCACAATACTGTGCTGATTATTTTAAAGGGTGTGCTGAATGACACAAAAACAAGTTTTTTTAAAAACAGCCACAGATAAATTGAATGCTGATTCCTGAGGGAAAGCACATGGTCATTGTATAGGCTGATTATTTATGTGTGGGTGGGTGGGGGTTCACAGGTGCATATTGTAAGGAGCTATTTAGGAGTACTGAAGCAGGCCTAGTAAAAACAAAACAAAACTGATGACACTGTAGATCAGGGGTTTTCAAAATGGGGTCCATGGAGACGTTCAGAGAAACATGCAGAGTAACACGAAATAAACAAGATTACAAAAGAAGAAATAAAAATTAAATAAACAAATAAATACATCTATCAGTACAGTACTATAATGAATAGGGGAAAACATGTAACTTAACACACACTAAATGTTTTCCAAGTAATTGTACATATTTACAATAATAAAAATAATATATTACACAGTATAAACTGTCTTTATACATACTATATAGATGTTTTTTTTAGGGGGTCCCTTGCATGAGGATGATCATATTTTTCCTGGCAATCATGGCATCTAAACGATTAGCCAACTAACGATTGAAAAGCCTCACTGTAGATTGCATGCATAACAGATGCTTTTACGCCCCTCGGCACTTGTTTTGAGCCATATTTGAGATCTGGCGATCGACCTGCTGGTGAGAGAGAAAAAACAGCCTACAAGTTTGCTGAACTGAGCTAGTTCCAGCTTGGCCAAACTGGTTTATATCCCCAAAACAGCAGGTCTTAGCTGACTTCAGCTGGTCTAGTTGGACTCCCAGTTTAGCCAAACTGTAATTTAGCTGGATTGCAAGCTGGTCCTTCTGCCCAAAGACTATAGATTGCCTGACCAGCTACTCACTCCCTTCAAAAGACTAGTGTGACCCGATTGAGACATCAACTAACTGTCTTGCGACAGAAAACGATGAAACTCACAGAGTTTTCCAGCATCTGGGCATCCTGTGCTCTGCACCCGATGACGTGAGGGCATCCTTTGAAAGCAAAGTCCTCCAGCTCCAGCAGCATCCTCTCTTTCTCATCGCTCTGCGCGTGGACGATCTGTTTCAGTCGAAACTGCACTTGAGCGAAGTGAGACGTTAACGCAAGGAGCGATGAATTCAACTGCTCCTGCTCATCCTCTAGCTTCCGCAGCCTGACTACCATGTCTGTATCGCTGGACGACACGGAACCAACCTGCGTGCCCCTCTTCCACTGCTCATCCTCCGGGTTGGCCACGGCTCCAACGGGCGCCCAGCGCTCCCCGGCTCCCGCGAAGGCAGCTTCGCTGTCGGAAGTGGACAGATCCTCCGTCGACATCTGATTGACAGTTGAAGTAGACAGCCTGGCTGCCCTTTTACAGAAAACAACTTCGATCAACTTAATTGATGCCCAGTTGTTTAACGTGAATTCAGAATATACGCAACTACTCCTTCAGCAGGTGCAGCGCAGTGTAATACTTACGTCTTCAGAAAACATTGAAACGTAAGCGAAACGACTAAGATCTTGATGTAATATGGAACCAACGCAGCACATATCAACAGACGCGCCTTTCTATCAAGATGTTCTATGCATCAACGAATGTGTGGGCAGGATGTTCACGTCAGTGCGTAATGACGTCAGCGAAACGCACAGTTAAATCGGCGCCTTCAGTTTGTTGAACGTTTCTGTTCATATTTACTCTGCCTTCCATTCTCTGTTTGTTTTAATGAAACGCCCTAAGTGTCAGAGGATTGGACTGCGTGCCAAACGCACCCTACTACTTTTATGCCACAGCAGAGATTTTTATTACTGCCATCAAGGTACCACCGTCCAGAGAGATCTGATAAGCAAAGGGTTATTTGGTCTGTTATTATGGGTGTTATTATTATTATTTTGTATGTGTGTGTTTATCCTGTTATTGTTTTTTTTGGTTTTTTTGTTATATTCTGTGTATTGTTCTGAGCATCAATAAAAAAATAAAAAAGTTATTATGGGTGCCATTCCTTCTGCCTGCATTGACATGCTACAGTCGATTGTTATTATTGTTTTTATCGTAGTAGTAGTTTCCAGTTCTTTCTTATTAACGTTACTCTGCTAAAACGTAAAATCAGGTTGACCTGGTTGACCACTAGGTGAAACAAGCAAATCTACTTTCCTATATACAATAATTTTTCTTGTTGAAATGGTAAAAAGTTCCCCATCTGTCAGTCACTTCCACGTTTTGTCGATGCGATGACACTAGGGGTCGCACTTGACTTGGGAGCCCAAAAAACCTGATCTGATCATTTACCTCTGATCTGATAAGCCTTTTCACCCGTCTGGAGACGGCCACGACCGCTGCTTCAGTTTGTGCTGCCTGTGCCCAGGCCCCAGGCTGAAACGGTGTCATGAGAAATCCTGTCCCCCCTGTGAAATAGTGTCCGCTTAGGACCTCAGAGCGGAAGTCATTCCAGTTGCTCTCCGTCCTGGTCCTTCGGATGTCGTCAAGCAAGCACGACCGCAAGCTCTGGAGGTGAATTGGGGGCTTCAATGGGAGCGTTTCATACTGTGGCCCATAGTGCACAACACAACGAAATTTAAAAAGCAAACAAAATAATAAATTCACAACACAACGGAAATGCTCACGACCACTAGGGAGCTCTCGGAGCGCGGTATGAATATTAATTCAAAATTATGTACATGCATTATAGTTGCATATTGATACTCGAGAATGCTTTACAGTTAATCAGTAATATTGCTAAATATCATTAGAAATAAAAACAGCTGTTTTCTATGTGTATAGAGTAAAGTGTAATAAAAAGCTGTGCTAAAAGCTGAATTTTCAGCATCATTACTCCAGTCGTCAGTTTCACATGATCATTCAGAAATCATTCTCATATGATGGTTATTATCATTGTTGTAAACAGTTGTGCTGCTTAAAAATGTTGTGAAAACAATGATGCATTTTATTGTTCAGGATTCTTTGATAAATAGAGAGTTAAATAAACAGCATTTATTATCTTATCTATTTATTATCAATGTTAATTGCAATCAATTTAATGCATGTTTGATGAATAACAGTATTCATTTCTCTCTTTTTTAATCTTACCACAAATGTTTAAATAGTATCATGGTTTCCACAAAAATGAAGCAGCACAACTGCTTTCATCACTGATAATAATCATAAATGTTTGTTGAGCATCAAATCATCATTTTATAATGATTTCTGAAGGATCATGTGAGACTATATTTTTTTTACTACATATTAACATAGATAACAGCTGCTTTACATTGGGATAATATTTCACTGTATTACTTTTTTTTTACTGCATTTTTGATTAAATAAACCCAGCCTTGGTGAGGAGAAGACTTCTTTCAACATTGAACAATTGTAATGTTTCCAAACTTTTGATAGGTAGCCAACGGTATATTTTCTGCCTTATTCAGTGATATATATATATACACTCACCTAAAGGATTATTAGGAACACCATACTAATACTGTGTTTGACCCCCTTTCGCCTTCAGAACTGCCTTAATTCTATGTGGCATTGATTCAACAAGGTGCTGAAAGCATTCTTTAGAAATGTTGGCCCATATTGATAGGATAGCATCTTGCAGTTGATGGAGATTTGTGGGATGCACATCCAGGGCACGAAGCTCCCGTTCCACCAAATCCCAAAGATGCTCTATTGGGTTGAGATCTGGTGACTGTGGGGGCCATTTTAGTACAGTGAACTCATTGTCATGTAACATGTTCAAGAAACCAATTTGAAATGATTCGAGCTTTGTGACATGGTGCATTATCCTGCTGGAAGTAGCCATCAGAGTATAGGTTTCACACTATTCTTTGTAAACCCTAGAAATGGTGTGCGTGAAAATCCCAGTAGGCCTAACTGAGCAGATTGTGAAATACTCAGACCGGGATTAATTAAATCTGTCAATTAGACAAAAGGTCAGAAAAAAAAGGGAAAAAAATGGTATTACACCTGACATTTCTGTCCCCCTCACTTCTGAAAAGAATATGAGCGTGGTCATAGATGTATACGTAGATGCCTCATTAGCGCCTGCCCGGATCAGTACTGTAGAATGAGGCATCTACGATCGATATATCTATGACCACGCTTGTATTTGACCTCACTTGGCGGAAGTTATGGCGGAGCTCAGAGATGATCACGCTCGTCTAATAAGAGGTAAAAATAATAGCATAAATACTGCTCGGTTACTTGCAGAAACTGATCGTTTGGCTAGATAAGACCCTTATTCATCGTCTGGTATGGTTTAAAGCCCTTTGAAGCTGCACTGAAACCTGGACCTGTAACCGTTTGGGGTCCATTGCCTCCATTATAGAGATTGCTAATGTGTCGTCATCATGACGTATTCCCGATGGTGAACGCAAAGCATTTTGGGAATCCGCGGCACAAACGCCGGGCGCCAGACTTCTTTGCATGTTGGGTAGAACGCAGTGTTCATGCCGTCTACCTGCTGTGTTATAAACTGCAATAGTCGTTCTCATGATAGAAGTGGCATAAAGCTTAAAATATCCCTTTATTGTTTTTCAGCGTGGAAAAATAATGGCGGTGAACAGTTTTGTTGAATTCTGGCTGCATGCAGATAGATGAGAGAGAGCGGGGACTGTGGTGCTTAAAACATTACACGGACGAGTTTTCTGCCCCACTTTTATAATCTCCAGGTCCTGGACCTGGACCCATCCATCTGGGCCTGCTGTAGCGACTTGAATTTACTCAAATCATTGTGTGTGTACGCACTAACACTAACACTCTTTTTTACACATACTCCGTCTGCAGTGCGTGTTGCGGTTCAGGAGCCGTCCTGTTGTGCTTTCACATATGCTGCGTTTGCAGTGCGCAACTGATCCGCTGTTGTATACCACAAACACAGCATTTACTCATTATTTTTTATTTCAAATCCAAAAGTTGTTACTGAACATGGCTTGTCAGAATTGCAATTCTCTTTGTTTACACTTTCATAGATGTCAGGTTTTAACGTATTCATTCATTCATTTACATTTATATAGACTAGCACTTAATATTTAGCACACACAAGTGGCAAAACATTTAAACATAGGTTATAAACATTTTAAATGAGAAACTTTCAATAGGCTATTCAAAAACAGTCGACTCTCGTCTTTTCTTTCGTTTTTAAACCTTTTAAAAAGAAATCCATATGGGTGCTGGAAGTTAGGCAATAGTTTGACGTCCCTTGACCAATCGCTCAGCTCGTAAGGATCCAGTCCTTTGATTCCCTTTATTTTCTCATCATATCTCGTCTTTCGATATGGTCCGACAATGTTTTCTTTAGTCCGCTGCATTTTGTAGGATTATATTCTGTTTTTCTCTCTCATTTTTAATTATTTTCATGCCAGAACACTAGCCAGCTATGCCAGGCCATGTAAACGGGCCAAACATACCCAAAACTCTTTGCGTTCTGATGATGTTGCCGCCCAGTTCGTCACATGTCATAGCAATCTCTATAAGGAGAAATGTTTGCATCAAAAACCTTAATTTCTTTTCGACTGAAGAAAGAAAGACATGGACATCTTGGATGACATGGGGGTGAGTAAATTATCAACAAAAGTTTTTTTTTAAAGTGAACTAATCCTTTAAGAACCACTTTTCCTGGCTCGGAGCTGGTGCTTTGGGTGTGGAAACACAAAGAACCAATTTGAAACTAGGCTCTGGCTCCGAACAGCACCAGCACTGCCTTGGTGGAAAAGGGGTATCAGTGGACGCAGGCCACCTTTTATTCCAGTATGTTCAGCTGTGTAGCGTTCAAATTCCACTCGCCATTTTATTGGCCTTTTCTGAAGTATCAGGTGTTTGGGGCTCCCAAGTGCGACCCCTAGTGTCATCACATCAACACATCTCGTTCTGTCCATCAGGGAAGGAAGGTTACAACAGTAACCAAGACGTTCATTGAAATAGTATTTGTCTACTTATATGTATTTACCATTTTTGCTGTATTTTTTTATATAAAACACTAAAAAAAATTACATAAGATGTATATATTTTATTTTTTTAACCATTTTAATAAATTTAATGACTTTTTATGTTTTTTTATTTAATACATTTGGATATATTTGAACGTAAAATGTGAAAAGAAGATAAAAAAGAAAATAAACAGACAATTCTCTTTTATTTTTTAGAATCTATAAGGTTTTTAGATCATTCACATTTTTATTTGAGAAATGATTTTGTCATCTGTCACAAAGCTCAATCAACAGTTAAAAAACAGTAAGCATTTAATTAATTAAAAGAAGGAAATAACACAAATAAGAGTAAAGATCAAGACTTTCATAGGGAAGTTACACTTAAAATATTATATCTCGTCTCTAAAGAGGTTCATTTAATATTTTTCCTAGACTGCATGATGTCAAGTCTGAAATATGTAAACTAGAGAGGCCTGTGACATTTGTACATGGCAAATTACAATGACTGGCGTATGGACTGATGTGTAAATTTAGCCACTAAAGGTCATCTATGCTTCAGTATGTGTTACATCTTTACACTATTCCATAGTCAAATTAATCTTCAGATAAACTGAGTAGTAACCAAAACACTGGAAAAAAATGTAAAACTATGAACAATGTGTACACACTTTACAATACAATGACACACTCTTAAAATGTACAAATGGCCCAATGGCTAAAACGTAGTTGGTATTACTGAAAGTGGATAATGGAAACAGAACTTTAACATCATTGTCAGCCCTCACCAAACCCATGTTAATAAAATCATTTTTTTGCAGTAAACTGTCTGATTACCTCTGATTAGTACTTTGTAAAAATGTTTAAATCTGACACTTGAGCTTTTTATAAGTGTCTGAGTGGAAATAACCCAGGTGTTTTTTATAGAGTTGCAGCTCGTTTCTTTTGGGAGAAGAACACCCTCCAGTTGCCCCAGTTGTTCCAGTCAACACCTACTGCTGGAGTACAAATTCCACCCTGACCACATTTGTACCCAACAGGGCAGCAGTGTTTCATATCATCACAGCACTTCGCCTTTAGAGAGAACGAGAATAAAGGAAAGAATGGAGTGAATTAAAGTAGAAGAACAAGAATAGGAATTTGGCTAAATTCAAATGGCATGTAAATGGCATGTAAATTTTTGTCATACAGTAAAGTCAATAGTATTGAGATCAGTGGACACATTTCCATTCATATACTCAAAAGAAATTAATTCTTCGATGCAGCTATTGTGCGCTAGAGCTCTAAATGAATATCTTTATCCCAATGCATTCTTTAAATAAAATGTATTTCTGTTTAGACTCTGGTGCAGACAGAGGAAGTGATGATATAACCGCAACCATAATATACTGTTACATGTAAAATTTGAAGGTCCCTCAAAAATGTCAATTCTGTCATCATTTACTCATCCTCATGTTGGTCAAAGCCTTAACAACAAAAGACGATGTTCTGAAGAATATTTGGTGTTCAGTTAGTGCAACTAGTTCAACATTGGTGTTCAAAACAACACTGGACCCCAATGACATTCATTGTATGGACAAATAAACATAGATATTAAAAAAGATATATCTCCTTTTGTGTTCCACAGAGGAAAGAAAGTTTGGAATGACATGAGGGTGAGTAAATGATGACAGTTTTCTTTGGTTGCAATTTCTTCTTCTTTTTGGTTCCATTAAAATATTTAAACTTCCTTAGACTAGATAAATGTACTTGAGAGGAAAAATTGCATTATCTATTTTTCTTTCTACATTGGCATTGTAATTAATGCTTAAAAAAACAACTATTTGCTAATAAATATATTCTCTGAAAGTAGTATTTTTACATGAGGGTGAGTAAATTGAGGGTGACAACATTTTTGAATGCACTATCAATTTAAGGTTTAATACCATGGAATACGGGCAACAGCCCCAGGAGGTCTGGGAAGTTGGACAACAGGTCTGATCATCTTGGCAGCTATATCCACCACCACACTGAATGCCCTTTTCTGAGACTCTTAGCTGTGGCTTTTGGACACCAATGTGGACGAGTGTGACTCTTTCCACATACAGCCAGGTGGTCTTTACACAGGAGCGTCTAAGCAAGTCACACTTGTAGCCTTTGGGACAGCAGTGCTCCTGGTCTGAGCAGCAAACAGCCTGTGGCATATAAGAGGTGTATTAAAATTAATAAACGTGAATAAATCTTCTGTAGCCAGTCCACATACACCTATTCTCACCTCAGGAAGAGGGCAGCATCCCCATTCTCCTGTGATTTGACGGCAGCCGGTCGAATCTGCAGAGCAAATAGATTTCTCATCGCGCTTATCGGTCCCGAGATCCGAGTCTGGAGAGAGTGAACTTTGAGCAGCAATTTTATTGTACCAGGGGATCACCACATCACCCTTGATGCAAGACTCATGGCTCACATCGCACCTATAGTGAGCCGGACAACAGTGTTCCCCATCTGTGCAACATACAGCCTGAAAAAGAATGAGAAATAGATTCAAGATGCACATATTGACCTTCACAACATTCTCCTTTAACAGTGTATTTGTTTTGAAATGGAAAAACCAATTGCATATACTACCGTTTAAAAAATTTGGTGAGAACGTTTTTGAAAAAAGTATCTTATTCTCATTACTTGATCAAAAATATTGTTATATTGTTATAACAGTTGTTATATGTCTGTTGTTTTCATTGTGTTTTTGGTTAAAGTTCCTGTGTCCTATAGTTTTCCCAAGTATGTCTAATTAGTTATGTCATTCACCTGTGTCTTGTTAATCAGCTTGTTATCATCTCATTTGCTCTGTGTATTTATGCTGCCTTCACATTCTATCAGAATTATCGTGTTTACCACTGGGAAGTTCGGAAATAATTTTGATACACAAGTACTCGAGATGGGCGTGCCATAAACTTTAAACAAAGAACTACTGCTGTGCGACAGGTATGATTTATTAGTTGTTTTTTTTCTCCAAAAACAGCTAGTCTTGTCATTAATGTAGTGCATATTTACACATACTAGTAATCATTTGAAGCGTACACAGAGAAAATAGCCTGTATTTAACCAAAATTACAGAATCTGGCATCGTTTATATGGTTGTCAGTGTCATTTTTATCATTTTTCAGCATCACTACTCCAGTAACATGATCATTCAGAAATCATTCATCTAATATTCTGATGTGCTGCTCAAGAAACATTAATTATGTTGAAAATTGTTTGCTGTGTAATATTTTTATGGAAACCATGACTTTTTCCAGATTCATTGATGAATGGATCTTTTCAATAGAAATATTTTCTAACATTATAAATGTCTTTACTGAATACAAATATTTTCTTTAATATATATATATATATATATATATATATATATATATATATATATATATATATATATATATATATATATATATATATATATATATATATATAATATTATTACTGACCACAAAAAAACAAAATTGTATTTAGTATCTATTGTCAAGTCAGTGAGAAGTGTGCATATGTTACAAGCACAAGGAAGTATCTGGAAATCTATACACACTCATCAAAACAAAGGGCCCTCTTAATAATGTAGATGCAATGTCATGATAGTAAAACCAGAAAAACAGGCTCTAAAGTAAGCAACAACCTTTTAAGGAGAATTGAAAAGATGTTTAGCACAAATATACATCTCTATTTTGTATATAACACAGATTCACACTCACTTCAGGCAGAGGGCAACAGCCCCACTTGTTGGTTTTTAAAATAAGACAGCAAGTGGTGTGATCTGGACAGGAAGTATGTGCATCACATGGAACCCTGATATCATACTTCCCCACTTCCTCTTTCACTTCCTCATGCTGTCTCTGTTCCTCCTTATCTGAGGCTGGGAATATGTCTGACATAGGTACAGAGGTGGTGTTGCTGTTACAGGTGAGTGTTACAATGTCACAAGTGGTGCCGTGTGGACAGCAGTGGAATCTATCCCTACAACACACAGCCTGTAGACAGAACAGCCTGACTTTTAGTTATTTTTTTATTATTAATTAATTATAATATACGGACTATTAGTATTTGTTAATGGGGCAAATAAACTTAATTCAAGATAAATACCACTTTTCAAAAGTTCAGTAAGGTATAGGTCAGTAAGATGGTCACTAGATACTTTTAATCAGCAAGGATGAATTAATGCGAAAATTGGCAAACTTTTGTTTTTTTAAACAAATGATGTCCTTTTGAACTTTTAATCAAAGAAAACTGAACAAAAGTGTATACTTGTTTTCAAAAACTATTAAGCAGCATAATTGTTTTCAACACTGATCAGAAATGTTTGTTGAGCAGCAAAATCATCATATGAGAATGATTTCTGAAGGATCGTGTGACACTGAAGACTGGAGGAATGATGCTGAATATTCAGCTTTACCATCATAGGAATAAATCACATTTTAAAACATATTAAAATAGAAAAGTTATTTCAAATTGTAGTAATATGTCACAATATTATTGTTTATTTTTTATCAAATAAAAGCAGCCTTGGTGAGCATAAAACCCTTCTTTCAAAAAATCTTACTGACCCCAAACTTTTGAATGGTAGGGTATTCTCAGACAATTCAATTCTGCCTCTTATTTTACACAGTTTAATATCTCAAATAAATGTTGCTCTTGCACTTGAACATCCTTGTGAAAGAGGGACTAAGGGATATCACCAAGAGCAATAAAATTCAAAGTTGAAAACAGAGTGTATATTTTCTCATTTGGTTACTCATGCAAGATTAGATAAGTATTATAGTACATAAACTGTACCTCAGGTAAAGGACAGCAGCCCCAGTCTCCATCAAAATTCTTACAGCAAGTGTTGGATTCAGAACAAACGTGACTAGAGTCGCAATTCACATTCTCAGTTGACCTTTGATCTGCACTAGGGTGAGTAGACACCTTCTCCAGCCAGGCCGAAGAGGCTGACGGTTCATCACATGACCCGGCAGCAACGTTACAAGTCGTACCATGAGGACAGCAGTGGATGAAGTCGTCACAACACACGGCCTACAGAGAAAATCAACGCACACTTTTAATTTCACTCAGTACACATCTCTACACCAGGATTTGCTGTATGAAACGGAGATGTCATGGTTGAGCTACATTTCAAGGGGTGATTTACCTGTGGCAGAGGACAGCAGGCCCATCCTCCATCTTTAGTCTTACAGCACGTGGTTCCGTCTTCACAGCTTGCAGTGTCGTTACAGGGAACATCTGTGTCTGAACATGCAGAAAGTAAACGGACAGGTTTACGTTAGATGTGTTCATGTTTTCAGTTTCAGCACTTTGGAGTATTTGTTGACTTACTTTGTTTGTCAATCACATTCTGACTGATGACTGGTTGGATGGGCACCTGCTCCACCCAGGGCACACCAGAGCATGAAGGGTCCTCACATGACCCGGCAGCAACATTACATATCTTACCATGAGGACAGCAGTGGATGAAGTCCTCACAACACACGGCCTACAGAAAAAAATGACGGTGTTCCTGTAACTTAGTACACAATATTTCAACACTTAAATTTGTCATGATGCTGAATGACTACTATATCTATAAACCATGGTATTTGCGTGATACTCTAAGGTATTACCATGGTACATTACAAAAATAAAAGGTAATATAATCCAAAGATCCAAAATCCTCTTGAATACCATGGTACATTTTGTTACTGAACTGAACTCCACCGGAGTTATCTATAATTTAAAAACAAGGGGTCTTGAAAAATGTTTGTTTCCCAGGAGCCCTGAATATGATGAACCCCTTGTAGGGACCAGCATCAAAAAATATAAAAATATTTTCATGTAAAAAGACCCGTTTAAAAGGTCTTAAATAAACTCTTAAGATTCATATTTTAAAAGCAAGCATTTTTATATTAAATGTATTAAATTCACACTACTGTTCAAAAGCTTCAGGTCAGTAAGATTTCTTTGAAAGAAAGTATTTATATTGGATGCATTAAATGTATTAAGTGACAGTAAAGGCATTTATATCTTGATAAATGCTGTTCTTTTAAACTTTCTATTCTTCAAAGAATCCTAAAAAAAAGTATCAAGTTTACACAAAATATTTTATAATATTTCTCAATATTACTGTTTTTACTATATTTTTGATCAAATAAATCATCCTTGGTGAGAAAAAGAGACTTCTTTAGAAAACATTACACACTTTTGAACGGTAGTAGTGTATATTGTGAAATCTAGAAAATATATTTACATATTAAGTTGACACCTGTCTTACCTATAAGAGTAATGTTAGATGTATAACATTTAAAATAAACTTTGTTTTTACTTTTACAATCTACATTTTTGTCTATGGACCCACAAGCATCCCCAGTGCAAACCATCTCTGGCTCTGCAGTTATTAGTTATTGGACAGATGTTACACCTGAGCTAATTCTGCTGAAGTAATAGATCAGGTGAGGTGATTTACCTCCGGCAGAGGACAGCAGGCCCATCCTCCATCTTTAGTCTTACAGCACGTGGCTTCATCTGGACAGCTTGCAGTGTCGTTACAGGGAACATCTGAGTACAATGAAGACACAAGAGATGATAGAAACAGATTAAATGGGTTATTAACTGGATTTTTAATGATTTTATAATGTTTCCTGAGGTAGCACTTATAATTTAGAATGATTTTTACATTAAGAAATTGTCATAATTTAGAAATATTTAGCCCTCTGATTTGAATGCTCTGTTTGAAGGGGCGTGTCTGCTGAGATGTAAACGCCCACTGCTGTGATTGGCTGACATCTTTCCATATGAAATAAGTAGTACATACGGAACTCTTCTTGAAATATTTTACTAGGTTTTTACTATTACAGCCGTTGAAATTAACTAATTGATTATAGCATTATATTTAGATCTACTCCTGTCACATGAAAGGTTGCAGCAATGAGCATTATACGATGACCGGCATCTGTTGATCTCATCATTGCAACTCGATTTCTGCACTCTCACAAAATGTTTTCACCATAACTAACAGTGCGATCATGTTGTACATAAGAGATTCATTGTGCAGGGTAGACAGCGTCATTAGCCAAGTTTCCATCCACTTTTTCCACTCTTTCGTTATCGACGAAGTGAATATGCGTTAAAAAAGATTGCGCAATTTGCTGTCTCCAGTCTGATTCCATCCAATTTGCCTTTACCGATAAAATGGCGTGCGTAATGACATCATCCCAAAGTTTTGTTGTTTTGCAAAAGAAAATCTCCCCTTAAGTCGTTTCCATTTTTAATTTCATGTAACCTATATCGCAAATTATATTGTATCTTTTGTGTCCCAAATATTGGTAAAATGCAGAGAGTAATGAGAAGATTGAAATGTTCTGCTAATAATAGACCTATAGAAAATATTAATCAGAAGATCACAGAGAAGTGGGCCAGTTTGTCTGACAGGATTGTATGTAACTGCCTTTATGACGAAGCCGGTGGGTTTGGACACAGACCAGCTCATTTGTCCAGTATGCAACATTTTAGTATCCATGAAAAAGATTGGTACAGTAAAATGTTTGATCAAGCCAGTCGCGGTTTTACGTAGCTGAGAACGGTCATTCAAACCAAACAAAGTTATTTGTTCTGGTTTCAGAGTTCAATAACATCAAATCGATCAAAAACATCTATCGCTGCTAAAAATAAAATCCTTAGGAGACAGATGCAGCTGTAACCTAAACTTAATATTTGTGCAGCCTATATTAACTTTTTTAAATGGTTTAGCTAACTGATGCCCTCTTAACAGTCCTAGAGCTTTTTGGAATTTTTTTAGATAAAATAATTTTACAAATTAATATTGTATTTATACAATTATTTTATTAACAAATGTCATGTTTGTGATTTTTATTTGTCAAGTAGCAGATCCTTCCCATGAAATCATTCATTTTATTTATTCATTTTATTTATTCAGATACAGAAAGTAACATCTTGTGTATTTTACCTTTCTTTACGTCAGTATTAGAAACTTTAACAGCCTTGCTTCGTTTGACAGATGCCCCGTTTTTATTTTTGACGAGCTGAAGCTATATTTTCCTCATCCGTTTTGAGATTAGATAGATAGATTTAGTGCACCTTTGAACTACAGAAACGGTGCTTTAACGGAGCAACGCCACATGCGGACACACATAATAGGGTAATTATGTCATGTGACACCACATTTATTTGCGTTAAAGCTTTTTTTCTTGTTAAAAAGTGTTTCCAAACTAGTTTTCGTGATATTTGAAGTATCGACATAGAATATGCTAGTCAAACGGAAAAAGATTGTGTCGCCATTTGTGAAAAATATGCAATAACCGGCATTTTAATCAGCTATATCGGCAAACATTTTGATGAGCCTTTTTTAGCAAAAAATTTAATCACAATTTAAATAACAGATTATTTCCATGCTACTTTGTCTTTTTTTGAGACAAAGAACGTCAGAATACATTAATCATTACATATCAGAAATCACTAATTACAAATTAGGCATTAGAATGAACACAGTTACTCTCATGTTGTGGCATTACTGTTGGGTTCATATCTTACAGTAAAAGTCTACATTTTGTGCTGAAATTGCGACTGATTTACCAGAGAATCCACAGTGAAATGTACCGAACAAACAAATAATGATCTACTTAGATATTTACATAGTTGAAATAACCCCTTTCCAGCTCTTGTCTTCTCATCAATCAATCAATCAATCAATCAACTTTATTTATATAGCGCTTTTACAATGACGATTGTTTCAAAGCAGCTTCACAGTGTTAAACAGGACAACATTGCAACAAAATTTGATTTGGCTAGTTTAATTTGGATAGTTTATAGAATTATATATGACCAAATTAATAAATTCTATTTGTATATTTAGTTGAGTAACTTGGATCATAATTTGAGTGATCATGATGGAGAAGTAAGTGTTGATCTGATTCATCTCTGATTGAGGTGTATTTGGTCGCATTTTACAATACCACATTACGTTATAATGTGACAAAAGTTGTTTTCGCGCTTGGTTTCAATAAAAGCTGTTTTTGGACTAAAGAGGAAGTTTTGAGTTCTGAAACTTACAGGATGTTTTTATAGTACAATGACATTTTACATGTAAATAGATCATGGTAAATTTATTTTTTTAATTAATGCCCTGTTTAAGTACAAATAAAATTGTGGTTTTATACCGTGTCTCTGTGTGATTAAACTACCTTGTGTAACAGCCATATTCAGATTGCTGATTAGTTGGACGGGCACCTTCTCCAGCCAGGGCGAAGAGGCTGACGGTTCATCACATGACCCGGCAGCAACGTTACAAGTCGTACCATGAGGACAGCAGTGGATGAAGTCGTCACAACACACGGCCTACAGAGAAAATCAACGCACACTTTTAATTTGACCCAGTACACATCTCTACACCAGGATTTGCTGTATGAAACGGAGATGTCATGGTTGAGCTACATTTCAAGGGGTGATTTACCTGTGGCAGAGGACAGCAGGCCCATCCTCCATCTTTAGTCTTACAGCACGTGGTTCCGTCTTCACAGCTTGCAGTGTCGTTACAGGGAACATCTGAATATACTGAAGACACAAGAAAATTTTGAAACAGATTAAGAACAAATATATCTGAGTATTGATGTGTCTGTGTATGATGGATTCAGTGCTTTGAACTACCTTGTGTAACAGCCACATTCTGATTGCTGATTGGTTGGATGGGCACCTTCTCCAGCCAGGGCGAAGAGGCTGAGGGTTCGTCACATGACCCGGCAGCAACATTACAAGTCGTACCATGAGGACAGCAGTGGATAAAGTCATCACAACACACGGCCTACAGAGAAAACGAACGCACACTTTTAACTTTACCCAATACATCAGGACTTGCTAAACGAGACGGAGATGTCATGGTCAAGGGGTGATTTACTTGTGGCAGAGGACAGCAGGCCCATCCTCCATCTTTAGTCTTACAGCACGTGGTTCCGTCTTCACAGCTTGCAGTGTCGTTACAGGGAACATTAGTGTCTGAATATGCAGAAGGCACAGGAAATGACAGAAACAGTTTGGGAAGTGTTATATTTTATGTGTGCATATAATGTATGTATTGTCATCTACAAATTTCCACATACTTTCTGGGAGTGCACCAGGCAGTGTAGTCATTTGGTTTCCAGCAGTAGTGATTTGTCTGGTTGTAGTGACATCTGCAGCTTTTGAAAGAGAGCAAAGAAATTATAATGCTGAATTATATCAGTGGAAGACTCCACTGGAAGTTATAAGGAAATGTATAAATCTCTGGGAGAACAGCCTACTTTTGTGATCTTCCCATTCAGCCCTAAGGCGAGCAGGGAACTTGTCCCACATGGGCAGCTCCTGATTGGTGGAGGACATGCATTTAGAGCCTTCAACATCACAAACACTATCCTCGGGGCAACAGTGGATTTTATCATCACAGCATACGGCCTAAAGAAAACACGTAATAGAGAAAAGAATGCACATTTTCAAGGATTCTTTGATGAATATGAAAAGGATGTATTTGACATAGAATGTTTTTGTAACATCTTTACTGTCACTTTTTAAATTTAAATTGTATTTATACATACATATTTATTTAAACATGTTTCTCTGACTGTGACAAAAATTGCAGGTCTATGCGCATATTACTGTATCGAAACTGTACCCATACCCTTGGCATGGGGCAGCACGACCATTGACCATCTTCTGTCTCACAACACGTGGTGTCCACGGGACACTCTGACTTCCCATCTCCACAAAGAACAGTCTCAACTTGTCCTAAAAACAATCACATGACAACACTGATGTAGAAACACACTAAGATGACTTAAATCTATTTCCCATCAAAATTACATTTAATCGTCCTACTGTAAATGCTAATTATAATAATAATAACAAGGACTGTATTAGCATCCACACCAACACACAACAACTTTCTGTTTATTATAAGGAGTTACGCCATGTTCTGCTGTAAATGCTCAAGCTCTATAAAGCAGGAATGGACACTGATTGGCTGTAAATGTTTTAATTGTTCATCAGCTGAAAAATTGTTCTGAAAGTGATTACAACAATATTGTTCATCTCTGTCGTTACAGCTGTGGTGTGGACTTCTCTATTCTCATAGAATAAGAATAATTATTAAAAGTTCATAGTTATAGTTATAATTATAGTTATTGATCTTGGTGTGAGCGGGCCTTAAAACCATATTACATTTATGTGGGATGATGCATGTTTTAATCATTAAACTCTCTAATCCACCTTCATTCTTTCACTGTCTTCCATACCTTTTTGTTTGACACACGAACTGCTGTCTGCACTGCATTCATGGTATTTTGGGCAGCAGTGTTTCCCGTCTGAGCACACAAGGCCCTGAAACCATTAAAGCTACAGTCAGCATCACAGTCCAAAACATTTAAAACCAAATCTTGGCCCATTTACATTTCAATGATTCAAATATGAATCTGTCTATATGGGTTTATGATTTAGCCACACCCATCTTTTGGGACAGGGTCCTGATGCAGGCCATTCATCAAAATTCATTATAATAACATAACTTACTTGTGCTACTGGACAACATCCATAAATTGAAGTCATCAGCAGACAGGAGAACTCAGCAGGACAGAAAGAGCCGTCAGGGCAGGTGATGTCGTCTTCACTTACAGGTAATGAGGGGATCATTCTGAACGACTGAGGAACAAGAATTATTAAGACATTACCAACTGCTTTGAGTACTATCATTTCATCTCTTTATATAATTTCTCACTCTGGGAAGGTCTGTCTGTTGAGCCGGTATCCTCTTCACCAGTGGCAGTGTATGTGTGGCATTTAAACATGTGACGTCCATAACACTGCACAGCATCCCTTCAGGACAGCAGTGCATGTGGTCCTCACAACACTCTCCCTACACACACACACACACACACACACACACACACACACACACACACAATTATACCCATGCATGAGCTGATCATTTATACATGATTACAACCTCCTGATTACAGCTTCTTTGAGCTCTTTGAATACCATGGCCATCGAGTTAAATAGTGAAGTAATTTGCATGCTGATACTGCACGAGTGCCTTATCATGACCTTTATGAAAGGTGATGACAGTGTGGATGTGTCTAGTAAAGGGTGCTATTAAAGAATATCTGACAGAACATAAAAAAATGAGTGACCGCAGAACACTTTGGCTTTTGTATTGATGAGCAATTTACTTTGTCTTGTCTAGTCTGATCTGCTTTCTACAACCTTTATTGGATTTCTAAAAGAGTCTCTTAGTCTTAATCTTAGCCCTCTCTGAAAAACCAGGACTTTGTGTATATGTCATTAGTTCATTCTCTCACGTGATGGAAAGGGCAGCAGCTGAACTCTCCGGTGGGATCCTGGCAGCACGACTGGCCTGCCTCACAGAATTCATTGTTGGGGCACTGCGAGCAAGCAACCAGGGTCACCAGAGCTAGGCCTACTGTCAGTTTCAACATCTGGATGGATGGAAAGAGAGAGAATTCAAATGTTAAAACTAGCACATGCAAAGAGTCATACAAACAGGTAATTTTACAGACTGCAACCCATCAGACCCAGATGCAGGGTCACAGTTGAATAAAACTATTAGTGTGTATAGTTCATTGTATCCTCTTGAATAGCAGTCCAATTATATAGTTTTAAAGTTGGCATCGCTTCCTCTTTCACATCTAGAAAATGTAGAAAGACGCTCACCAGAGAATCTATGCTGACCTCAGAAACAATAACTGAAACTAAGCATGATGAATGTTTTAGAGAACGTTTTTCAAATCCCACAAAAGAAATTTGGATATACAGTTGGTCAGTGTCTTTTTGTCTTATTACTGACTGAGGGCACACCAAGGACACCAATCAATTAAAAGTGCGCAATTTTATTTCCTTTTCTGGACAAATGGAAATTTCCCTTATGTGTGCCAACCCACAGTCTGCAAAAAAGAGGAACTGCATGGCTCAACTGTTCTGAGTTTTTATTTATTTATTTTATACAGGTACTACTGTATAAAATCTGAAAGTTTAAAGTAGTTGCTATGTACCCTCATAATGCTAAAAGTAATAAACAATTAATTTCATTCAATAACGTCAACATCAATAAACCTCGTCTGAAGTAACTTAAATAAAACATGCACTTTAATTCAACTTAACCTTAATGTATGAATAGGTGGATTTGCAAACAGTTGAAAGAGAATGACCAGTCCGTGGATCCGTGGGGTCCAAGTTACCGATCTGTGAGCAGAGATAAATGTTTTAGGTAAGAGTATATAAATAAACAAACAAAACTACATTCATCCTTCCATTTAATTGTCTTTAACAGTTTGTTACATAAATTAATAATAATAATAATAATAATAATAATAATAATAATAATAATAATAATAATTCGTGTTTATGCAATGAGTCTATCAAGTTTGATTTAGCCTATTATTTCGTAAGTCAATTCATTGTAGGAAAAAAATGTCATATAGGAACTAGTGACGCGTTTTGCTGCTTTCTGAACCACAATGCGCAAAACATTATGCCACGAAACTTTCACAATTCAGTTTGAAAATGCAACGTCAAAGACGAATGAAGGTTATGCAAGACTTACCGTGTCACCTCGCGCAACGTGCCCACACGGAATAAAGTAATGTTTACCTCTTAAATAAATTTCGACTTCTCAAGCTCCGCCTAATTTAGAGGACAGCCTTTCGTTAATGTAGCTGTCCAACATAGGCGTGTCATCTGTGTTTGATTACAAGGAAATGAGCATGCTAAGGTGATCCGTGAGAACGAGCACATGAACAGGATCGTTAGGATAAAATAAAATAATAAAAAATAAATAAATAAAAAATAAAATAAAATAAAATAAAATAAAATAAAAAGTTTGTTTATTTTTATCCCAACGCATGTGGTACATGAAAGGAACGAAATTACGTGCTCAGTTTCCATCAATAACGCAACATAGCAAACCGATAACATCATTAATAAAACTTATGTACTGTAGCTAACATATGAAGATCAGAGTATTGAAAAAAGAAGGACCCAAAAGAAGTAAGATTTGCATAATGAAAGGAGGAAGAAAATAAGAAGAAGCGGATGAAGAACTAGAAAAATAAAGTAAACAAATGCTGTGACTACTTAACAGAAAGGGACTAGGGAAAGTTGAACAGGGAAAGTACCAGACATATTTTGATACCAAGTGTCACACGCCAGCTGCCAATTTTAGGTGAAGTTTAGGTGTTGATGGGCCTTCTTTATCAAGCTGGCCATATTGTTACTCAGGTGAGCGCATCATTAATATACACTCCCAAGTATTTGAAGCTGGAGACCACCTCAATGGCTATCCCTCCGATGTCTAGAGGAGGAGGGATGATATGCCACCCTTCCTAAAGCCCACTTTTCACATGAATGCAGATGTTATTTGCTCTGCACCACACCTCCATTTGTTCCACCACTACTTTGACTCATCATTGATGGAAATGAAACCCACTACTACAGTAGTGTCTGCTAATTTAATAATAAGAGTGCTTGAATGTGGCTGTGGAATTGTAGGTCAATAAAATGTACAGAAGGGGACTCAAGAGATCGGTATTAAGAATAATGGTGGAAAATGAGAGATAATGAATTTTAACATTTGTTTGTTAAGAAATCCAGTATCCAGTTGCAGATGGCTTACTTGATGGACCAAGCATTGCCAGCTTATTCACAAGAGTTTGTGGGATGATGGTAAAAGCTGAGCTAAAATCCAGGAAGAGAAGTCTGACACACAAGTCTCTTTTTCACCAAATGATTAAGGACTAAGTGAACCATGCAGGCACAAGATGAGATGGCATCAGCAGTAGATAGGTTTCTCCTATAGGCTATGCATTCTG
The DNA here is from genome assembly GCA_023029165.1 of Gobiocypris rarus. Classification (NCBI taxonomy): domain Eukaryota; kingdom Metazoa; phylum Chordata; class Actinopteri; order Cypriniformes; family Gobionidae; genus Gobiocypris; species Gobiocypris rarus. Next base: position 23,135,151 of record CM040934.1, on the reverse strand, counting down.
GTAAGGGTCCAGATAGGCTCCTATATGTCCTTTATGTGAGCCTTAACTAACCGTTCATAGCACTTCATGACTAATAAGTTAAGTGCCACCAGACGCTGGACATTTAGGCATGACACTGACAAACTGACAAATTGTATTAAAAATAAAATAAAATAAAATAGCTGGTGTTCTTACAGCCCTAGAGTAATTATGTTATTGTTATCATGTACATTTTCTAGTGAAGACAAAGATTTAAAAACTTTAATTTAGGAACTTTAAGTTCAAGCACTACCTGAACTTAAAGCTGATGCCTATTTTCCTGTAGCCAGCATTTTTTTTTGGATATAATCAACCCAAATTGTGTCCCCCTATAATTGTCAACAAAAAAGATCTAGATTTATGGCACAACATTTGTATATGCCCAAATATTTAATAACGCATACTGGCATACTGTTGCCATACTTCCTCTTCTTTTTTTCTTTTTTCTTTAAAAAAAATATATATATTTTCAGAAGATACAAATGTTTCACATTTAATTCTTTGAAAATGTCCATAACATCATAAAACAACATAACATAAAAAAATAACAAAAAGGGTGTAAATGTGTACTCACATTAAAAAAGAAGAGTTTAATAAATGTCCATATAGTTGTTCTATTTCCTTGTAAAGTTTCGAAATGCATCTTCATGTCAGCCTTAAAGCAGGTGATATTGGGAATCCTTTCAGACCATTTACATTTGTGTATGTAGAACTTACCAAGTAATATTAAAAGTCTTAATATAAAAACATGACTCTTTTCTATATTCTTTGTCATAATAAAAAATAGCATCTTTTTTCTCTGTTAATTTTGGTTCCACTTAACATATTAAACTGTTGCTATGTTTTAAATCATTAATGTGATCAACACCGCCCCCTTGCGAATATATAGTCTATTTCATTGATTACTCAGAGTCAACATGCACCGCCCTTAAAACCCAACTAACCTGAAACGAAAGCGAAACTGCTCTTTCCCGTTTGCTTCAACACGGTATGTGTTTGTCTCATCTGTTTATTTATAATTAGCCTATGCGCAAAATAAATTATAAATAGGCTACACAACAAAAAAGTAGCTAAGCTATATACAGTGTTTTTTTTAACAAAAAGTCACTATACGTCCCTCATTTGTTAACTGAATGTTTTTTCGTTGTTTATAAGGTAACTTAGTCGTGAAAGAAGCAGCGAATATAACAAGTGAAAGTGTTTAGTGTCAGGACATTTAGTTTAAAAAATAAATGAAGACAGAAAACAAAACAAATAAGTAAAAATAACATTATTTTCCTATTTTTCAAGTGGTTCATAGCGGGGTTTTTATTTGTATTTTTATACGATGTCAACAACTCGTGTTACGATTGTGTTGAACTTCATGAAGTTAAAGCTTTAGTAGCCTAACTAAACTTGAATAGCTCAGTTTCGACGGATAAGCATTAGATTTTACGATTCACCTAGTTTATAAAAACACCTTCTTCTGTCTTGGGTAACAGTGCTTTCTGTTTGTTCGCAGATTATTGCGTTGGCAGAAATGTCTACTGAGGTACAGGAAGTGATCAGGCAAAGTTTTTTTTTTTTGCAGTACATTATGTATTCAGTAATGACCCTGTTTGTCATGTCTGTCAACTCAGGATTTCTCTCTTGTTATGGATGGTGATTCTTTGGACAGTAAACAGAAAGAGATTCACAAATGCAAGGTTTGTGAGTCACTTTTAAAGCTGGATACTGTCAGCCAAAATCCAAGGCATTAATCATTATGTCCTCTCACCTGTCCGCAGAAACAGCATGAAGTGTTATTGAGGGAACAAAAAATACTGAGCGATGGAATCGAAACAAACAAAAGATTTGCCAATGAATTTAGACAACGAGCTGAGGATAGGAAATTGTCAATTGAGGAAGATAAGAAGAAACGTACAAAGACAATTCAGAAAGAGAAGGTCTGTGTAAATAAATATACACACACTAATTATATCCACTCATTTACTCATTTTTTTATGTTAATGGTTTCTTCTGTGTGCAGGAGAAATGCAGAGCTATAGAGGAGGAGAAAAATCGGCTGCAGATGGAGATCATGAAAATAAAGGAGGAGTTGCAAAGCCTGGACTGTAAAAACAGCAATCTGAAAAAACAAACTGAGGTCTACAGTATCGTATTCTAAACATTTTCTATATTTTCCCTTTACATTCAAATAAATTTGACCTTAATCATGTTGATTTAAAAAATCCATGAAAACAAAATACATCAACTGTGAGATTAACATACTCCATACGTTGCCTTCACAGATCTCTACAGCAGTGCCTGAGAGGAGAGTAGTTTTTCAAGGAAAGACAAAGGAGGGAGCGCATGCTGTGAGTTTTGATGTGAATTCACGTATAGTTTATCCGATGGAGGGTGGAACGGCACTGATCACCTTTGAAGAAGAGGATGGTATGTAGCATCGTCACAGTGGGAAACAATCTCAAAATTGCTTAAAGGTGCAGTGTGTAATATTTATGAGGATCTATTGACATAAATCCACTATAGTATACATAACTATGTTTTTGGTGGTATATAAAGACCTTACATAATGAACTATTAGGCTTTTATTACCTTAGAATGAGCCATTTTTATTTATATAGGCCTACCGCGGGTCATTTACAGTGAAGGCACCATTTTGTTTCTACAGTAGCCCTAAACAGACAAACTGCTCAGAGCATTAGCTACTCTCTGCTGTCTCAGACGATGATATCTTTGTCCTGTATCGGCCATAGCTTCTCTATGTGCTTCGATAGAGAGGGGTGAGTAGTGGGCAGTTGCACTTCCCAACCTCACCACTAGATGCCGCTCAAATTGACACAGTGCACCTTTAAAGGGACAGGTCAACTGTAATACAGAATTACTACTCATTTACACGTCTTGATTTTCTTTTGCAAAATAAGATATTTTAAGTATTTTTTTCTACTGTTTTTGACCATACAATGAAAGTCAATGGGGTCTGAAACAACCTTGAACCACATTAGCCAGTTGTTGTTAACCTTTTTGACTACAAGGCACTCCATTGCCCACAACAATATTTGAAGGCCGCCAACCACAACTTATTTTAATATATGGTCACTCTTAGCGTTGAGAGGTTAAAATAAAATAAGAAAAAAAAAATTGTAATCATTAAAGTCAGCACTGAAATCATTCTTAAAAAAGGAAAATGTGTTCTGAGTTTTGCCAACCGTATACTGCAAATTTTTTATCTATCAACTAGCTCTGCTGGTGGGAAAACACATGGTCCTTGTGATTGTTGTCTCATCACTGATAGCGCTCTGGTTGGTTGTAGCGCTATCCTATTGCGTGCAGAGGGAATTTAAAAGACGTTTATCCCGCCCCTCGGATTGAGCCCTGACAATGGCGTGTTCCCCATATTGATGTGGGTCTGGCTTGTCAAGCTAATTAAAATCACTAATGCATGGGCTTTTGTGACTTATTGTTGTATTAACGTCTCTTCCTTCATTCAAATCTCTTCTGATCTTTAGTGGCTCAGAAAATCTTGAGCCCGAAGGAGCATAAGGTTGAGCTTGGAGACTGTGCCATCACTGTGCAGGCTAAACCCATTCAGTTCCTGGTTCCTGAATATGTTGAGGTAATGGAGACAAGCTGACTTCTGTTTACCTGCAAGGATTGTATATCATGGACTGCATTGTGTTCCTATGGACTATCATGAAATATCATAAAACTCTCTCTTTCTTTCTCTCTCTCTCTCCATCTGTTAGATGGAAACACAGGTGTGCCCACGTAGAATCCTAGTGTCTAACCTGCCAAAGGAAGAAGATGAGGACAGAGTACTAGACAAACTGGACATCCATTTCTCTAAGAAAAAGAACAGAGGTGGCGAGGTGGAGGACAGAGACATGCTGCACGACTCTGGCACTGTTGTCATTACCTTTGTAGATGATAATAGTGCGTTAACCAAATTCATGCAATCTGACATATTTCTGCACAACATGCTAGAGGGATTTTTTTCAAATTCTTCTATTTGTTTCTCATTTGTCTTCAGTTGCCAAATATCTCTCTGACAAACAGGATCATGAGGTAGATTTTGGTAGGAAGAAGTACAAGGTGAAGGTCACTCCATTCCTCAATGGCGAGATTGCACAGATGAAGGTATGTCACTTATTTTTTATATTTTAAACTGTTAATACCGGTGTTGTTAGGATGTAAACTGACTGTCGCTTCCTCTCAGCTCTGTAACTCGGAGTGCATGCGCACAGTGCTGCTTACGGGCATCCCTGACATCATGGACAAAGACAACCTGCAGGACAACCTGGAGATACACTTCCAGAAGGCAACCAATGGTGGTGGAGAGGTGGAAGGCATCATCTACAACCCTCTGGGCCACACCACCCTGGCTTTGTTTGACGACGACTGTCCTAAAGACAGCCAGACTGTGTGAAAAAGCTAATAAACCTCTACAGCCCAGAGATCTTATGCTGCCTGTAGATGACAAAAAATATAATTCAATCATAATAGACTATATGGAACTCTTTATGAACTCTTGATTTGAGCCTATTTTGTAGAAAGATCATGGATCTAATCTATACCTCATAGAATCTATGGGTCTCATTCTTGAAACACACGCAGACCAAAATGTGTGTGTAAATCATTCGTAAAGTCGCTCGGGCGTACATTTTCGGATTCACGAAATTTTTCATATTTTCAAAATGTTAGCTGGTAGAAATAAATGTACACCTGCTCCCTACCACGTGTAAATGGTGCGCAAAACATTTGAACGTTCTGTGTTATAATTTAGTCAAACTGATGACATTGAATTTTGATGCATTATGTAGGGCAGGCCTACCATGATAATATTACAAGAGTTGATTTGCCCCGTATTTTTTGTTTTGTTTTTACTGTTTAACGTTGGTATAGGCTAGGCAGGGCTCGTCACTGTCATTTTTTACCAGGCCGTCCAATCACAGTGGAGGAGGGGCGGAACAAAAACTACACCGACCAATCATCCCACTTGTACACCGACTGGACAACAATAATGCAGAAGTTAATACTGAATTTTTAAATTTAGTAATATTCTTAAAAATGAGATACTAGTAACACATACTGCCATGGATATTCTGTATCATAGCAACCAAAGAAAAACGCTGCCCCTGCAAAGCACTTTCAAGCGCCATCAGCTGGCCGTTGTCAGAAGCGCACCAGGCATTTAGCTGGCTATAAAAATGCTTTGGTGGACACACGATCATTTAATATTTATTGCTAGTCATATGGCCAATAAGTCTATTTAGCATTTATGCAAAATACTGGATCCAAACCTAAGAAAGAATTCCAGAAGAGTCCACTGCGTTCCTGGCCATGTCATTTTCAGTTGTAACTCATGGGCGGGGATTATGCTACTTATGAATGAGCGTGCACGCGCGTCCTATTTACGCATGTTTGGAATTCATTAATACACACACGTTTAACTACCGACTCCGTGATGTACGAAGCGTTTGTGAATCTGGAGGAGAGTTTTCGTAAAGATCCATCTTACGCGCAAATTATATTTATATTTACGAAATTTTCATGAATGAGGCCCTGTATCTTTATATAATAATATACTTTCATGGATATATATATATATATATATATATATATATATATATATATATATATATATATATATATATATATATATATATATATATATATATATAAATATATATATATATATATATATATTTTTTTTCCTCATTTACAATCCTTAGTTGTATTATTGTCTTTTAAATGATAAAAATGTGGTCAGATTGAGTTAAGGTGTATGGGTTCATCTGAATCATAGGAGACACTTCTCAAAACTATTGCTATCTGTACGTGAAAACAACAAAAACTAAAAAAAAAAAGTAATAAAAAAAAATGTGATCATTGTGATGTGTATGATACAGTAATATGAACCAAATGAAAACAATGCCAAAAAAATAAAGAAGAGAAATTATTTATTAAGGTTATTTTTAAGTATTATGTTAAGAATTATTTTTTACATGGCAATATTTTTTGTTTCAATGTTTTGAAATTAGGCATTCTCTACTGTAACAAAATATAATTAATAATTTACTTTCAGTGATTATTAGATTATATCTAAGATAGCTATTAAGAAAATACATTCAAATTTTAGATTACACTAAGATAAAAAGACAATCTAACAAATATTACCATGACGTATCAGTATTTTACCATTTAAATAATATATACATTTTTTGTTGGCTTTCTAGTCATGAGAATTATTGTCAGAATTGTGCTTAATTGACACCGAAAACAATAGAATTTAAAAAATCTTAATTTTTATGTATAATGTTCAGGTAACAATTAGTTTAAAAGGGTAACTAAACCCTAGAACAACTATTTTTAGTTGATGATCTGCTAGACTGGGGCTTTATTAGTGCTGTTCATTGATTCAAGTTAGAGTTTTGACATTTGAGTATAAAGTGTTTTAATTCTATATGTAAAACCGCCAAAGTGCTGCCCTCTTAAGGTTGAACGGTGGCTACTGCAGTTGAATTTTCCTATTGAACGTTGTGGTACATCGTGACGTAGGATGGTTCCTCCCATAGACATAATAAATACATAGACGCCCTATTGGCCGTTTTAGAACGTTGCTGCAATACGTCAACGCGTCCGCCATATTGCGGAGGGCAAGACAGCGCGGTGAACAAATGCAAGTAAACGGGTGATCTGCGGTTTCTCTGGATAAAAATAAAAATAACGTTTACATTTATTAACCAATTTCAGTAGTTTAAGATGTACAAAAATGTCCATCTCTAGTTCTTTAAAATCTCGATAGTTAGACTTATAAAATATTTATTTTAATAAGGAATTGTCAAAGGTAAGGCTTGTAACCACTGATTTATATAGAGAACATTTATATAGATCAGTGCTTGTAATGTATTTAGCTTTTTAGTCTTGGATAATAATTGTGAAGACGCCCATACTGAGATATAATTTAATTGTCACATTAAATGAAATAAAGTTTTCTTATTGTGGAAAAAGCATTTTGTCTTTAACCCGCTTTTAGCTTTTCTTGTGCTTAGAATTGACCGTCATTGAAAAAATGAAACAAATGGGCAAATACAAATCACACTGACAGGCTGCTTTCAGCATTTTTATAGCACTAAAATAATAAATATTTACAGATAGATACTCCAAATATACAATAACAAAGAAGATTGATGGATCCTTTATACATATGATATGGTACAAGTGCAATGCAAATTATAAATATAAGATAAAGTAATAGTAAATCGTTTAGTGCAGGAGTTTTCAAACAGTCCGAGACCCCAGGGGTCCTACAGAAGCTTCTTATAATAGTAATGAATAGTATAACTATATAATATCAAAAATACAGTAGAATAATATCATATATTGATAATAGCATATAGTTTGTATAATACTATAATAGCAATGGAATATGAAATATCAATTACAGAATATAGACACTAATACAAAATAAGTTAAATAGTGACTAGTAAATAGTACAATAATTTAACAGCATAACTATAATATATTGATAATCACAAGTGGTATAATATAACAACAACAATAATAATAATAGCAAATACAATATAATATCAATTGCAGAATAATATAGACAATAATACAAATAGAAAATTAAATACTGGTACAATAATAATATAATAGTATTGGTATTATTATAATAATAACAAAAGGCTATATATTATCCATCAATCATCTATAATCAGTCATCCTTTGTAGGGTCACCAGAGGTTAGAGCTAAAAACCCTTTGAAAATAATTGTTTTGCAGAGCTTTTTCTAGTGTTGCCACTCTGTAGTGTCAGACGTCTGGCAATGAGGTGCATCCTTGGTTTGTGAAAGACAGACACACCTAATGACAACTAATGGTTGTCAATTCCAAACTGTTTTTCTTGAATGTGCTCCTTGAGAAAACCTGAACCACCTTCACTGTACCTTCAGAAGGAATCATCAGCCTCCATTGTTTTTCAGTGAAAGCAAGTTCTGATCAAAGGACAGCATCTGCCACCAAGCTAGCACACATCACAGGGAAGCTTTCTCAAAATCTGACGCACCACAAAACCTGAAATGTATGCAAGGGCATTGTCCGCAAGGCTACCAAAGCAGGTTGGCAGGTAGCTGTGGTCACACACAAGTGCAGAAACTTTTTCAAAAGGGTATGGAAGCTCCTCAGATTCCTCCACTGCTAGAGATGACATTTCAACAGCTGGGGTCCGTTCTTCATACCTCACCTAATACATCTGAGATGATTTGACAGATCCCAGATCTTTTAATAGTGATAACTGATCTCTGGCTAATTTGCTGGATTAAAATATCTGGATTAAGTTGTTGAGATTACTCATCTCCGGCCGCATCAAGCCATCTCATAATATCTGTCACCACTCAAATGGATGCACGGCTCAGATTAACTGTACAGCATGTGTGTAAGAGCCCAATAAAATGATAAAGTAATTATTACATCACAAATAAATCTCTCAATCAAGTGGCTGTGTCTATAGTATTATACACAGCATTATAATATTTTCAAATACATTTTTATATTATTATTATTATGGTAACACTTTACAATAAGGTTGTATTAGTTAATGCATTAGTTAACATTAACTAATAATGAACTGCACTTATATCAATCAATCAACTTTATTTATATAGCGCTTTTACAATTACGATTGTTTCAAAGCAGCTTCACAGTGTTAAACAGGACAACATTGCAACAAAATTTGATTTGGCTAGTTTAATTTGGATAGTTTATAGAATTATATATGACCAAATTAATAAATTCTATTTGTATATTTAGTTGAGTAACTTGGATCATAATTTGAGTGTCCCCAACTGAGCAAGCCAAGCCAAAGGCGACAGTGGCAAGGAACCAAAACTCCATCAGGGCATGATGGAGAAAAATAAACCTTGGGAGGAACCAGACTCAGTCGGGGTGCCAGTTCTCCTCTGGCCTATTATTAACAGTGTATAATTATTACGAGCATTTATTTATAAAGCATTTATTTATCTTTGTTAATGTTAATTTCAACATTTACTAATGCATTAAAAAAAATATTGTTGACATTAGTTAATGCACTGTGAACTAACATGAACAGCAGTATTTTTATTAACTAATGTTAACAAAGATGAAGTAATGCTGAACAGAGGGGTTGTTCATGGTTAGTTCATGTTAACTAATGCATTAACTAATGTTAACTAATACAACCTTATTGTAAAGTGTTACCATTATTATTTAAAATGATTATTGCCTGGCTGGTTCAGTAATGAACTCTTGTAATAAAGTAGCAGTGGCTGGGACAGATTTTAAGTATAACCTAAAGATTAAGTCTAATCCTGTTTACATGAAATAAACTGTTCCCGAGCAGGTTTGAGTACGGACCTGTTGCTATGACAGCAAGTCCAGGATGAGCTTCGAAGAACCAAACAATCCAAGATCAGGCCAAATCATCAACAATCAAATCCAGCTAACTGAGTTAGCCATGCACGAAGAACGGACCCCTGATAGTGACACGGTCTCATCCTGTGGTTCCGCATTCCCTGAAGTGCTTGGAGAGACACTGCACTGGACCATGAGACGCCAGAAAATGCCCTGGATCTGGCCTGCAGTAGGATTGCTATTCCATCCCCTAAAACACACACACACACACACACACACACACACACACACACACACACACACACACACACACACACACACACACACCTTGGCCTGATGGTGTTTTAAAGTTTCATATTTGGGTAAACTAGAGCAGCACAATAATGGATACATTTGTGATTCTGGATGAATCACGATTTTTTTGCTGTAATCCTAACTTGTCAAAGGTTTAATAGACATAATTGTCATTTAAGAATACAATAGTTTAGGTATTTTAATTAATATATTTTTTTACGATTACTCATGCAGCTCTTTCTTTAATCAGATAGTACCTCTTTTCAAATGATATATTTTTATAATTTCTAAATATCTGAAATCCCTACCTGATGCTCGAATTGAACAGAAGAGGAGCTCGACGTGATCCTGGCTAAATCGGTGTGCAGATGTACCGCTCGAATCGTAGCTGTTCAGGAATCATCAACTTCCCACTTCTCCACTGTCTCCTCAACTCTTTGTCTTTGGAAAACCTTCAATGTGTGAGAAAAGTTAGCTAGCCAGCTAACTTAGTTAACTACGTTAAGAGTCACAATATGTCAGTCGCCTACCCGATGAGAGAACTCGTCATAAAAGTCAATTTTAAGAAAATATAAATTAATATTTAGATTTCAGGAAATTTACCTTATAATATAATATAAGCTAAAACTAAAATATAAATAATTTTAACTCATGTCTCAACTTTCACAGCTAAATAGCGACATCACTAACGTTAGCTATTTTAGTCTGACTGACTCTGATGACCAACTAACATTACTATTACTAATTATATAATGACCAAACCAACCAGAAACAAATGTTCAGTCTTACTTGTGAAAGGTAATTCCCCGAGAGCTGTTTCCAATTGTGCGGCGATTTGTACAGCACCAAGAAGCACACGAAGCAGGCATTTTTCTCAATTCCAGTTATGAGAGTTATGTGAATGTTGCCCTCCGCAATATGGCGGCGCCGTTGACGTACGATCCAGCGGCCAATAGGGCGTCTATGTATATATTATGTCTATGGTTCCTCCAACGGCTCACTACCACGCCCCTGGCACGAGCTCACCTTGACTCAGCTCCTGGTGTAAAAACATCCCACTGTAGCGAGTCAGGAGCTGGATTTTGACTATTGAACATTATCAGGATATCGTATATTAGAATCTAGTTAGCATAGCCGTTTATATAGTTATATAGATTATTTCGTGTAACCTAGTTTAGTTAACTTATTAGAATATTTTTAGTTTTATCTGTATTTAGTACAGTGGTTAGTTAGGATGGTATGTGGGTGTAGTGATGCTGGACTGCAAAGCTTTCCAGCAGACTTGGAAATTAGCGTCAGTGGTTGCGTGCACTTGGCCTGGATGACCGCGAGTATACTATCCATAATGCTAATGTTTTACCACTCAGACACTGCTCTCTTCCGCTGCGGTTTCGCTAGTATCGTCTGCATCGGGAGTTAAAGCAGTTTGAGGCAGCGGCTCGAATCGATACGGCTCTGGCCCTGTGTTTACAGACAATTCACCCTCCTCCACTTCAGGTGAAGACGGCGGAGAAAAGTCCTCTACTTCAAATGACCGCTCTGTTGCAAAGCTACTGATGTCCCTCCAGTCATTCTCCATCTTTTCGAGTCTGACAGCTGTTAATCAATCCGTCACTGCGGGGTCTCAGGTGCACGCCCCCCGCTCAGCCCCGCCCTCGGTTCGCCCCCTCTGTCTCCACTGGGCTCTGCCCACTTTTCCAGCATTTTTCAAATATTGACAGTGGGTGGAGTTAGGCTGTGAACAGGGGTTTAGTTACTATTAGTAGACTGTCTGCTTAATATCTTCTAACGTTTTATTTTGATGCTCCCTTAACAGACATTCTACTGACTAGCAGTAACTTTGCAAGTAGGTCAACTTATTCTCTACTAACCCGAACCCTAACATTTAAACTAGAGTTAGATGGTATGTAGTTGCAAAGTTTCTTATAGTTAGTAGAAAGTCTAAAGTGTAACCTCATATTCTGTTGATTATTTTTCAGATAAAATATGGATCAGACATGTTCTTATCAAGTGACATTCAGCCAATAATGTGTGCAGGAGGTTTCCAAACATTTTATAGCCACAGAATATAATTTGTTTTAATAACCACACATGAAAGCAAACTAGCTACCAAACAAAAAATGTTTGAAAGCAAAAGGCATATTATATATTTGGATGGATATTGAGTTTATTTGTAAAAATACAGTAACAGAAAAAGTAAAGACATCTACCCCAAAAACCACCAAAACAAACCAATCATAAACACAGCAGCAGCCCCCTCAGCACAGTAAAGACAAACGTGAAAGATAACTCAAAGAGTAAGTAACAGCCAACTCCATCAGGCACTTAGAAGAGAAATGTGGAGTGCACAGATTAAAATGCTAGTTTAAAATGAAGACAACAATTGAGAAAGAAATAAGGGGGTTCACTAGCAATATAACAACTAAAAACGACACCAGAAATAAGTTAAAACCGATACATTCTACATGTTCAGCGAACATTACATATTTCACACACATGTACAGACAGGTCACATTGTAGTTCCACATATCAAATAGCTAACAAACAGCCTAGTGATGATCACCTATGATTATCACATCAACATTTTTCTAGTGGTCTTTAGAGCTGCTAATGTCTGGGCCATCCTGAAGCCCTTTGTGCGTGCATAATTTCAGCTCATGGTTTTAAATAATCTAAATCTGGAGATAATATATTGCCCTTGACGTACCACCCTTCTCTAGATAGACATAATACAATCATTTACACTTTGTTTACATTTTGGGCATAAAAATACCAATTTAGGGTCTTTTAAAAGAAAACAGAACTGTTGAAATTGAAGCAAAATGAATAAATGCTTGTCTCCTGGAGAGTAAGAAAAGCATGACAATCTGTAATTCTCTTACATTACACAAAATAAACAAGCGGCTTAGTGAATGAACATTACATTAAAATCAACGTGCTGAAGTCTGATCCTTCTCAACTGCCTGATTTTGTATAACACCATTCCCTCAATATAAAACTGAAATGTTAATACAGTTAAAAGCATGACTGGTTGGGAAAAAAACAACCTTTAAAAGACAGGATCAGCAACTACTACAAGGAGAATATATTTGCTTGTGCCTTTGTACTTAGTTATATATGGCTTATGACGCGTGTGCTTGACAAGCTTAAGGACGATTTCTAGTGCTACATATTGTGCCATATGAATCTTAGCAAGCAGGATGTAAAGTCATCTGGAAAAACTGCATATATTTAATAGGCCCATTTAGAAAGGTTGTTATACTGTGTAGAATAACACCCGTCAATTTACTCCACACACAAACACGTGAGATGAGAGGTTTTATACATGAAACCTGAATGATATCGGTTAGGCGACCAGCGGTGCCCAGTCCTTCTGAATGCGCCCATACTGTACATGGAGAAACGGAGCAAAGGTTTAGGATGGAATGATAGAAAAAAATTATGAACTTATCAGGAATTCAAGAGTAATTCCAAAAGTAACAAGATTTTACCTGGATGTCAGTGAGCTCCTTATGGAATTTCTTGGCAAGGTCTGGACCGTTTTTCATTGTAGGAATTTGGTAGGTCTAAAAGATAAAAAGGAAGTTTTCAATAAATGTAGTAATATTCATCAATCTGTAAAAATGCTTTCAATGGACATTTGGGTAACACTTCAGAATAATAGTCATTAGTTAACATGAACTAATAATGAACTGCACTTATAAAGCATTTATCTATCTTTGTTAAATGTTAATTTCAACATTTACTAATATATTAATTAAATCTTCCTAGCATTAGTTAATGCACTAACATGAACAAACCATAAACAGCTGGATTTTTATTAACTAACATTAACAACGATGAACAAATACAGTAACACATGTACTGCTCATGGTTAGTTCATGTTAGTTAATACATTAACTAATGTTAACTAATGACCATTATTCTAAAGTGTTACCAACATTTGCATTAGAAAACCGAAGTGTGCATTTTTCTGGTTACCTTTCCTCTGTAGAGCAGACTGCCAACTGGACACACCACACACGCAGTGCCAGAACCGAACACCTCCAGAACTCGCCCGTCATCTAAAGCACCTAACAGCTCCTGCATTAATACTCGACGCTCTGTAACTTTGAAGTCCCCCTAAAAATGACACATGATTATCATGATACAGGCACAAATCATGATACAGGCATGTCAACAGACACCTTAGTACACCTTAGTATAACTGGGTCGGAACATCTCCAAAACTGCAGCTCTTGTGGGATGTTCCCAGTCTGCAGTATTTATCAAAAGTGGTCCAAGAAAGGAACATGGGTGAACCGGCGACAGGGTCATGGGTGGCCAAGGCTCATTGATGCAGCTCATTGGGGAGCGAAGGCTGGCCCTTGTGGTTTGATTAAACAGACGAACCACTGTAGCTCAAATTGCCCAAGACGTTAATGCTGGTTCTGATAAAAAGGTGACAGAATACACAGTGCATCGCATTTTGTTGCGCAGACCAGTCAGGGTGCCCAATGCTGACCCCTGTCCACCAGCAAAAGTGTCAACAGTGGGCACGTGAGCATCAGAACTGGACCACTTGGCCTCTTTCAGCAGGATAATGTGCCCTGCCACAAAGCAAAAATGGTTCAGGAATGGTTTAAGGAGTTTGATGTGTTGACTTGGCCTCCAAATTTCCCAGATCTCAATCCAATCGAGCATCTGTGATCAACCTTACAGGGTTCGTAACTTACAGGACATAAAGGATCTGCTGCTAATATATTGGGGCCAGCTACTACAGCACATCTTCAGGGGTCTTGTGGAGTCCATGCCTCGATGGGTCAGGGCTGTTTTGGCAGCAAAATGGAGACCAACACAATATTAGGAAGGTGGTCTCACCCATTCTCTGGCAAGGTCCAGCAGCGACTGCCTAGTGACTCCTGGAAGAATGACTCCATCAAGTGGAGGGGTGACGAGCTCTTTCTCTACAAAGACACACAAATGAGATACATTAATATTTATCGCCAGAAGGGGGAGACAAGCATCATCATTCCACAGGGAATACTGAACTATCAACTAAATGAACAGTTGTATTTTCAAGTTTTATGGGGACATCTTTCCATTGACATTATTTTTATACTGTATATGCAATCCCCTAAACCAACCATCACAAAACTTTCTGCATTGTTACATTTTCAAAAAACATAACTTAGTATGATTTATAAAAAATTCCACCATTTTCTGATATTGCCATCCTTGTGGGGACATTTTGTGACCATAAAGAAGTGTATACCTGGACCACACCCACACACACACACACACACACACACACACACACACACACCAGTGTTAATTTTGACAGCCATTTCCGATTTAGTCTTAGTCTTCAGACAAAAATGCTTATTAGTCTTAGTCACATTTTAGTCATTTTGTCTTTCATAGTTTTAGTCTAGTTTTAGTCGATGAAAAGTAACTGCATTTTTTTTCAGTTTTAGTCATTATTTTTAGTCAAACTGCCATTACCAACATTATTTTTGGTAGCTTTTTTATATCTAGTCTTTAGACAAAAATGGTCATTATAATTTTTCTCTATTTTAGACCAATTCAATTAAGCTTATGCGAAATTTAAATCAGGTTGTATTGACATTGCACTCTTAGTTAGTAGCACAATGCTACATATCCCTTTGCCACTTAAGGGTGAGTAAATGATAATAGATTTTTCATTTTGGGGTGAACTATACCTTTAAGACCTCATTAATAGTCTACCAGGATCCCACTACTACTACTACACATGTTTTATTGTACACTGTTAACGTTTATTTAAAGACACAAATGACTAAGTGTACGAGGACACTCGCAAAGACAGAGATGTTGACACGTATTTGAACGTTCAAGCACAAGGCACGAAAGGAACTCATGCGCTGTATGAGGTGCGCCGCGCGTATCAGGTCTAATTTAACACGCGCATTTACCTCAATTAATTCTCCCTCGCTGCTTAATGTGTCTGAATGTTTTAAACACAATGATTAAAAAGCGTAAAATGATAAGCTTACATGATGATGGCGCAACACAATTGAAATATTTCAACCGGCGCCTTAAGCTTTATATAGGCTAGAGTTTGTTCAAACATAAAAAGCAATATACATCCATCAGGTTTATAATCAAACTAACCTAAAATCGGTGGGGACGATGGCGCTGTGTTTTTACCTGCTTCATGTGCCCATCAACTTGCTGTTCCACAACTTCCACTCCATCAACAGCTTTAGTAAAATTACCTGTTGGCTGGGGATTTTACTGACTAACTCGACCTCTGCTCTGTCTTTTAAGTTTTTACTTTTTTGACATATATTCCTATCGAAGATCGTTCTTTGCGTGACCATTTTCAAATTAGTCTACACGAGAACGCTGCGTTGCATCGAGCTCGCTAGTTCGAGATTTGATTGCCTAGACCACCCGTACTTGTGACGTCAGCTGCAGCTGTCAGATTCAGAGAGATCAGATAATGCAGACACCTTCCTTGACGGACGCACATTTTTGAAAGACAGCATTTGAAGAGATCATGTGTTTTTAATGTCCGACATTCCTCAAATAACATTATAGTCCCGTCTCGTCTTGTTAACAAAGAAACGGCATACGTTTCGTCATAGTTTTTATCATCAGATATTAGTTTAGCTTGTCAACGTCTCGTTTTAGTCACAGAAAAAGTGGGCGTTGACGAATATTTTTCGTCATCGTCTTCGTTAACGAAATTAACACTGACACACACACACGGTTCACTATCTTTGTGGGGACTCTCCATAGACGTAATGGTTTTTATACTGTACATTCTATCGCCCTACACCGCCCCAGTCCCTAAACCTACTCATAACAGGAAACATTCTGCATTTTTACTTTCTCAAAAAAACTCACCCTGTGTGATTTATAAGCCTTTTGAAAAGTGGGAACCGCTGGCTGTAGGTGATCTCAGGTTTTACTATCCTTCTGGGGACATTTGGTCCCCACAATGTAATATAAACAGGGACACACACAGACACACACACAAACACAAACACAAACAGACACACACAGACACACACACACACACACAGACACAGACACACACAGACACAGACACACACAGACACACACACAGACACACACAGACACACACAGACACAGACACACACAGACACACACACAGACACACACACAGACACACACACAGACACACACACACACACACACACACACACACACACACACACACACACACACTTTTTTATACTAAAATACCTTTATTTGCACACACTTTGGACTGCAGAAGGTTTAAATTTACAGTTTCTAGAACAGGGTTTCTGCAGTACATTTAAGGAATAAGCTGAAGTGAACACAATATGTCAGTATGTTCTCCAAATGGAAATGTTATCAGACAAACTCAATGAGTTGTTTTAGCAACACTTCAAAGTTTGACATTACAACTTTCAACAGATAGCCATTACTTTTCAATTCAAGGATTTTTAAATCAAGACACTTGAGATGCAAAATGACAGTCTTGTTTTCTGTCAAAATCAAGTGAGTTTATGTAAAAAAAAAAAAAAATATCTGCCAATGGGATGAGAAAAATCAACTTAATTCAAAGGGAAGTTTTCATAACTGATTGACAGATGTTTGTTTTGTTTTAAGCATAAACTCACTTTTAATAATTTTATTTTAGATTTCACTTCAGATTTCTCAGAAAAAGTATCTTGATTTAAGGAGGTTTAGATCTTTGTAATGGAAAAGAGGACAAAATTACTGAAGACGACATACATTTTTTGCAATGGATGCAACATTTAATGCCTTGCTCTGATTAAAGACCTCTTTAAGGCCTTAATTTGTGTGAATTAAGTTTTTAAGAAACCCTGCAGAAGTTGCTCTCACCTCCTTTCTCTGTGGTCCAGTAGATGAAGAGATTCATGGTTCCCACCTCAGTGATCTCCTCATTCTCTCCGTACAGCCAGAGGACCTGCTGGCAGCCCTGCCTGGCTGCCTCGCTCTGAACAGCGATTGTCGGTCCGTAGTTACTGGGAAACAAAGCCACAATTACAAAGCTGCATTCAGGCCACAAAACAATGGGTTACTACATTCAAATCAAACATTTGAATGGAAGAAGTTTATAACAAAGAGTGAAAACACTGTGATTCTAAACAGACATACACTGTCTACACATTATCTGAACACCTTAAATACATAATGGGGCAGTAAGACAAAGACAGATAAGAGGGGTGAGTAGCGAAAGATACAGCACATAAACAGAAGCTGCATTAGTGTGAAGGGTCAGCAGAGCGCTGAGGATTTACAACAATCCACAGTTGCACATGACTAGCCTAATGCAGCCTGTGCAAGGCTCAACTTCTCTGAATAACTTGAATGTGAAAATCTACTCCTAAGATTAGAGAAATAATCATTCAAAGGGCAACGGAGTGTCAAACAAATAATCTCCAGCAGAAGTGTAACTGCTCTTCTGCCATTCATGATCTCACCATTAAAACAAGAAAATGCATCACTATCCTGCAACAAGAAACTGGATAAAAGTTTAATGCAGATAAGTAACATTTGAAATGCTTTGCTTTTTCAGTTATGAAAAATACAAACTAGAGAAAATGGTTCCAAAGTGTTCTTTATATTAAGTGTCTACATAAAACTGCTATGTACTCACACACTGTTGACCCTTCCCTTACCCCTTAACCCACCCTTAAACCTAACCATACGAACAAACCTGCCCTAACCTTACCCATATCCCACCTCAATAGCAGCAAGTGTTTTGCTGCACAACATGAACGTAAGTACATTTTTGTATTCTAAGTACATAGTTGTTAAAGACACCTAATATAAAGTGTGACCAAAAAGAATTTCAGTGACACATTTCTGCTTTAAATTAGCAGGGTTAACTAGGTAAATGTTTTTTTATTAACACTAAGAACATATTCACACGAAACATGAAAAACACAAATTGAAGTTTGAGATTTTCTTTTCCCCGCCATTATTAATAAAAAATATTTCTAGTTTATTCACTGTTATACAACTCTTGTAAATGTATGCTTCAGCTCATATGAGAAATGTGACCAAGTCTTTGTTAAAACTCACCCTCCCATCTTGTATTCTCCAACGCCGCCCCTCCAGGCCCGAACGTATCGAGGATCTGCCAGCAAAGACACCGGACTAAAGCCTCCAGTGGCAAAATAAGGTCCAACGGGTCCAATAATGACAAAGAGCAAAGCGTGACTTGCTCGGGACACACCTAGAGAAGGCTGAATTAAACAAAGGTGGTCACAATTAAAGATGAAAAGACCAAAATCATTCAACATTTTACGCTCACTGCCAACTTTAGCAAGTACACACTTTGCTAGTACCAGGTTGGACCCTATTTTGCTTTCAGAACTGCTTTATTTATTGCGGCATAGATTCAACAAGGTGCTGAAAACACTTCTCAGAGTTTTTTGTCCATGTTGTTGACATGATAGCATCACTAAGTTACTGAAGATTTTGCACATACATGATGTTAAGTTGCACATACATGATGCAAATCTCCCGTTCCACCCCATCCCAAAAGAGCTCAATTGAATTGAGATCTGGTGACTGTGGAGGCCATTTGAGTATAGTAAACATATTGCCATGTTCAAGAAACCAGTTTGAGAAGATTTGAGTTGTGACATGGCACATTATCTTGCTGGATGTAGCCATCAGAAGATGGGTACACTGTGGTCATAAAGGGATGGGTATGGTCAGCAACAGTGGGGCATTTAAACAATGCTCAATTGATTCTGAGGGGCCCAAAGTGTGCAAAGAAAATATCCTCCATGTCATTACACCACCAGCAGCAGACTAAACCATTGATACAAGGAAGGATGGATCCATGCTTTCATGTTGTTTGTGCCCAATTCTGACCCTTCCATCTGAATGTGGCAGCAGAATGTGAAGACACATCAGAACAGGAAAAGTTTTTCCACTCTTCTATTGTCCAATTTTGGTGAGCCAGTCAGAATTGTAGCCTCAGTTTCCAGTTCTTAGCTGACTGGAGCTGTTGTAGCTTATCTGCTTCAAGGTTAGACGTGTTGTGAGTTCAGAGATGCTCTTCTGCAGACCTTGGTTGTAACGAGTGGTTATTTTAGTTACTGTTGCCTATCGATCAGCTCGAAACAGTCGGGTCATTTTCTTCTGAAATTTCTGCCCACAGAACTACAGCTCACTGGATATATTTTCTCTTTTTCTGACCATTCTCTGTAAACCCTAGAGATGGCTATGTGTGAAAGTCCCAGTAGATCAGTAGATTTGTTAAATATTCAGACCAACCCGTCTGGGACCAGCAACCACGCCACATTCAAAGTCACTTAAATCACTTTCTTCCACATTCTGATGCTCAGTTTGAAATTCAGCAGATTGTAACTGTCTAGATGCTTAAATGCATTGAGGTACTGCAATGTGATTGGGTGATGAACAGGTGTACTTAATAAAGTGGCCAGTGAGTGTGTATTTTAATATTTAAGGTTTCTTACCTCAGTTCCTATAAACGTTGGTCTGATGTACAGGCTGGCGTCTGTGGAGTAAGGAACCCATTCTTGGTCGATCTCAACCAGCTTATTGATACACTTCACAAGTTCGACCTTATCAAACAACTAGAAGAGACAGACGGAGAATATGTTGATGCCAATGGAGGAAGATACAGTCCACAGATTGGCTCATTTGAAATGTGATAATCTCAAAGAGCCTCAGTCAATAAACTAAAGTGGCTCTGTAAGTGCCTAATAGGATAAAATGAAGACTAACAGGTAGGCAGCTCCTTTCAGTGCTCCGGTACATGCGCTCCATATTCAACATAGGTCTGAAGAGACGGATGCGGTTATCTACTCCCCGGAAGGCCTTCATGCCCTCAAATAGCTGAGAATAAAACAGAAGAACAGAAAAGATCAGCCAAAATAAAGGGAAAACTGAAGAAAAGGAAAAACTGGCAATAATGCTGGAAATTATGGTTCACTCCAGTTCAAACTGCATCTAATAATAAACAATAGCACTAGTTTGGAATAACTAAGATTTTGTTCATATTTTTGAAGACTTGTGCACTCACCAAGGCTGAATTAATTTAGTAGAAAAATATTGTGAAATATTATTACAATTTAATTACAATTTCCTTTTCTATGCAAATATGTTTTAAAATTCTGTTTATACTTTAAATTATTTCTGTGATGTCAAAGCTGAATTTTCAGCACTATTACTCCAGTCTTCCTTTAGAAATCATTCTAATATGATAAGAAATCATTCTAAATCCATCAAATATTATTAGTGCTCAATTATGAATACTGGTTCTTATTATCATAAATGCTGGAAAATATACCCTTTTTTTCAGGAGTCTTTTGATTAATAGAATTCATTTTTTGCATTCCTTGCTGAATAAAAGTATTATTTATTAAAATATATATATATTTTTGACCCCAAACTTGAGTGGCTTGCACAGTGCAAACTTCACTGTTGAGCTGAATAATTAACCATATATTAATCAGGATTATTTAGTGTAATATGATCAACTTTTATATGTATATATATGCCAAGAACCATGTAGTTCACACACTCCTTTACCTCTATGGAGTAATGCAGGGCTGAGGAAGCAGGGTGAAGGGACAGATTCTGGAAGGGCTTGATCTGAGGTGCCGCCCATCCTCCTGCGGCAGACCAACTGATGGTCAGCATGTGGTCTGAAAACTGCTTGCCAAACACAAGGGTTGAAGGATCTGGCTTTGGCTTCAGTACAGGGTTCTTCTCTATGGTAAGATCTGCAGCCTGACACAAACAAACAGGGAGAGAAAGACCGAAAAAGAGGGAGAGAAAACGAAAAGACAGAGAGGGGCGGGGGAGTAAAGCGGGCACGTGGAGAGGTGTTTATTCATTATCATTGATCGCACATGCATTTGAAAAATGAATCTGGATTCATCATGCCAGTCAAGCTCTTATGGAAATTGAATTCAATTAAATTGCCGTGAGAAGAAGGGAAGGGGGTTGATGGAAGAAAGAAAGCGTGCAAGAAGGCAAAGGCACAAAAAAAGAGACGTCAGATCTCAAAAGGTGAAACAGTGTCCTGCTTAACACTTCAGAAACTCAAGATGAGCCGTACAACTTTACAGGTCTGGAAAAGATCTGCATTGCCCCCAAAAACATGATGTGAGGTAAAACTGAAACAATTGCACTGACTTGTGGTGGAATAGAATTAAAAGTGGTGCATGAACCTGGTTCAACAGGTTTGTTTTAATACCTTGAAGGAGGTACTGACGAAACGCAACGACCCATACGACAGGGAGAGAGGCTGAAGAAGGCGTCCATTTAGTGCCTTAAAACACAGAAACAGAATGTGACTTCAACCATTTCCTTTTATGTGTTGTTCCTGACAGCTGCTGGTTAGCCCTCATGAGATGAAGGTTGAGTATGTACCAGTTTTATATACCTGCATTTGTGCACAAGGAGACAGCTGGGTCACACAGTAACAGTGCTTTTAATAGCTAAAAACCCTGAGTGAATCAGCAAAGCAAACAAAGGTAGTGTGTGTTAGCCTATTTTTCATTAACAAACTATCTCATCTAATTCGTTTTCCTTGCATGTTATGTTTTATTAGGCATTTGTTTGCATAATAAATAATGTAGCATGGCTACACGATAGCTTGCTGCTCGATCTGTTAGGTGAACTGAACTCGTCTTAACCCTGCGCATAACTTGGCAAACAATACATCTTATGGAAAGTTGTTTGACCATTAGTTGACGAAAAATTAACTAGCATATATTGCAACTAGTATTTTTTTAATTATTAGCACATTTAGCAATAGTTGTTAGTATCTTTTTAAACTTCACAACAATATGTACATATTTCATGCTAGTATCTATTGGGACAGTATTAGTGAACTCGGTTGTTAGTATGATTTCTTATCTCACTGGTTAAAACTCATATGTAATGTCCGACTATTGGTCAGAAGCTTTTAGTTGAATATTAAAAATCTTAGTAATATTAAATATTTAGTTGAACGTAACTTAATAATAAGTTTGTTTGTTTGTAGTTCAACACTTTGCCAGCTACCAGCTATATTCATGGTGAGAAAGAGATTACAAATGAACTATTAAAATAGATTTTTATCTTACATTTCTAAAACTAGATCTGATCTTACTTTATTAAAAATATTTTCATAAAAAATAAGTACTAAATAATAAGTACTAGCACCTAATTACAGAAATAGGTGGACTACACACTAGTTGAATATGAGTAGATAACATCTTAGATCTATATTGATTTTATTTGCGAACTGTAATCAGTAAAAGTGGAATAGTTACTTGTTGGATAGGGATTAGGAGCAAAAGGAACACAAGTGCCACGTATAACTGTATTTTACTAACTAAAAATATATATTTGTCACTACTAATGTAATGAAAAAGTATATCTAATAAATAGAAAATAAAACCTCACAGTACTGAAATACTAGTGATAGAAAAACGAGCGGCCAACATAGAGTTTTATTTTACGTTTTTTTTTTTTTTACGAATTAACATAAAGTCGGCTTGCCGGAAATACGTGGAAAACTGGAGTCACAGCACAAGCGATTACCCGCGATTAGCAGGCATTTTAAGGAACAGAAATTCGGCGATAACAATTTGTTTAACGTTTTATTCTGAATAAGAAACCCAAAGACTTAAAAATGTGCATCCCGCGCCTGCGATTACTGAAACTCGAGTGCTGTTGATTTGCAACGTCGACGATCTGCAGTTTGAAGCTGCTAATTTCAGTTCTGTTAAATATACTCCAGATACGTCGTGTGTGTTTAGACAGACCCGTTAAATATTGACAGAAGGATTTGGAGAAGTGGTGGCGGAGATAAGTGAAATGATCTTTGAACTCACCGTCCTGAGCGCTGCCATTGCTGCTGAGATGAATGGTAAACTAGTCCGAGTGGGAGCAACTGCCCCAGACCGACGGATCTCTGCGTTCCGGATTGGACCCCTAGAGAAACAGCGGCAATGTGCTTGGGTTTTGAATTAGTAAAGCTTCATTTTTTATTTAGGTTTATTCTCATCATTTTCAACACCAGGCAGTGGGATATTTGCACAAAATGGCCTGTTTGAAATAGCTTAAACGTTATTATTTGTGATGCATCTAGGATATAGCCTTCAAAAGTCAGATACGGGAAACTTTCTAAATGAGTAGATCACTTTTATTTTTCTCACCACTCATATTATAATCTTTTATAAAGATGAATAGATTATATCATTATATGATTAAAAGAAAATGCATTATTATTACAAAAAACAACAACAATTCCCATACCTCAAAGGGTTAATAACAATCCGCTGGTAGGAGTGACGGATCTCTCACATCTGATTGGATAAAAAAAGAGTTGCGGTCAAATCAACGGGCTTAAACAAGGTCATGAGAGAAACATTCCATTCATTCATTAGTTAGTATCAGAGCCGGTTAGTATACGAGGCGTTAGTCCCATCCGGCTAAATGATTGGCTTTTGGAAATTTGAAGAAATATGTTTTATGTCAATACCTTCTGCTGATGATATGATATGAATATAAATAGGCTGTCAGTTGCTATTGTAAACAAGGGTGTGTGGCTTTAGATTTACAGAAGACACCCAGTTTCTTTTTGCATATTTCATTGATTTAAGTTTTCTTTTTTAATTTAAGTTTCTGTCACAAACTTTCAAATTCAGGATTTACCAGCTCTTTCAATGGCCATATCATTTTAATATCAGACTCACAACAGTACATTATTTGTCTTCCATTTTCTCGGAATAAGCCATGTTAAAGACGTTCTGTTATACTTTTTATAGATAATATTGAATAAAACAATTTTACAACAAATATGTGAAATAATTAAGCTTTTTAATTGGTACAAAAAATTGCAGAAATAAAATATATGAAACAAATCACAACCTATCAAGTGTCATTAATTAAGATTACAGAAATCACTACATTTTACTACACAGTTCATATCTGATTATTGGCCTGGAAATGTTAACTTGAAAACACCAGTCTTTGCAAGCACATTCACGGTACTGTAATTCACAGTTCAGGTCCCGTTCATATGATATTTAACTACTATTATACTATAAAAAAATCGGCATTTAGATTAATTACTTAAAATTTCCAATTATTTACCTGACGAAGAAAGTACATGGAAAGTAAAAGAAAAACTTTCTGAACTTCAAAAACTTGCAATGATTTTTTTAATAGTAAACAAACTCATTCAAATAAAATGTGTGCAAGTAATTTGTGTCATGATTTAAAATGGTGCACTGAATTAGAAAAACAATCACGGTTATTTTAGTGTCCCTGTTACACATTATATGTACTTATAATAGTAATAACAGTAAATTATACATAATTATTAAACCTAAACCAAGCCCTAATAGTACATGTGTTGTTAATTAATATCACTCAGTACTTATTTGTATAATTACACTGTAACAAAGGCACCTTAAAAAATGTAACCAAAATCTCATATTCAAAAAATCAAAATAGTTGCATTTGGAAGCAGCACTGTCTCATAAGCATCAAACAAGCTGTCTGAGAGGAGGAATGAAAACAACATATCATTTCAAGGACCTTTCCATCATTGTTGAGTTATGGAACTTGGCTTTTGAAGCTGTAGTTCAGTTCGGCCCCTCCGCTTAGAAACAAATCTATCCCAGTACAGAAAGTGGCATCAGCTGCCAAGAAAAGGGCAGCTAATCCACTCTCAGCCTCCGTTCCCATTCGACCAATTAACTGTTGAGTAGAAAATTGTTACTATAACATATCCACCGGCTTCTTCTATTGCTTATTTGCACTTATGAACACTTACCTGAGTATTTTCTCCCTCCTTAAAAGTGGCCGAAGGGTTTTCGGTTTGGCCAGCAAGCTCCTCCCACAGAGATGTCATTATGTTGCCTGGAGAGATGCTATAAAATAGTTTGAATTTAAAGTCTGGTAATATAACCATAATTAATTTAAAAAAAAATCACAGATGTTAATTCAGTATGAGCATAGAAAATAGTAATAGAGAAAATAAATAAATAGCTTAGATATAAATAAAAAAGTATGGAACAGCTTAGATGGCAGGGTGATAATGTCACTCACCAGTTCACTCTCACTTGATAGCGACTCTCATCTACAGCCATTGCTTTAGTCATGGCGGTGATCGCCCCCTTGTGGATATATGTAAGTGTTGCCATTAGTATCAAGATGATCACGTGCATTTGGCACAAGCAGAGAAACTCACCTTGGTTGCCACATAGGGAGCTGCGTCTTTCTGACCTATTGAGGCGACAAGGCTGGACAAATTGATGATGTTTCCTTGTGTTTTGCGCAGGTACGGCAGTGCATACTGCCCCGATGTAATAAAAGGGGGTTCAAAAATGAAACAAAAAATCAGTAATTCTGCACAAGTAAAGAGACCACAGTGTCATGTTACTTGACGTTACCTTGGAAGCAAGGAAGTAGCTGATGAGGTTCAGATTAAGCAGGTCTCTAAACTCCTCTGCAGTGGTTTCATCTGTGGGCTTGTGAGGGGGGTCTGATTTATCATTTAGGGATTTAAAATGAGATCAGTATTATTAATCATTATTTTGAAATAATAAAAAAAAATTTTTCAAAATAAATGCAAAAGTCGCTAGTTAAAATAATGATCACAAAAGTTCCAAGTACACAAAAAAAACCTACAAAGAAGGTGAATAAAACTCTGACTTACGCCACCCAGCGTTGTTCACCAAGCAGTCGATTTGTCCAAACCTCTCAATCGTCTCACTTATTAATCTCTTCAAGGTAAGATATGATAATAAAAATAAACAATACATGCATTATGCATTATAAATAAAACTACTTGGCTTTTAGAAATAGAAATTATAATTATTTAATATTTATATTTATTTTAAAGCTGTTATACATTATATTTTATAATATTGATCTCAAGTTTTAAATGGAAACGTTTTTCAAACATAGAAAAAAAAATGAAACCCTAAAACCATACATTAAACAAATAAAGTGAACTTTGAGATGAAGAACTTTCAGAGACTGAGGTGAGTGACAAGTTATGAATGCAACCATTTTTTTGTTTGCAAAACAAAAAAATGCAGAGATGACATGTTTATGATATACAACTTTTTATACAATATACAAAATGTATAACAATATGATCAATGTCATCAGAATACACGGGAGAAAAAAAAGAGTTAATGATTGGCTGAAAACTGAAAAGTAACAAAAGAAAATGGAAGAGAAAAGATAGAGAAAAATAACAAAAGAGTAAGATATTAATCTATACATAATTTACAGTGTACAAATTAAAGTCCTTTCAAATGGAAGCCATTCTACTTTCTTTCTTGTTAAGATATATTTTAAATAATTTAAAAAAGAATTGTCTTAATAGCTTTAATAAATGTGTCAATACTTTCCCAAAGTTGTTCAGCCTAGAAACATGACCAGAATAAATGATAGTTTCTGTGTGAACTTAGCAAAATTAGCATATTGTATCAATAACAGCTTCATATTTAGTCATGAAATGTTTGACAGGGTAAAATCTTTTTATTTTATTTTGAAAGACACCTTGTATATCTTATTAGTGAGAAAGTTTTTTTGTTTTAAAGGGACAGTTATGAAACCAAAAATGAAAAATTATGTCATCATTTAGTCACGCTCAAGTTCTTCCAAACCTTTATACATTTCTTTGTTCTGCTAAACACAAAGGAAGATATTTGGAAGAATGTTTGTAACCAAGCAGATCTCGGCAGCCATTGACTGAAATAGTGTGGCGGGAATACTATGGTAGTCAATGGCTGCCAATGAACTGTCAATAATCTGCTTGGTTACAAACATTCATACAGGTTAGGAACAACTTGAGCGTGAGTAAATTATGACAGAATTGTCATTTTTGGATGAAATATCCCTTTAAGGTCCAAATCTTTTTCCAATTTAAAAGATTAAAATTAATTTGAACCCTTTCATGCATAGTGGTCTGGTCACTAAAATGGACAGATATTCAAAAATAATTTTTGTGCATATGCATGGGTTTTGATGGCATAGTTGCACATCATCCTATACAGTGTACCATTGTACAACATCCTATACATTGCCACCAATTGGCAAGTTGTTGTATATTTATTTTTTCCCCCAAGATGGCCAATGGCCAGTCAGAAATGCCAAATTGCTCCAGAATATCCATCCATTCCTTCTATCCTAGGATACTCTTGCAGGTAAAATCTAATGAGTAATATCACAGTTAAATTGTTCAAGTATTGATTTTAGATGGGGAGAAAATTCTGATTAATCATTTGTCCACATTATGCATCAATAGCTATATTTTGGATACAATTCATATTATTACTGTCACTTGTTTTTGAAAATACTTCATCTGCAGTAACTTTTTTAGATTGTAAATAAATGTATTTGTGTTATTAGAATGTTATTAGAAATGTAATTTGCATTAACATCAAAAAAGGAATCTGATTACGTAACGCGTGTTGCTTGTAATGCATTACTTGTTAGATCAAAAATCTGATTATGTAATGCAGGTTACTTGTAATGCATTACTTATAAGATCAAAAAGTAATCTGTTTACGTAATGCATGTTGCTTGTAATGCATTACTTTACTTGTAACATCAAAACGCAATCTGATTACATGATGCAGGTTACTTGTGATACGTGACTTGTAACATCAAAAAACTAATCTGTTTAGGTAATGCAGGTTGGTTGTAATGCTTATTAGCTGATAATCATAATTATCAGCTAATAAGGGTAAATCGACATACTCTGGTACACTGGAAGGAGCATCTGAGTTGGGTTTACACAGGTTGTAGAGATCTCTGATGTGCAAATTTCAACTTGTATGAAGTTCAATGTTACTTTACTTGTAACATCAAAACGTAATCTGAGATATTGCGTTTGCAATATTTCACATTTATATTTGTTTTATATATTTTATAGTTTTCATACAATTTTTATGACTGGTTTGTTAAATATACACAATATTGCTGTGTTATGGTTAATACAGTATATCTTCAGTTTAAACCATAAATGCATGCTGTCCACTATAGTCGACATCTGAAAATCTCTGACAAATATGTGTAAAAGAAAAAAATGGTCATGCCCTAAGAGCAATAAAAACTCCTGACTGAGGTTCTCATAATTCATGCATAAAAGGGTTAAATTGGGTAAGTTATGGAACTAACTTTATAATTTATATCCCTTTTAAACCATATTTTGCCTGTTGGAGTTTCTGTTGGCTCAGGAAAAGAAGTACAAGTATGAATGCAACCATACAACGCCTAACGTTATGCGTACCTTGATGTCATCCTCTTTTGTCACGTCACATGACAAAAACATGCACGATCCCGGTCCTTCCTCATTCAGCACAGACTCAAGAGACTGGCCAGCTGGCAACTCAGCTGTTAATTATACGAGAAAGAAGGAAACGTAATTGAATTAATAGCTGTAATCAACTTCCCAGTCTTAAAAAGTATATTTAAATCAATCACATACTCTCTTGAGCGCAGAACACAACTTTGGACCCATTTTGCACTGCAAAGCAAACAGGACACTATTTTATTTACTCTTTCTTTACTTTCGATTAATTAATGAAAGGTATATTCTATAAATCCTTACCAAACACTTTAACGATTCCCCTTCCAATGCCTCTAGTTCCCCCAGTAACGATTACAACTTTGTTGACATAGCGCTGAGCACAAGCCATGTTACTCTGCGTTATGCGTCCACTTATGCGTACTAACGAAAAAAATGTCAAGCGTCTGCACACTACTGACAGACAGCCTCTTGCCGAGTAAGCGATTTCTAGTGCACCAAAATCATCTGCTAGACAACTAGTACCGATATCACGTGTGTATGTGTCAAACAGGAATCGCCTCCTGGATGAATCGTTGTTTCGAATTGCTTTTAACGAACTAGTGCAACTGGATGAACCAATTCACAAAGTCTGACTGAATCGACTGGATCCTTTGCCTACGTTCCCGTTTAAAAAAAAAAATAGTGAATCGTTTTTTCCCCCCTCAAATGTTAAAAATTAATCAGTTCTGTTCTCCCCCGCTAAAAAATACCAGACTTCCTATCACCAGCCAACAGAAAATCACGTGGGTTATATGGGACTTGTGGAGTTCATCTTGTAACGAAAGAAAAAGTAAATATGCCTTTCTATTTACTGTATTTATATACAGAAATTATTTCTATAAATAATAATCATTAGTTCATATATTGATATATTAATTGATTGGAATATTTACAGCTCTATAAAAATAATATTTTACTTAATAGTAACTCAAACTGCATTACTATTTCAATAAGCAACACAAGAATTACAAAAAAGTGACTTTAAAAACCTTGAAAAAAAACTGATTTAATTTATTTTTGTTCTGAATAATTATTTTATTCATATTATTTATCAGAATAGTTATGGATGGTTATGTTCAGAATTGTTTTATATTTTTAACAAATATTTATATTGTTTCCTGGCAGAAGTTTTGGGGCGGGATCAATAAACATATTGCAAATCTTTGTATTGTGAAGAAAAAATATAAAGGAGAGTAAATGAGAGAGGGGCATTTTAAGCTGGTGCTGGTGTGAAGATGTTTGGGACAGTGAGCTGATGAGTGGACGAGGGGCTCTGGATTAAATTTCAGCATGACAGCATTCCCCAGAGCTGCAGTGAGCATGAGAGGAGCGTGAAGACAGTGACCTACAAACAGGTTTAAGTAGCAATCCTTACTGCATTGACGGAGGGGAGGACAGAGTTTATGGTTCAGGGTACAGGAGAAAACACCTCCTGTTGGACTCATAGGGTAGACCGCCTGGCAGAAGTGGGGACAGTAGATACACAGTTCATGGTGTAGAGCAGGTAGGGAAGAAACACGGACAGCTGTTCTGGATCTACGGTCACTAGAGGGTAAGTGGAGGGACAGAGTGTCTTAGAAACTTTTCAGAGACGTTTTAAGAGATTTATTTACAGGAGATTCTGAAACTTTTGTTGAAAACTTTTTTTCATCCCTTACCTTCATTTAAGGCTTCGATACTTCAGTTCATACGTTGTTTTGGTGTCTTCATTATAAACCAGCTCTGTTAATTTACCGTAGTGTTATTCTCGAGGTGAGGGTCAAAGTGGTAATGGAGTCAACACAGAGTTAGGACAGAGTGCATGAAATATTTGTATATGCTTTCATGGGAGAATCGTTTAAGTAATCTTCAGTTTATAAGTGAAAAAATATAAATATATATATATATATATATATATATATATATATATATATATATATATATATATAAAATGAAGGATCTACAGTTACAAGTGAAAAAAAATAAGTAAAAATATAAAAATAATAATAATAATAATAATTATATATATATATATAGGAATGACCACTTCTGTCTTTTTCAGTCTAACATCAATTATAAGTTTCTGCAATCCTTTAAATGCTGGGTTCATGTTTAGCTGAAATTATTCTGTTTCTACCCCATATAACAGACTGAGTGAAAAAGAAAGAAGATGGACAAAGGAGGAGGAGGAGGAGGAGGATCTGACAGTGGCATCGAGGGCAAAAATCAAGTGGAGGAAGAGGTCAGTGAGAGTGACAAGAAGCTCAAGGACCAGCGCAACAAGGCAGAAAAGGGTGACAAAGAGAAGGGTGAGAGAAAGAGAGAAAATAGAAGATCTGGTTCAATGTGTAGAGGAGGTTGGGCACTGTCTGAAAGACTGGCCATCAATGTGTCTGGCATGCGTTACGAGACACAGATTCGAACCCTAGCCCAGTTTCCTGACTCTCTGCTCGGAGATCCTCAGCGTCGCCTGCGCTACTTTGACCCGCTCCGCAATGAGATCTTCCTGGACCGCAATCGATTTTGCTTTGATGCCATCCTCTACTTCTATCAGTCTGGAGGTCGGTTACGGCGGCCTGCCAGTGTGCCTCTGGACGTCTTCATGGATGAACTGCGGTTTTATGAGCTGGGAGAGGATATCATGGCTCGCTTCAAGGAAGATGAGGGCTTCCCCAAGGAGGAACCTCGGCCCCTGCCAGACAATGAGATCCAGCGTAAGCTATGGATGCTCTTTGAACACCCAGAATCCTCTGGAGGCGCCCGCATCATCGCCATCATCAGCGTGATGGTGATTGTGGTCTCCATCTTGATCTTCTGTTTGGAAACGCTCCCTGACTTCAGAATAGAAAAGGAGCTGAGAGAGGTGAGAGGAGTTACAATGTTTGACCAGAATGTAGCTTACAGGATTTACAAATTGTTATTATCAATTGCTATTCCCCTAAAGAGGATTTTACCATCAACTTACAGCAAACCCATTGTAATGGGAAGAGTTGAAAATGGTTGTGTTAGCCTGAAGCAGATTTGTCCCTGAGCATTTGAAATAGAATTGCATTACTGTTACTACTTCTGTTATATTGCAACTTTAATATTTGTTTATTTCTTATAATTAATAGCTATTAATACTTTACAATATTTATTAATACTATACTACACTACACTACACTACACTACACTATACTATACTATACTATACTATACTATACTATACTATACTATATTATACTATACTATACTAAACTATACTATACTATACTATACTATACTATACTATACTATACTAAACTATACTATACTAAACAATACTATACTACAATATGCTATACTATACTATACTAAACAATACTATACTATACTATACTAAACAATACTATACTACAATATGCTATACTATACTAAACTATACTATACTATACTGCACTACACTACACTACACTAAACTAAACTATGCTATGCTATGTTATACTATACTATGCTATGCTATGCTACACGATGCTACACTATGCTATACTATACTACACTAAACTATACTATACTATACTATACTATGCTATACTATACTATACTATACTATACTATACTATACTATACTATACTATACTATAATAAACTATACTATACTACACTACACTATACTATACTACACTACACTAAACTATACTATACTATACTATACTATACTATACTATACTATACTATACTATACTGCACTACACTACACTAAACTATGCTATACCATGCTATGCTATGCTATGCTATGCTATGCTACACTATGCTATACTATACTACACTAAACTATACTATACTATACTACACTACACTATACTATATTATACTATACTATACTATACTATACTATACTATACTATACTATACTATACTAAACTATACAATACTATACTATACTACACCACACTAAACTATACTATACTATACAATACTATACTATACTACAATATGCTATAATATACTATACTGCACTACACTACACTAAACTATGCTATACTATACTATACTATGTTATGCTATGCTACACTATGCTACACTATGCTATACTATACAATACTATACTATACTACAATATGCTATACTATACTGTACTACACTACACTAAACTATGCTATACTATACTATACTACACTATGTTATACTATACTATTCAGTACTGTACTACACTAAAATAAACTATGATATATTATTCTATACTATACTACAATATACTATACTATACCATACTGTACTGTACTGTACTACACTACACTAAACTATGCTATACTATACTATACAATACTATACTACAATATGCTATACTATACTTTGCTATACTATACTTTACTACACTAAACTAAACTATGCTATACTATACTAAAATATGCTATACTATATTATACAGTACTGTACTGAACTAAACTAAACTATGCTATACTATACTATACTACAATATGCTATACTATACAGAACTGTACTACACTAAACTAAACTATGCTATACTATGCTATATTATACAAAGATGTGCTATACTATATTATACAGTACTGTACTACACTAAACTAAACTGATATACTATACTATACTACAATGCACTATACTATACAGTACTGTACTACACTAGACTAAACTATGATATACTTTACTATACTATACTACAATATGCTACACTATACTATACTATACAGTACTGTACTACACTAAACTAAACTATGATATACTATATTATACTACAATATGCTATACTATATTGTACTACACTACACTATACTATACTATACAGTACTGTACTACACTAAACTAAACTATGCTATACTATACAATGCTATACTATACTAAAATATGCTATATTATATTATACAGTACAGTACTACACTAAACTAAACTATGCTAAACTATGCTATACTATACTAAAATATGCTATACTATATTATACAGTACTGTATAACACTAAACTAAACTATGATATACTATACTATACTACAATACACTATACTATACTATACAGTACTGTACTACACTAGACTAAACTATAATATACTATACTATACTACAATATCCTACACTATACTATACAGTACTGTACTACACTAAACTAAATTATGCTATACTATACTGTACTACACTACACTACACTATACTATACTATACTACAATATGCTATACTACACTACACTAAACTATACTATACTACAATACACTACACTACACTACACTACACTATGCTATACTATACTATACTATACTATACTATACTATACTATACTATACTCTGCTACAATATGCTATACTACACTACACCAAACTATACTATACTACACTACACTACACTACACTAAACTATGCTATACTATACTGTACTACACTACACTACACTACACTAAACTATGCTATACTACAATATGCTATACTATACAGTACTGTACTACACTAAAATAAACTGATATACTATACTGTACTATACTACAATATACTATGCTATACTATACTGTACTACACTACACTAAACTATGCTATACTATGCTATACTATACTGTACTATACTAAACTAAACAATGCTATACTATTCTATACTACAATATGCTATACTATACAGTACTGTACTACACTAAAATAAACTGATATACTATACTATACTATACTATACTGTACTGTACAATACTATACTATACTATACTATACTATACTATACTATACTATACTATGCTATACTATACTATAATATACTATACTAGCCTGGCGTGGCCATACTCAATTCTAGTCAGAATATGAGTCTGGTACCGCTTCATTGAGCTTTGATTATGGGGCGTGTTTCAACCTAACAAGGAAAGACCTCAATTGGATAGACCCACAACCAATCAGAGCAACGGAGCGACGCGTAACGTTAGTTGTCAAATGTCAACAGAACTCAACTGCACTGTGTTGTCAAGTCCGTGTTTTTCTCCATGTCCACTTGTTGAAGCGACCCCAATTATGTGATTTATATAAACCCAGGAATGCAAATTTTAGCAGGCAACCATGCCAAAATAACATATTTTGCCGACCAAACGCCATTTTTTTCCGGAGAACCCCCGAAAAGTTATTGTTTTGGGCTACAGTTTTGAGTAGCAATTGTGCGCGACATTGCAAAAAAACTTGGCAACCCTGTCTGCACGTGCGCTGGATTAAGTAACGTTACAAGAAAAAGATGAGTGTAAACGATCTTTGCCAGTATTGTAATAAAAGAATTTAAGGATACACAGAGTACTTACCAACACGATCATCGTTTCTGAGAGAAATAGTGAAGGTGAATGCATATACGAACAAGTTCTCCGTTTAGGATAAGAGCAAATTCAACCCAAAGCGCCTTTGATGACGTGGATGATTACGTTACTGTTGATCATCTGTCCATCATCGTCTAAAGCC
This sequence comes from Gobiocypris rarus, assembly GCA_023029165.1. Lineage (NCBI taxonomy): Eukaryota > Metazoa > Chordata > Actinopteri > Cypriniformes > Gobionidae > Gobiocypris > Gobiocypris rarus. The sequence continues at coordinate 23,099,766 of CM040934.1, read as the reverse complement.
CGCCCTGACAATTTCATTGGTCCGAACAGTTTCTGTACGGGCATAATAACTCCTCTATGGAGCGAGTCTAGACCGAATTGCCAGAGCAAAAAAGTATGTGGGCGGGGCTAAATTCGGCTGGCATCCAGGCTAATACTATACTATACTATACTATACTACGGAGCTATTAAACACTTTTTAAACTATTATTTAAAGCCTATTTGTGCAATCACGGTTATCAGTGTTCAGTATTTTCACAAAGATTCCACACAATCGCAAATTTAGTGCGAAGCGAAAGATTTACCTACACTGATTTTAGAAAAGAAAAGCTCAGAAAGTTTTTTGGAAATTTCAGAAAGCAGCTTGGTGTGAACCAAGATTAAATATTAGATTAAATATTCTCAGTGTACTTCTCAGTGGACTCTTCACTTCATAAGTGTTCTGGATGACGTGTGAGCAGCACTGACACATAGTACATATTCATTTTCTCAGAGTTGGATGGACAGGATGAAGCAATCAGTTGTTTTTGATTACAGGACAAGTGTGATATCTACCAATCCTTGAAATTACCATTGAAAGAACCCTTGAAAGATGCATTATCTTAGCATTTGTGACCCAGAGAGCAAAACCCAGATGTTTACATTTTTAAAGGTTGACATGTTGTTGTTTTTTGCACACTTTGAATTATGGGAAATAACACTTAGGCTAGTGTTGTTTGTATTATATACATTTTAGATTTTTATTTTGCAAAGTCGTCCAAGTACCATTTGTAAAATGTTTATGCACACTCAATACTAAATTTCAATCAATTGTAAAAACAATGCTATATTGAATACACATGCGTTTTCACTACAAAACCACATTTAAAATCACAAAAAAGCATACCTTTTGAGTGTGAAAACTCACATGAAAAGAAAGCACAGATGAAGAGTTTAGGAGCAGGAGAGAGTGTAGGGTTATTGCTGAGATTATTTTAGAAGCGTCGTTAAATCTGATACACAGATTGGGAGCAGAGACTCTGGGGTGTTGGAAAACAGTCAAGTGACGCGGCCATGGAGAGATTCAACCGGCATACACAGATAGAAAAAAGGGAAGAACATGAGAGATGACAAGATGACAGGTGACAGTATGAAAGAGTGTCTGTGCCTGATCGAGTGTGGGGAAAATAGTGAGGCGCAATGCAGGGTGGGGTAGTGTGCAAGGAGGGAAAGTTAGTAAAGAGTATCAAGTTAGTTTCCCGGCAGCGATCCACAACCCAGCAACCTCAACATGCTGCCAAAGCAGCTCAGAAATTCTACATGGATCAGACAGTTAACGACAAGAAGGCCTAAACTAAAGCGGGAGAGAGAGAGAGAGAGAGAGAGAGAGAGAGAGAGAGAGAGAGAGAGAGAGAGAGAGAGAGAGAGAGAGAGAGAGAGAGAGAGAGAGAGAGAGAGAGAGAGAGAGAGAGAGAGAGAGAGAGAGAGAGAGAGAGAGAGAGAGAGAGAGAGAGAGAGAGAGAGAGAGAGAGATGTGGAGGGTTATTCTCAAGTTTCACCTTAGAGATCTAAGGTGTTATTTTTAGAGTAAGGACAACCCTTCAGTGCACATTAACACAGATACAGGAGCTTGTATTAATAAACAGAGCCACTCAAATACTGAAATAGGAATGGAAACACACACTTCCACAACATCTTATGATGACTTTAGCAAAATCAAAATAAGCACTACGATAGGGAACACATAAGAGCCAGCTAGCCAGACACAAGTTCACACATAGCACATGTGCATATACACATCTCACATGTCATACCATCTAATCTCCTGCCTTACTCTTTAAAATCTGTGTTCCATGTGTGCTTTGTGTTATACCACTGGCCATTTAAGTAAGGTTATAGTTCTACCAGAAAGATTCGGAAGCCAGATGAAGTGCAAAAGTAAACAGTTTATTGAAAGTCCAGCAAGTATATTAGTTAGAGGTTCTTTGGCGTAGGCCCCGTCCCAAGCTCTCTTTTCGAGGGTGCCGGACTATGCATTTCCTGCCTGAAGATGAAGGGTGGGGCGTAGCCGACCCCCTGGAGGTATAGGCGGGGACCATCCTGGTGGTGGTGGGGAGGTTGGAGGTAAGGTCGGCATCTGCAGACTCTGACATGTGTAAGTGACCATCTTTTATACTCTGTGAATCAGGACATGATTGGTTAGGTCTGAATGCGATTGGTGACATAATATTGAATCTTCCTGGCAGAACTTTGCGCTAGGCTTTCATATCTTTAGGGAAACATATTTCAAAATACCCCTACTCTGGTTACCTATTACTCACATACTGATGTGGTTTGCCCTTGTGTACATGTTAGACTAAGTCAATTCTTTATGGAGTTGTAGTGATAAAGGGCAAAAATGACCGACCTTTGAGTTAAAGGTACTGTGACCCTAAAAGCAGAATGAGACCTTCATCTTCACTCAAGAAGTAGTTGTCAAATGAGCAACCAAATTGTTTATGTCAGACACTTGTTAGGCAAAGCATGTCTGGCCTTAAATGCTGTATCAGAAATGAAATATATTATATTCTTATTAGGGTTGGGAACTAAGAACCGGTACATTTACATTAAATGTTATTTTACTAAATGAGTTTCGGGAGGAACATGTCAGATAATTGACACAGGTGGAGAGAACTCAGCTAATCAACAAAAGAGGTATATATACGCAGCCGTCTTACCTACATTTTGTTGACAGTTTTTTCAGCATCCCTCCACCACCCCTTCTCCACATTTTGCTCTTTTTTTAGTTCTAAACCACTTACATACAGGGGTACTCTGGGTTCGGGCCAAAGTCCGAGCTCAAAGCCCTCCCCTCAGACAGCACGCCAAATTAAATTAATTTTAAATTAAATTTACTCTCTATAAATTGTATGTAAGTGTGAACTCGTGAAACAAAAATACCTGATCTGACTCGCGGCTGGTTGTTAATGTTTCTCAATGCAGATGAAATATATAGTTCAGTATATTCAGTCTATTCTTTTTTTTTTTTAGTTTAGCTAAAAAACATAAGCTAGTTTATTCTTTACTTAGTTTAGCTCATTTAGTTACATATGTATTTCTGTGATGAATTTTTTACCCTAAGAATTGAAAAAATATTTTGTTAAAGCGTTATAAGCCATAAAATACTTCTGAAGCTCTGCATGCGGCCCATGTAAACACGCAATAGGTGAACGGGACAAAGCAAAGCAAAGCCTGGGTCTGCCTCCTCTGGGAATAGTAGGAGTTGGAATTTTGGGCACATATCTGGGCCGAGGTCTCAGGATGACATGAGAGAGTGCCGGCCCGACTCAAGGTGCGATTCGCTGACTGAAAACGCCTGCAGGTCCCCCATCCTCTTAAAGGAAGCGAGCACGATCAGGAGCACTGTCTTTAAAGATTTTAAGCTCAACTGACTCCAGCGGCTTGAAGAACGCCACTCAGATAACAGACTCCACTTCAAAGCATAAGCGCGCCTGGTAGAGGCGACTCTAGCTTGAGTGATAGTGTCATGGCCATCTCAGGACTCGGCAGTGTAGCTAGTGATAAAGTAGTCTCAGATGCATCAAACCAGCTGTAGATGCCATATGCCCCAGGAGCCTCTAAAAAGGTTTCAGTGGAACCGCTGTCTTCCACCTGTATGTATTCAGTAATTTCAGAAACAATGTTGGTGAGACACACTGTCATACTGACCGAGTCCGACTCCACACCAAGCAAAGAGATGCTCTGCATGGGGGAGCGTTTGTTCTTTTTCCCAGTTGACCCGAAGCCCCAGATGGTTGAGGTGCATGAGCATCAGATCTCTGTGTTCGCATAACCGATCCTGAGAGTGAGCTAGAATTAGCCAGTCATTGAGATTGAGGATGAGAATGCCCACCTCCCTGAGGGGGTAAGGCCAGCTTCTGCAACTTTGGTAAAGACATAGGAGACAGGGACAGTCCAAAGGGGAGGACCTTTTAATGATATGCTCGACCCTCAAACTCAAAGCGTCGGAACCGTCATTTCGAGGAAGAATCGAGACATGAAAGAACGAGTCCTTCAGGTTGATCGCTGCAAAACAATCCTGAGAGCAAACGCATTTGAGGATGCATTTCTGCATGAGCATCTTGAATGGGAGCTTGTGAAGGGCATCCTGGTTCAGAACAGCCCCTTCCATCTTTGGGCCACTCGTGTCAGAGCTGCTTCAATGTGTCCTTTGAGGGTTTAGCAGTCTGGACAGACAGCATTCCCTACCTGTGGGAGGCTCAGGGTGGACGCAATGGCTCTGGTCTTCCCGAAGACGGCGCAGCCGCAGGCGGCTTGGTAGCAGTGTCATGCCGGGTTGGGATGTGTTGTATTGCCTCAGTCTTCTTCTGGAATGCCGAGAACTGCGAGGCGAAGTCCTCGACAGCGAGGAAGAGGCCAGCCTGGGAGATGGGGGCACCGAGAAAGCAAACTTTGTTGCCATCCTTCATCTCGGCCAGGTCCAAGTGAGTAATGCCGGTCATATATATACCTGTATGTCCGGATGGGTGTGACTGACTCGGCATGCAAATCTCACTGGTCAATGTTCATTGGCTTGTTTAGTTAGCACTTGGAGGTGATTGGGCTCCTAGGCGAGACTCTATGACGTCAGTCTGACGTAACGTTGAATGTTACTGACTGAATGGGAACATTATTCTTGTGAGCCAGTTATTTTTTGTGAATTAGAAACATGCAGCGTAGACCAAAACTCAAATGCATGACTCTAATGAGTCTGTTCTTTTTAGTGATTAATTTACTTGGGGACATTCCATAGACAATTATATACTGTATTTAGTTATAATAGTTGTAAATACTGTAGCATAACCCTAACTGAAAACCTTATGTAATGTTTTGGTTATTGTTGTTTTTCACAAATTAGGTTGCCCCAAAAGGGTTTGTCCAATTTAACTCACTTTCGGGTAGAACTTTGTCCCTGAAATATGGTTAGCATACACACACACAGATGCAGAGTAAATGAAAATGTTATGTAAAAAAATGAATATTAATACACTTTGAGTATGCAAAATGGTCTTCAGCCATCAGTTTCCAATTTCTGCATTTAATTTCTCATTTATTCTTTCCTGTCTTTTTTTTTTCAGCAAAATGCATACCATCCTCACCTCACTGGAAACAGTACCACAAACATCCCGATGTCTTCTCCCTTCCAAGATCCATTCTTCCTGGTGGAGACCATGTGCATCTGCTGGTTCTCATTTGAGCTATTGATGCGTTTCGCTTGCTCTCCCAGTAAGATGGTCTTCTTCAAGGATGTGATGAACATCATAGACTTCTTTGCCATCATTCCCTACTTCGTCACGCTCGGCACCGAGCTGGCCAAGTCTAAAGGAGCGACGCCGTCCATGTCCCTGGCTATCATAAGGGTCATCCGTCTGGTTCGAGTTTTCAGAATCTTCAAGTTGTCTCGCCACTCCAAAGGCCTTCAGATCCTTGGCCAGACGCTGAAGGCCAGCTTGAGAGAGCTGGCGCTGCTCATCTTCTTCCTCTTTATCGGAGTCATCCTGTTCTCCTCAGCTGTGTACTTTGCCGAGGTGGACAGCCCGGACACATCCTTCACCAGCATCCCGGAAGCCTTCTGGTGGGCTGTGGTCTCTATGACGACAGTGGGGTATGGCGACATGTACCCGGTGACGGTTGGTGGAAAGCTGGTGGGCTCCATGTGCGCCATCGCGGGCGTGCTCACCATCTCACTTCCCGTTCCTGTCATCGTTTCCAACTTCAGCTACTTCTACCACCGTGAGACGGAGTGTGTGGACAACCAGGAGTACACGCATGTCAGCACTTCCGTTTGGGAGGAGGAAGATGGTGGTGAAGAAGGAGAAGATGGCGAGGAAGGGCCTGAGGAACAGGGAGACCGCGTTCCTCTTGAAGGAGGCACAACCTACAGGGGGATCTGCGCCCCTCTCAATGGGACTCTCTTGGCTGGGCTTTGTGCGGGTCAGGCCGGAGAGCAAAGTGTAGGGAGCGTTTACCCGCTAGTCACCCAAGTCTGAGAGACTGGAGATCAAAAAGGGTGGAACGAGAGACATATTCTGGGGATGATGGGAAGGAGGAATGCAAGAAACAGAAAACGATTCACACAGAGGCTGAGAAGTATGAAGAAGTCACATAAATATTTATAATAACCTCCATAAAAAAAAATTCTAACGTTCCAGTTACAAAACCTTTATTTCAACATTACAACCTTTACACTTAATGTATTTATTTCTGAAACTATTTTTATCTTTTCAGAGAGTTGCGTCTTAATGCTTGGATGTGTTGAAAAATTGCTTCGCATAAGCTGAACTGTGTAATACAAGCGTTTGCACTTTTGCTTTAAAGATCTTACTGGAATTCTCAACATACAGTATATATATATATATATATATATATATATATATATATATATATATATATATATATATATATATATATATATATATATATATATATATATATATATATCAGACTTATTCATAGGAAGAAACACCATGCGGTGTCATTTAAATGTCATGTATTTTGTCACCCGGGTTGCAGCCATGAATGTGCCAGGGATTTGTGTGCCTGACGGATGGCTAAGTCTTAAGCATAATTCGTCTGGAACAGTTTAATGTTACTGCTGTTCTGAATGACACTGTTGAAGTGATGTGGATGAGAGATGTGTGTGCCCATGTTTGTGTGTGTATTTAAAAGCTTTTTAGGAAAATATGTTTTATCTAATGTGTGTGTGTGTGTGTGTGTGTGTGTGTGTGTGCGTGCTCTATGAATTATGTAACTCTGAGCCATGTTTCTGTACTATTTATTAAAATTTTTAATCACACAAAAATCACAAGTGACTCAGTGAACTTCAAAAAGAACAAAGAAACCTGCTCCAGCAGATATCAGTCATGTTATTTAAAACACAATGTTTAATTTAAAAATGGTTCAATATTTAATATAACAATGTTTAAGTTAATAATGATACTTACATTAATTTAAATAAATTTAGACCAAAGCAAATAAATAAATATATTAATATAAATACAGTTTCAGGCAACAAAATACAGTAACAAAACATTTTTAACCTTGCACTACAGTGATATTGTAAAGTGTGCCTCCATAACTAATGTTTGCCAGTCCTCATTTCTTATGCTGACTTGGACTGAAGAGAGTCTGTGATTGATGTCCCATTCCAATTGGGTCATCGGAGTCCAGGTTAATATCCTGAATATACTGTTTCGCCTCCTGAATCTGTCTGTCCTCTGCCACCTTATTCAAAATGGGGAGGAACAGAGAAACTGGAGTACCGTGTTTCTGCCTAGACTGCTTTGAGTGGAGCGACACAGGAAGCTTAGTGTGTGGAGAAAGGAAAATAGAATATCCATCTTCCAGGAGCAATTCCTGAAAGGTGCAGTCTTTTTCGATGTAATCCAGCTGAAAGAGAAAACAAAACTCATGAACAAAACCACATGAGTTCAAGTCTCCAGTGAAAATGATAAAAGTACCTTCAATTTATATACTGTAACAGCTCATTCACTGTTCACTATGAAAAGTGTTGCTAGCCATGTCAAAGCAATTCTATTTATTTAATAATAATACAAAATTTTGTCAAATATAAAAAACAAATATGAAATATATTTGATAATATACATTTTATTATATAAAATATAATAAAAACAATCAACATTATAATTAAAATAGACAGAAATGTAATTGAGTAGTGGTAAACAGAAAAGTCATTATTAGTTATAAAATCATTATTTATAAATACATTTTATATCAATGATTTTAAATGTTTAATACAATATACAGTTCAAAATTTTAGGGGCTGGTTAATGTTTTTATTGTTTTTGAAATAAGCTTATGCTCACCAAGACAGTAAAAACAAAAATATTGTGGAATATTATTAGAATTTAAAATAACTGTTTCCTATTTCAATGTATTTAAAAATGTATAATTTATTCCTATTTAGCATCATTATGATCCTTCAGAAATCATTATAATACGATGATTTGCTTCTCAAGAAACATTTGTTCTTATTATTATCAGTGGTGAAAACTGATATTGAAAATATCAATGTGGAAACAATAATATTTTTTTCAGGATTTAATTAATAAAAATTTGTAAAAAGAACAGCATTTATCTGATATGTATTTACTGTCACTTTTGATCAACTTAATGCATTTAACAGTATTGATCAAAAATCCTTATGCTCATTACCGTCATATGTTTAAATAATAATCCATAATATTAAGTGATTTTAATTCAAACATTTTTTTTAAGGTAAAATTGTTTACACTGCTCTCTAAAAAGGCTAAACTAGAATGGTGTCTTTTTAACTGATTGCTATTTTCAGTTTCATTAAAAAAAAAAAAAAATAAAAAAATAAATTAAAAAAAAAAAAAAAAAATATATATATATATATATATATATATATATATATATATATATATATATATATATATATATATATATATATATATATATATATATATATATATATATTACTTCATATTTGCATATTTGCAATGACGAGATATAATGTTCAGACCTGTCCTTTCAAGTTGTCTTCATCATCCACACAGAGGATGAGAGATGTAGCCACACTTCTGATGACCGTCTCACCCGCTTGCACTGAACGCAGTTCCAGCACACCTGCAGCGCAGCAAACAAACACCACACCTCTGTCAGGTCCATAATTCACATGCATCACCTTTGGACCTCAAATACTAACAACCACTGCCACCATGAAATATTTTCATAACATCAAACCAAAATGACAACAAACGTGCTATTACTTGCATAATCAATGCTATCGTAGATATTATGAACTCATTATCTCTTTGATAAGGCATTTTTCCTTTGAAGGACGTTTGTAGAATTATCTTGACTGTTACTTAATGACTACTCTTACAGTAAACTGTGCTCTTTAATTCATGTTTGCAGAAGCTGCTTACAGTTTTGTCTTTGTACCGGAGACCCTCTGACGGAGCCATCAGGATTCATTTCAAGGAACAGCCCATGTGTTTTGCTCTCTAAAATGAACAAAAAAAAACCACACAGACACATGAACACACTTAATGCCATTACCTCAAGCCATTAGTCTGTTCTCTTTAGGAACAAAACACAGTACACCTGCAGTGCAAAATGAATGCCCTGAAATAAAACGCATTTTTACTGTAGCATCACCTAAACATGAACTAAAAAATGGAAGATGGAAGAAAGTAGCATGTCATAGTTTTAGCCCATATTAAGCAAATTGTAACATCTGAAAATGGCTGTAAATGCAATAATAAGAACATTGCAATAGGTTAAAGGTTAGGATTACCTGTGTAGAGCAGGCGTTCCCTGACTTGTGTTATGAGCACGTTCTGTGCAGGAACAAACATACACCAATGAAGCGTTGGAAACAGAGTAAAAAAGATGAAAGAACAGGCAAAAAACATGATTGACCAAGCCGACCAGGTGGGCATCAATAAATATTGATGATTTGAATGAATAGAAATAGAAATTTGATGATATCCGAAGGTAAAAATTATCCTTAAAATGAAATAACTGTATTAATAAGTCTTAAGCTGAACTGGAGTATTCTACAAATCTAAAAACTACGAAGTTAAGCTCCAGTTTGCGCATAGAACTGAGCCGTGATATCTCCAAGACTTCCAGATATGATGGTCTCCACAGAAGACATGTCCCAGTAAACTCGTATTTATACGGTAGTTGTGAGAGAGCGACAGAGAATCCATGAGTCACTCAAGTACGAAAAGGAAAAACGATAACAAACTTGTTTTCAGGAAATGAACCAGGATAAACTGATGGTAAATTTTACAAGGCTATGCCAGTCATGCCATTGAACAGGGGACCCCCGACTTCGAGATCAAGAGGAGAACATATGTAAGTTTGCATATCAGAGATTAATGAATGTTTATTCAATATAAAGTGTTTCAGTTATTTCCACAGTACTGAGAGGAAATGGGAGTGGAGGTGGCAGTTTAAACAGAACAGATAAGAGGCCATAAAAAACACTTCGTGCTCATCTATACGTTCTCACCTAGGAGATGACAGGACGTGAGGACACGACACTACCGTCCCGTCAGCTAGAGAGGGCAGTGTGGCATCAAATGATGATCTATTAATCTTTTTAATGAGAACCTTACAGTGTGGATGTCTTATCTTAAGAAAAGATAACACAAACATGCTAGTCTGGTCTGTCAATAATTGTCAGATTCCAGTAAGTGATTAAAGACTGTAAATACTGAGGTGCAATTGGACAGCTGGACTCCAACAAGTGATGGCTGATGTCCTTAAAGGCTCACATCCTTTCCCCCAATTGCCATTTTGCCCTTTCATCCTAATACAACTCCCTTAAGCTTTCCCGCTCTGTGTCTGTGACGTCCAGGGGTCCCAGAATAACGTCATTGTCCCTTGTAATCATCTGTCTCCTGCCTCACTGTCGTCCTGGGAAGAATGAGAAGGATTGATGTCTTTCTGGCCATCTGCTGCTCTCTCCCATCCTTTGCTCTCTCCTTCGCTCTTCTTTGAGCGGATTAAATGTCTTTAAATGTCATTGTGCGAGAAAATTTTGACTCTGCGTGGATGAAGGGATTTTGTTCGACCACCGGTCTTAATGCAAGAGCAAGACAGGATTTAAACGTGCTTCACGTTGACATTGACTCTTACACAAGAGGCATTAAAGCACAAACCACTCAAATAAGTTTAAAATAAATTGTTACGATTTTATTACGCACACCACAGACAGCAGCTGATGTGGTAGTGTGAATTCAGGGACAAGGGGACACCGTGAGGCGCTTCAGAGATACATTTATGGGGAAATGGATTAAAGTCTATCAGACATACATGAGTCAGACAAAAGACATCATAAACAACAGCATTTTTTTTTTCTATTTCGAGTGCAACACTAGATGATCATGATAATCAATAATAGCAAATGACAACTAAAATAACATCAAAGTAATTCTTAAATTGTAAAGGAAAAAAATATTGCTCTTTCCGAGGTTGTTCTTTCATAGATTAAAAGGCTCAAATGATTTCTTAGTTATGCTTTAAGTATCCATTTCATAAAAATAAAAATAAAAACACAACCAAACAATACAATTGTTGATGTACAGTAAGATTACAGAACCATATTGTCCATTGCTTATGATTTGGGAAATAATTGATGAGAAATTTGTGAGTTCATACTGAAATGTGAGATGCTTGATGGAAGATTTTGGTATCGTTATATACAATTTGAGACGAAGGATCTGTACTAGGCTCTTCTTTTTTCTGACTTCAGCAAAAGTCTCCAATTTCTCTCCATTTTATTTCATGGTAGAAAAAATTAAGATTCTCATATTTTATATTTCATTGTATTTGCACTACCGTTCAAAAGTTTGGAGTCTTTTAAGCAAGTCTTTTAAGCTCACAAAGGCTGCATTTATTTGTGAAACATTATTATAAATTAAAATAACTTTCTATTTTAATATATTTAATATAATATTTAATATATCTAACATTTTAATTTGTAACATGATCCTTCATAAATCACTCTAATATGATGATTTGCTGCTCAAGAAACATTTCCTATTATTATCATGCTGAAAACAGCTGTGTTGCTTAATATTTTTATCAAAACGTAATTTTTTGATGAACAGAAACATCAAAAGAACAGCATTTATTTGAAATAGTTATTTTCTAATTAATAAAAATATTCAATTCTTTTAAAACGACAACAACGTACAAACCCCAAACTTTTGAACAGTAGTACATTTATCTATAATTTAATAATAATTCATACAAATAATGTATAAATAATGTCATATTTAAAAGAAAGTAAATTTCAAATGATTTAAATAAATATAAAATGCTTTGGCAATTTGTACTAAAGCATCCCATGGCAATAAAGAAAAATTAAATTGAGAAAAAAACCCATCTAATTTGTGTTTTTTAATAGGCTGGATGTGAGTGGGAACTACGCTGACATTCATGAGAGTGGATGACTTGCACGATGACAATAACGTACTACGTCAGGTTTGTGTAAAAGCACTTGGCCTAGTGACTTTGAAGTGTACAAGCCTGACATCACTCCCACTAATCTAAACAGTGTTTTGGTAAATCTTTGCATGCAAATGACGTTCCCAGTATATGATTCACTTTTTTAAGACATGCGGAAACGAAAAGAACATGAGGGGTATGGGGAGAAACTTCCTTGTGTTACTCAACAGTTGCTTGTGACGTCCTTGTCACCGTCAAAACCCAACACTTCATAAAACGCAAGGTTTGGAACACTTTGGACTGTTTATAGTAACCAACTGCCTCGACTCATTTGACCTGCCTGTTGTCATTTCTTTGTTTATGTTGCACTGGAACAGTGAACAGAAGACGTCTAGGCTCTAAAAGTAAACTAAGGCAGCTCAAATGAGTCAATGCTCTCTTTTCCTTCATTGAGTAAGTCTGGGCTTTACAGTGCAGTACAGTTTTATAACCAGTATCCCAGTAGCCTATAAATTATATGACAGGGAAGTCAAAGACTAAATAAAATCAAGAGTGACACAGCACGTGCAATAAACGCTCAAAGCACTCGTCCGGTTTATTATTGAAATCCTGTAAAAGCAAATAACCAATAAAAGCAAATAAGCTGTAAGTTACAAACAATTGGTGTTGCTAGACTATAAAGCTGACACTAAGAAACATACTTGCCAGTGAACCCTCTATTCAATTATGTCACATTTCTCAAAAGCAGAACAAACACACATTACACGTAAGTCTTTGCCAAACATCAAAACACCAGCTTTCATCCAGCAAGGTGGGTGCTGAAATACAGAAGAAGTATTGTGAAAATGTGGTGAAGATTTGTCTGTTCCTGTTCAGGGCAGGTCACAAGGTGGGACGGCATGGCGTCTGTCGTACGCCGTGTCATCGCTTTCCTCTCCATCACTCGCCTCGTCCATCATTCTTTCTTTCTCCTCGTCCTCCTCAGTCTCGCTCCCTTTATCCCGCTCCCGTTCTCGCAGTCTCTCTCTCTCTCTTTCTCTGTCTCTTTCCCGGTTTCTGCCTCTCTCTCGGAAACCTCTGGGAAGTGTGGTAATCTGCAGGATATAAAGCGATGAGCGTCAGGGAACAGCATATCCTCAACAAAAACATCATAGTATAGGAATTACCTGTGCAGACTGACATGAATAGTTTACTCACTCTCATGTCTTTACAGACCACACTGTAAAAAATATTTGCATTTTTTTTTTAGAAAAATGTTCTGTTTATTGGTTACCTACATTATACAGAGACAAACTGTAAATGGTTTTACGCTGCTGTCAAAATACTGTAAAATGTATGGGTTTTGCAGGAACAACTGTGAAATATTGTATAATTGATGGTGTAAAACAGTAAAAGTACATTCCTAGTAGTCCCTGTGTGTTAGGTCAAATATCATTATATTTTTTTATAACTAATTTTGTTTACACCCAGCTTACTCTGATGGTGTTTTGTCTTTGTGTGTATGACCCCGTACACCAAGTATATACTAGCCTGGATGCCAGCTGAATTTAGCCCTGCCCACAACATTTGAGGTCGGGCAATTCGGTCCAACACTGAAACAACTCGATCCAAAAACTGTTCGGACCAATCAAATTGTCAGGGCGGGCTTTATACGATGATGGACAGATAACGCAACCAAAGGGCGCTTGGGTTGAATTCCTTCTAATCCTAAACGGAGAACTTGTTTGTGGGTTTACTATTTCTCTCAAAAATGATGATTGTGTCAGTAAATACTTTGTGAATCCTTAAATATTTTTTTTACAACATCGGCAAAGATCGTCACTCATCTTCTTCTACTTCTTCCAGTGTGCAGTTGAGATCTGTTGATAACAGTGCGTTAGTGATGTGTTGTTCATGAACGATTCATTCTTTCTGAACTAATCTTAAATATGACTCGGGAACAACGAGTTTTCTCAGAGAGTGGTTTGTTCATTTTGTGTTGACCGTGCATGCGCTACAGGCCATCGGTTCTGTACAGGATCTTCTGCATTCAGCCTATGGGGCTGTGAGAATCAATGACTCGAACCCGAAGACTCGAGAGCTGAACTAATCAATTCTGTTTTCGGGACTGCATGCATTGCTTATTGAGCTGTTACGGCCCAGATCAGACACTGATGACGGAACCAACGGCTCAAACCCAAAGACAGGAGAGGTGTACTATCTTTCCAGGGGACAGGCGTGATTAAATGGTTTGGCTGCAGTAGCTTATAACACATTTTTTATTCCATATGTGATCAATGTCAGTACTAGATGTGTTGGGGAATTTAACATGTGACATTTGAATTATATTCTGCTGAAATTAACGAAATGACTTGAAAAAAGATTTGTTCATTTTGCTGAACGAGATTCAAAGAGTCCGTAAAATGATCCGAACTTCCCACTACTATGCGTCGCTCAACATATGTCACTTACTCCGTTGCTCTAATTGGTTGTAGGTCTATTCCATTGAGGTCTTTCCTGGTTCGGTTGAAACACCCCAATAATCAAAGCCCAATTGAGCGGTATCAGACTCATATTCTGACTAGAATTGAGTACGACCACGTCAGGTTAAATATATACTATATATCCTTACAATTTCATGAACACCAATTCATCATGAGGCCTTCATTATACCACCTGTATTATTATAGCGGTTATCAGTACATTTTAAGAATTCTTTTCCAGTGTTTTATATATATATATATATATATATATATATATATATATATATATACAGTATTGTTCAAAATAATAGCAGTACAATGTGACTAACCAGAATAATCAAGGTTTTTAGTATATTTTTTTATTGCTACGTGGCAACCAAGTTACCAGTAGGTTCAGTAGATTCTCAGAAAACAAATGAGACCCAACATTCATGATATGCACGCTCTTAAGGCTGTGCAATTGGGCAATTAGTTGAATTAGTTGAAAGGTGTGTTCAAAAAATAGCAGTGTGGCATTCAATCACTGAGGTCATCAATTTTGTGAAGAAACAGGTGTGAATCAGGTGGCCCCTATTTAAGGATGAAGACAACACTTGTTGAACCTGCATTTGAAAGCTGAGGAAAATGGGTTGTTCAAGACATTGTTCAGAAGAACAGCGTACTTTGATTAAAAAGTTGATTGGAGAGGGGAAAACCTATAAAGAGGTGCAAAAAATGATAGGCTGTTCAGCTAAAATGATCTCCAATGCCTTAAAATGGAGAGCAAAACCAGAGAGACGTGGAAGAAAACGGAAGACAACCATCAAAATGGATAGAAGAATAACCAGAATGGCAAAGGCTCAGCCAATGATGACCTCCAGGATGATCAAAGACAGTCTGGAGTTACCTGTAAGTACTGTGACAGTTAGAAGACGTCTGTGTGAAGCTAATCTATTTTCAAGAATCCCCCGCAAAGTCCCTCTGTTAAAAAAAAGTCATGTGCAGAAGAGGTTACAATTTGCCAAAGAACACATCAACTGGCCTAAAGAGAAATGGAGGAACATTTTGTGGACTGATGAGAGTAAAATTGTTCTTTTTGGGTCCAAGGGCCACAGGCAGTTTGTGAGACGACCCCCAAACTCTGAATTCAAGCCACAGTACACAGTGAAGACAGTGAAGCATGGAGGTGCAAGCATCATGATATGGGCATGTTTCTCCTACTATGGTGTTGGGCCTATTTATCGCATACCAGGGATCATGGATCAGTTTGCATATGTTAAAATACTTGAAGAGGTCATGTTGCCCTATGCTGAAGAGGACATGCCCTTGAAATGGTTGTTTCAACAAGACAATGACCCAAAACACAATAGTAAACGGGCAAAGTCTTGGTTCCAAACCAACAAAATTAATGTTATGGAGTGGCCAGCCCAATCTCCAGACCTTAATCCAATTGAGAACTTGTGGGGTGATATCAAAAATGCTGTTTCTGAAGCAAAACCAAGAAATGTGAATGAATTGTGGAATGTTGTTAAAGAATCATGGAGTGGAATAACAGCTGAGAGGTGGCACAAGTTGGTTGACTCCATGCCACACAGATGTCAAGCAGTTTTAAAAAACTGTGGTCATACAACTAAATATTAGTTTAGTGATTCACAGGATTGCTAAATCCCAGAAAAAAAAAATGTTTGTACAAAATAGTTTGTACAGTCAAAGGTAGACACTGCTATTTTTTTGAACACACCCCTTTCAACTAATACCCCAATTGCACAGGCTTAAGAGCATGCATATCATGAATGTTGGGCCTCATTTGTTTTCTAAGAATCTACTGAACCTACTGGTAACTTGTTTGCCACGTAGCAATAAAAAATATACTAAAAACCTTGATTATTCTGGTTAGTCACATTGTACTGCTATTATTTTGAACAATACTGTATATATATATATATATATATATATATATATATATATATATATATATATATATATATATATATATATATATATATATAAATTTGCCAGCCACTGTCATTAATAATTTTCAAGAGAAAATGAATGGCCCCTAAAATATTTTATTGTATGAATATCTGAACATTCCATATATCAAAAAAAGTACAGAGCCTCATCTTTAAAAAAGAAAAAGAAATTCTAGCTTTTATCAACACTTGAATGTGGGTAAGTTTAATAAAAAAGCAATATTTTGAACAAAAACCTGAGAAAATTTTAGTTTTTTCCCCGAAGACAAGAAAAAGACTAAACTAAGCAATCCTTTTATTGCATGTTTCTGCTTCTTCTTCACCTGTGTTTTGATCTGGAGGTTCTGTACTCTTTCAGAAGATGCAAATAGCACCCACTACCATATAACAGTGAAAACATGAATTACTGGAAAATTCTGTCAATGGCGGGAAAGAGTTAAAGGGTAATTCACTGCTGGCAAAATGAGCTTTCAATAAAACTTGACTGCCTATAAAGTATAGAGGTGAATTTATTTTAAATAAATGCTACCTGAAAAGTGAAAACAGAGAAAACTGAGAAAAAAGACGGCTGTCACCCCTTTTTGCCAAATTGGTAGGAAAACTTCAACACTTATTGATGCACTGCCATTCAAGGCCACTCATACCGCTTACCAGAGTCAAACACCGCCTTGCTTTAGAAGGAAATACTTCTTAGCATCGTAATGGCATCGACTTTTATTGTTCCCGATCTGTCAGTTACTCCAAAAACCCAGACGCAAAACGTTCAAAAGGTTCATAAAGCATTCAAAACAAACCTCATGGATCAGTCCAATTTGTGAACAAATCATTCAAAGGTTTTGAGAACTGACAGGATCTGACTTTAAAAGAAAGATTTATTCACAGATTGGACAGCGTAACTCCCCTCATGAACAGTCCTAAACATGCCAAAAAGCGCTTGACAGTGAATAAAGACTTAGATCTCGTTCTGTTCCTTGCACAAAACAATTTCATTAGTTCAGAAAACTTGCCAATAAAGCACACAGGTTGTATGGATCACTTTTGTGGTAGGCTATATGGAAAATAAAAAGAGCGATTTTTATGTTCCAGAGAAGTCTGTCATGCAAGTTTGGAACAACATGAAAGGAAATTTCAATATCAGGTAAACTGCCCCTTTAAAACCAACAGTTTAAAGAAGTGTGTGGACATTTATTTCAGAACATCATACCTTAGTAAACTAAGAAGAAATCTTAAAATCTAAAAATAATTAAATAAATAATTGTATCTCCTCTAATAATTACAAAGACTTAAATCCTCACCTGGTTGTCGTAAGTGGGCAGGGCACAGTATCCAGGCTCTGTTCCGCGTAAAAGACGAGGGGAATGTGTTCGGAAAGGCCTTGGGGAGTGAGAGCACACAGAACGAGGGGAGGGCGAACGGATGGAGTGAGGTGACGGGGAGCGGACGGAACGGGGCGAGTGCGGGATGGAGTGCGATTGAGACTGTGAAGGTGTCAGAGACGGGGCGTGATGATTGAGCTTTGGGGGGCGCGGGGAGCGAGGGGGGAGTTCAGGTGGTTTGAGAGGATCTATAAGGTCTATTTCAGTGAGGAGAGGCGGAGGGGGGACAAACGCCTCATCTGATAGGGGGATGTCCCCGTCGATCACAGCGAGCTCTGTCCGTGATAGGTGGTCCACAATGCCTGCCCCGAAAGAGTCGCCCACCACATTAATGGAGGTGCGCATTCTGTCACTAAAGACACACAAAAGACAGCTCTAAACGCTGATACAGAACAGCTCAGGACAGCTGTTTATGTTCATGAAGACAGTTGATAATTAGTCAGGACTCCACACACGAAACCAGGACCGTCGGCAGGGGGATGTAAGCGACGGCCCTGTACGGAACGCAAACAGAGCTGTTTGAACTCACAGAAGCCAGTCGACAGCGACGAGCAGGCTGATGTCTTGAGTTGGAAGGCCCACAGCGGTCAAGATTAGCAACATGGTGACCAGACCTGCACTGGGAATGCTGGCCGCTCCCACACTGGCCAGAGTCGCTGTCATACTGCAAAGCAAAAAAGAGAGGGGATTATGATACTATAACGACAACTGAGACATTATAGCGCGGCTCAGACAGATATGATATATTATGAGGGAGTGAAAAGGATAAAAAAAGAAGAAGTAAAAGTTCAATGAAGCAAAGAAGGGAAAAAAAACTAAAGTAAAATGAAAATGGATTAGAAGAAGATGTTAGTTCATTTAAAGGAGAACATATGTGATGCAGCTGTAGCTGTAGGTTAAAGTTTTGTAACTGTATCACAATTATAGAGTATACAGTTCATGTAATAAAAAGAAATTATAATAACTGTAATAATAACCAGATTGTTTTGGAAAACAAAGGATTGTAAAGCCAAACGTGACTCATAAATCATGACCATTCAGGCTGTGTGAGAACAGTACAAAGAGACAACAAATTGCATTTTTGATCATGATTATATGAAATCAATTCTTATCTGAAAAAATAAAATAAAATACAAATTTGCAGTCATTATTTTTTTTCTTTTATATATAAACTGATCACAAGGAATAAGATATTGAACAAAACAAAATAAAATTATTGTAATAATTTCAGTAAAATAAAAATGACTACAAATTTGCAGTCATTAAAATGTGAATATGCCGCCCTAATCTTGTAAATATGGAAAATTACAAACTAAGAGCCCATTAATAGTAATTCTCTCCAAAGAGAAAGAGATTTTGCTGATGAAAGGGTTATTATTCTTTATTGCAGCCACAGCAGAAGCAGCCACAGTTTGTCTGGTTTCAGTTTCATAGTGCCATATTTCCTTACCTGACAGTAATAATCTGTCCTCCATCTAAGGCAATGTCATTCATCTGGGCAATGAAAATGGCAGCCACAGCCTCATAGAGTGCAGTCCCATCCATGTTTATGGTGGCTCCAATGGGCAGTACAAAACGGGTCACACGCTTATCAATATTTAGATTCTCCTCCAGACAACGGAATGTCACTGGCAATGTCCCAGCACTGAGAAAGAGAAAGTTATATATTTGTTAAAATTATAATTGTTATAATTGTTGAAAAACTGTACTGAGAATTTTTTTTTACTGAAAAACTGTATTTAAAAAAAAGAAGTTGATAGGATTGCATGCATATTCTGTGCCAAATTGACACTTGGTTTAACACTCAGAAAATGGTTTGGCTTAACAGATGTAATCCCACAAACACAGATTTATTCATAAACAACTCTCTGAAATATGTTTTCATAATTTCCCTTCCCTTCCATTTAGACTGATTAATCATTCTGGACTTCTATTCTGGAGAACATCAGAAAGTGTGTGTTTTATTTTGGCCAGATTAGGTCATGCGATATTTGACCAAATGTGACCTTTAACTTCAGTCTGTGCTGCCAGAATTCTTCAAACAACATTTTCCCATAAACACATAATGTGAATAGTCTGCTAGCTGTACCTGCTGGCTGTTCCCAGAGCAGTGATCCAAGCCTGGAAGATTCCAGAGTAAAACGTGAACGGGTTTTTCCGAGTCATGGCAAAGTATATGAATGGCAGGATGAGCCCGCCATGAATGATGAGCCCAACTATGACCGTGACCATGTACATGCCTAGCTGTCGTGCCACCACTTCCAGGTCACCAATGGCAGCAATTTTCCCACAGATGAGGGAGGCAATGCCAAATGGAGAGTACCTGAGGACAGACCAGTCGAGTTACTTGGAGATCAGTTATGGGTTTTAGCTGCTCTGTTTAGAGTTAGACTCTGAAGTGTGTTTTTTCTTATGTTGCTGAGCCATAATATTTGTCCTCTAATTTTGTTTTCTAGTGTTAATTGTAGAAAATAAAAAATACATTTTGACAGACATACAGACAGACAGATAAATGAATAAATGAATAAATTGTATTTGTGGCCAGTATTCTCTGTAGAGCTACTTTGGAACATTATTGTGAAAAGTGAAAATGTTTCTCTTCATATTTATTAGAATAATGTTATATTATTATATATGTAGGTTTTAATAACTTATTTTACCTTTAGTACAAAGACAATAGAAAAGCCAATCACACTTGTTTTTTTTTCTCACACAGTATTCACTCACCTAAAGGAGTATTAGGAACACCATACTAATACTGTGTTTGACCCCATTTCACCTTCAGAACTGCCTTAATTCTATGTAGCATTGATTCAACAAGGTGCTGAAAGCATTCTTTAGAAATCTTGCAGTTGATGGAGATTTGTGGGATACACATCCAGGGCACAAAGCTCCCATCCCACCACATCCCAAAGATGCTCTATTGGGTTGAGATCTGGTGACTGTGGGGGCCATTTTAGTACAGTGAACTCATTGTCATGTTCAAGAAACCAATTTGAAATGATTCGAGCTTTGTGACATGGTGCATTGTCCTGCTGGAAGTAGCTATCAGAGGATGGGTACATGGTGGTCATAAAGGGATGGACATAGTCAGAAACAATGCTCAGGTAGGCTGTGGCATTTAAACAATGCCCAATTGGCACTAAGGGGCCTAAAGTGTGCCAAGAAAACATCCCCCACACCATTACACCACCACCACCAGCCTGCACAGTGATAACAAGGCATGATGGATCCATGTTCTCATTCTGTTTACGCCAAATCTGACTCCACCATCTGAATGTCTCAACAGAAATCGAGACTCATCAGACCAGGCAATATTTTTCCAGTCTTCAACTGTCCAATTTTGATGAGCTTGTGCAAATTGTAGCCTCTTTTTCCTATTTGTAGTGGAGATGAGTGGTACCCGGTGGGGTCTTCTGCTGTTGTAGCCCATCCGCCTCAAGGTTGTGTGTGTTGTGGCTTCACAAATGCTTTGCTGCATACCTCGGTTGTAACGAGTGGTTATTTCAGTCAAAGTTGCTCTTCTATCAGTTTGAATCAGTCGGCCCATTCTCCTCTGACCTCTAGCATCAACAAGGCATTTTCGCCTACAGGACTGCCGCATACTGGATGTTTTTCCCTTTTCACACCATTCTTTGTAAACCCTAGAAATGGTTGTGTGTGAAAATCCCAGTAACTGAGCAGATCGTGAAATACTCAGACCGGCCTGTCTGGCACCAAGAACCATGCCACGCTCAAAATTGCTTAAATCACCTTTCTTTCCCATTCTGACATTCAGTTTGGAGTTCAGGAGATTGTCTTGACCAGGACCACACCCCTAAATGCATTGAAGCAACTGCCATGTGATTGGTTGATTAGATAATTGCATTAATGAGAAATTGAACAGGTGTTCCTAATAATCCTTTAGGTTAGTGTAAATGGATATCATTTATTTTTTAGGAAGAGAGTCTCACACAAGAGGATCATCATATTTACTCAATTTTGTGACCTGAGCGAATGAAATCATGAAATGTTACTTCTTATGTGGTCTGAATTTAATTAATCTAAATGCTAAGTATAAATATTTCACCATCTGTTATGGTAAGCAACAGATGATGTTTATTGTACCATTTGAACAGTTTACATACTATGAGCGGAAAACACAGGACACTGTTAGTTACAGATGGGTCGGTCTCAGGGCTGTCTTTGTTGTCATATGCTATTGTTTTGGGGTATTTACTTATTCTGTTTTCGTTCTTTTAATGATAAAAATGTATTAGAATATGAAATGAACATGTTCCTTCCCTCTGTCTCACTCCTTTTGTGCTGTAAAATGGCCTGTTAGATTTATGGATCAAGCCAAGCGTTTAATTTCTGCAGGCATGATTTATAAATTCAGCGCTGTGTCTGTTTTCAGCTATGTCTGTCTTTGCCAGTGTGTGGGTATCTGTCTGCGGTCTATGTGTCGGAGGATGTATTACATCCAGAATAAAACTCCCACATTTACTCATGGGAACACGATATGATTCTGCTCTCTATCAGATTCTTGTTCTGTTCTCTTCCTGACAAATTCCCCTCTCTCTTTCTTCCTTACACACAAAACTTTTTTTTTTTCAATTCTCTCAGACAGACAGATTTGAAGGGGGTGGTGAAACACTCAGTTTCAGCCAATCTCATGTCAATCTTGAGTACCTATAGAGTAGTATTGCACCCTTCATATCTCCGAAAAGTCTTCAGTTTTATTATATTTATAAAAGAAAGATACGCTGTTTTGAGTCTTTCTGGAAAAAAACGAGCGGCTGGAGGCGTACCGTGTGGGCGGAGCTAAAGAGCCACGAGTGTGCACAGCTACTGCATTGAGAGCGTCTGTGAAAGCTGTGACATCCTTAAACGTGGAAAAGAAAAGTTATCCCAAATAAACCATGGCTATCAATCAGATTCAACCATACATATGCAGCAGCGACTACAGCAGGATGTATCTATGTGGTATGTACTGTAATTTGCTTAGCGGCTTGTCAACATTTGTGTGTTTACTCGTGGTTTATGAGGACATGATTCCGTTTATAGACTATTGTATGCGACAAAACGTTAGCAGTTTTGCACGTCAGACTAGTGTTTACATAGAAAAACAATGGAATAGTAGCGCATTTGAATGAAGAAGTGCGCTTTGTGTGAACGCAAGTTTAATATGAAATAATTCATTTAGTTCAACACCTATAGTGGTCAGCTAAACAAATGTATTTAAACAAACACCATACATCGCATGCTCCATTGATGAATTAACTATACACGATCACGTTGTTTACTGATGTGTCCGCGACAATAGCCAACAATATCATGACATTTGAAGAAGTTTTACTCATTGCCTGCTTCCATTGCATGACCGTGAACCTTTATCGTTGGGACCGCTCCATCAAAAACACACTTGTTGACATTGTTAATTTCGTGAAGTCCTGTGACTACAGTACACAGGAAACTTTGAAACCTGGGAATCCAAGTCTTTAACAGTGTAAGAAACTCAGTATGCATGAAACAGCATTTCACCCACAAAACCTTTGACACTTCACTAGCCTGTTTTATTCCATGTCTTAGGAATCAAAATACGCAGAAAATAATTAGTGTTATTTATGACAGGATGGCCCTCAAAAATGGTTAAAACAACTTCATTTGTTTCACTTGCAATATATATAATATAATTGGATATAATTGGAAAACACTCAAAATAAATGCAGAATACTGACCACATGATCATGGACACCATCTTCATGATGATCTCATTAAGGATATTGAAGAAATCAGACATGAGTTTCCCCCTCTCTCCCATTTTCCCCATGCAGATACCAAACGTGATGAAGAACCCAATCAAACCTTACAAGTAAATCAAAATTACAATTAAAAACAATTCAATCAAATAGGAATCTATCTATTTTCTAACAATAATTTGTTACATTATTTGGTTTTCCAATAATGCAACTACGTTCACACTTGAAAAAACGCTTATATATTTTTTGGTACTTAAAATGACATTTATGCTGCATTTTCTTTTGTTTCAAATAGGCCTACAGAAAAACAGAATATCCTCTAACCTAAAACATTCATTCCCCACTTCATTTCCAGTTTCTTCCTATTTACAAGGATCGGTTCTGTTTGGTTCTGGACTGGCACAGCTACTTTTTTCAGCACCGTTTGAGCCTGAAAAATGAAGTAAGAAAAATATGATTTGTAAGCAAACAAACAAAACACTTTTAGATAGAATATTTTAGTCTAAATATATTATTATTAACATTTACCCATAACTTTAACAAGAAATTAATGTAAAAATGCTGTAAATGCTTTTAAAGCTGCCTTTTCTTATTTAAGGAGAAGTCCCTGCATGGCACATCACATTTGATTTTATCATATTTAAATAGTCTCTATCCTCCACAGTGTTGCGAAAACTATTTTAGTGTGGCGTTGCTCAATGAAAATGTGATGTGCAACACTCTCAAAGCAAACAAACTATTAGGAAAGAGCTCATGATTCAGGTGAATCCACTGTGAAATGGTGCATTTAGCGCACTGAAAACACATTAACTGGAAGGAACTCCTCAGATGAAAGCCTGGTTATTTGGACTCAATCTAATGTTCATCTTCTGCTGTGTAAGTATTCAAAAGCCTCCTGCATTACAGTAAATGGAAGAACATGTGCTTCTGCAATACTAAATATAAACTACAGTGTGAACATAAGATATCTTTTAATAATTTTTTTAAAAAGAGTGTCAGGCTTATGTCCTGTTTTTAATTTATACTGACTTTTAGGCCTAGTCCACACATACACAGTACGCAGAGTTTTTCCACATGAAAATGCAAAACATGCTATGAAGCGCTGTCAAGAGCTTCAATTCAACGAGTGCTAAACCCAACCGTAAAACCATGTTGGCCAATCAGAAGCCTGGAAAAAAGGTTATTGCTGGTTCTGGTTCAACAAGCCAAAATCTCTGGTTTCACTGTCCACATCATTGCAGGAGTTTTCAAAAAATTACAGTTTCAGTGTCCGGATAGTGCGTTTGCATGTGGACGAACAGCCAAACCACATAGGAAAAGCTGCGGTTTTGAAAATACCTGTGTTCGTGTGGACAGGGCCTTAGTTTGTATTACATAGTTTGTTCCTGTTTCCTTTGTTCCTGCTTCTTCTTGGTCTCCTGGGTTACTGATTGTGTCTCTGTTTGCTTCCATGCTTCCGGTGTCTAGTTTAGCTTCCCTTGTATATAGCCCTAAAGTTTCTGTAGTCTCTTGTCGGTTCCTGTCATTGTTTAATGTGTTGTATGCATTTGTATTAACCAAAGAATCCTTACTGTTTTGGTTATATGGATTCAAGATAATTTATCATTCTAAATTATTTGTGTGGGATTGCACAGCAACATGAAAGAAATTTACAAATGTTTCACAGTGTGAAAAATGTTGAAGGTGCAAAACAAATAGGCCTACATTTATTGTCTCCTAAAAGAAAGAATCGATTCTGAACTGCCGGAACAAGTCATCAGCAATCTCACTTCCGGTACATATGTAAATAGGTTTGTAACAAATTTACATAATGACAGCCTATGGTCTTCATTTGCTGCCTGCAAACAATATCTGCTTATTTAGTACTTTGACCTGCCCTCAAACACTGTAGTTGTAGCTGAGAAGTAACATGTCGACAACACAACGTTGCTACAACATGCCGAGAAGGCACTTTTTCCTGCTCTACATTCCACTTTTCACGCACTTCCAAAGGATGAGGGCTTGTGCTGGAATTGATGCAGTAAAAGCGACGCCATTTTTACTGTTCATATCACTGTGTATACAAGTGCAGAGGAAGCATCTGGAGTTGAAATTCAAATATGGCAATGTGCATTCCTTTTTTTTAAATGAGCTGTAAGCAGTAGACCAATCACAACAGATGGGCCATCTGACCAATTACAGCAGAGTAGCCTCTCGGAAAGGAGGAGTTTAATACCGACTCCTTTATCAAGCTGTTTCAGACACTGTGAGAAAAAAGGTGATGTGCAATGTATATTATGAGAAAATGTAAGTGTTTTTTAACCTTGGATCCATGTAAAACCTAGGAGACCTCCAAAACAAAATTAGGAACATTTAAAATAGCATAATAAAGGCACTTAAAAAGAGAAGAGAAAGTGATTGTTTGTTGTCCAAACTCTACACAAATTCCTCTGTCTCTTCTTAGAAGCTAAATTAGGCAGATGGAGAGGACAGGTTGTGTGAAATGTCCTCATGCTAAAAAAAAAAACATGAACAAACAATACAAAAAAACAACAACAACAGCTTTGAATCATTGGCTGCAGACAGCATGAAACCATCGATCAAATGGAATATGACCTAAGTTGAACTCGAACCCAGGTTCCCGTGAGCACAGCTCCTTACACATCACAAATCAACCCGCTACCCTCTGCGCCACTGTTCTGAAAGATTAACATTTTCCAAACGACAGAAAAACTAAAAGATAAATTGCTCATCAGAGACATACATTTTCAAAGCACAAACACTACGTTTACCTGTTGGAAACAGGCCTGGACAAGGTTCTCTGGGAAAAGGTTTCGGATCAGATCCAGAAAGGCATCCAGACTGCTGACCTCTTGGTTCTTGGGGGCAGAGTTGACCTGACCGGATCTGAGTTTTGGATTCCCAGGGTGTATGCTAAGCACCAGGATGACACCTAGAATAGCAGCGATTACTGTTGTGGACATGTAGTACACCATTGCTCTGGTGCCCATTCTTCCACTGGAGCGAGCATCCAGACCGGCCAGGCCTGCAAGCCAGGGAGAAGAAGAGAGAGATATTGTATCAAAGATATTCTTTTCTAGTGCTGTAGACACATCATTGACATTTAACAAGCAGAAAACAGAGCATGTGTCCGAGGCCTAACCTGTAATGAGACTGGAGATGATGAGGGGAAGGATGAGCATCTTCAGCATTCTCATCAGTACGTCTCCCGGAAAGGAAACCAGCATGAGACTGTTTGTGTCCAGATCAGGAACATAACGCAGCATCATGCCCATCACTGTGCCCGCTATTACACCTGTGAGAGTGTGGCAATTACACTGGTTATGTTCGGCCTGCTTATTAAAAGGTATATGGATTTCAGCATAGAATTCTAGGTTTTTCACACGCACGACTGCATAGCTGTCCTGCATCTGCAACATCTCAAACTACTGCTGTATAAACAATGTCACTACATGGGGCCAAAAAATTTGTGGAGGACTTGCTAGTTTGGTATTTGTCTGCGGTTTGATAGATGATCACAGTTATGAAACGACAGATAAGGTTTATACGAATGAAAGAGTAGATGAAAGCAAAAGATAAAGCCTAACTGAGATTAAAGCATCATACAATACATTTTTAAAATTACCCACAGTTTTTGGGTCCACTTATAAGTTTTGGGCCCAAAATATTCATATTTTATATTGCTTAATATTAATATATGAAGCTTAATATTCATTTTACATTTTCCTCTTTCCAGCTTCTATGTTAAAACGCACCCTTATTAAAATAATCTAATCTCTTCCAGTATATTATCAAGTGTTTAGTGATAGTACCGTCTTTCCTGCTTACCACCTCTCTGTGACTTGACTGGCTTTATGAGTTTATGACCACCAAATAGGCATCATTATCATAAACTGGCAAACTTCTCAGAACTTCTAAGGAAGGAGACACACTCACACGTCTGAAGTTGTATACAAACACTCCCACACATTCATGCACACACAAACACGTGCGCACCTAGCACAGTGAGAGCAAGAAGAAGGTTGCGTATAAACCAGCCGCATTGTTGGTTTGTGGTGTCTTTTAATTCTGCATGCACTCCATCGTCCATCTGCAATGCTGTACTTGTCTGGTTGCCCAAATGCTTATTCGACATTCTATCTGCAAGAGTCAAGAGAGAGAAAGTATGAAATGCCAAGGAAAATAAACAATGATCACTTAAACATCCTACTCATCACTCTCTTTCTTCAGTGAACTCTCGTGCAAAAGGTCAGGGGGTCAAGGTTTTGCTAGTTAGCATGACCCAGTTACTGGTTGATGGCATAATTACACAATTCTACAGCAAAAAAGTATTGGGTTACGAATGTAACCATGGTTCCCTGACAAGGGGAATGAGACACTGCGTCCTAGGACGCTATAGGTGAATTCTCCGGCATGACTGGTGTCTGAAGCACGTGTCAAAAACAAGACAATAACATTGGTCGGCGACAGCCTATGACGTCACTACTGGTGCGACTGGAGTATAAAAGGCCACCTGTGAAAAACATCATCCAATTCTTATTTGAAGGAAACATGGGCGTGCATGCCTGAAACATGGCAATGAGACGCAGTGTCTCGTTCCCCTAATCAGGGAACCAAGGTTACATTCATAACCCGAAACGTTCCTTTTTTATGTGAATAAAACAAAAATTGCCCACTCCGCCATGCTGAAGGAATGAGTGCCGTGTGGTTGACATAAGTCAATGATTCAACAAACCTAATCCTTAATCACAGTCCCCCGTCCTAAAAGGTACGCACCAGCAATCGTTGTTACTATTCCCTATAGGGCAAGAAACCAAGGCTACATATCATCAGGCAGCTTAGCTCAGGGACTGGTATTCAAAAAACATCTTAAAGGGATAGTTCACACAAAAATTTAAATGATCCCATAACTTACTCACCCTCAAGCCCTCCTAGGTGTACATGACTTTCTTCTTTCAGCCAAGCACAATCAGAGTTATATTAAAAAATATCCTGGCTCTACAAAGTTTTATAATAGGTGTAAATGGTAACATGGATTTTGAAGCCCAAAAAAGCTCATCCTTCCATCATAAAGGTTAAGCATATGGCTTAATGACATTGACCATATGGTTAATAAAGGCCTTCTGAAGTAAAGCGATGCGTTTTTGTAAGAAAAATATCCATATTTATAACTTTATAAACTATAATCTCTGGCTTCCGGTAACGACTGTCCAAAAGTTTATAAATATGTTAAAAATATTTGTTATAAATATATTAAAACTTTAATATATATTTTTACCTTAAAATAATATTTATTACTTCAAAGATTTTTTTCACAAAAACACATGGAGGAGAGGAGAGGAAATAAGAGGAGACCTAGCAACACTCAGAGGACCTATAAGAGCAGAGGCCTCAGCAGGATAACTCTCTAAAGTGAGAGGAAGCCTAGCAACAGCACCTTGAAAACAGTTAACTAAGGAGGCTCGAAAAAGAGCCTACAACCCAGTCCACGGAGATCTCAGGGTGGAGGCTTTAGCATAATGTCCCTCTATAGCAGGAGGAAGCCTAACTATGCTCTACCTTAAAAGACCTCCTCACCAGGCTATCCAACAACACACTCACAACCAGTATACTGCGCCAAACCAGGGCAGGGATATAAATAATAAAACTCTGCCAAACAACATCATAGGTTCAGCCCCAGGGCCTGATGTAAGCATGTGCTGGAAGCCTCTAACACACCCCACCTGACCTCAGTCAGAGTGGGTGGTGGGAAGGCGGCAGATGTTATTTGGCCTTTGCATCCCAAGAACGTTGAGAGTGTTTAATCTATATTACTTTACTCAAACCCTGTTTTCTTTTCCTGGCATCACACCTTCTCTGTGCACTCCTTCTCCTCATGTGAGGTATGGACTCCACTAGACCCCTGAAGGTGTGCTGTGGTATCTGGACCAAGATGTTAGCAGCAAATCCTTTAAGTCCTGTAAGTTGCGAGGTGGGGCCTCCATGGATCAGACTTGTTTGTTCAGCACATCCCACAGATGCTCGATTGGATTGAGATCTGGGGGATTTGGAGGCCAAGTCAACACCTCAAACTCGTTTTTTTTGTTGTGGCAGGGCGAACACATCAACAAAATGTTCACTTGCTGCATTATATATCCCATCCACTAACAGGTGCCGTGATGAAGAAATAATCTGTGTTATTCACTTCACCTGTCATAATGTTATGCCTGATCGGTGTATGATGTATTGCTCAAAGGGCAAAACTGGCATGTCTTTCTCTCTTTCTCCCGAAAGTCTGCCAGGTTTACCCAGAGATACCCCTCCGTAGCCAATATTGGAGCAATCGATCACAGCAGCAGTTTGATTCGAAGGCAAGATCTGTGGTGCGACGCAGTTCTGCTACCACCTCAGGGGGAGCCCCAGACCCTGGTCCAGTTCTTTCAGCAGATTGGCCTGGCATTGTGTGCATGGTATCCCCGGCCTGACCCACTCCTGCGTGCACTCTGTCATTTAAACGTGACACAGCAATTTGGTTGGCAAAGTGGGAGCCTTCAACGTCAATGACAACCCCAGTGAACGAGAGCTGGCCAGCGTCTCTTCAACTGGTGGCACTGACTTATATACGCAACCCCTCTACTCTTGCATAATTTGCATGCTAGAATGGATGAATGTGGGCCGAATATGGTTTCTTCCAAGATTTTTCCATCTCAGCCTGCAGATCTGGAAGAAAATTAAGGCTTACGAGATACTGTATAGATATCGCTCATTCTAGAGCTCACATGGCAGATCTAATCTGTCTGTGGTGCGGGACATAACCTCCAGCAACTAATGGATGTGGGGCAGGCAGGCTGTGAGAATTTAGAGACATCATCATCCTCAACAATTGTCTTTGAAGCCAGAAGTGCACTCGCTGCCGGATCAGAGGATGTGAGCGATAACACATCCTCATCCAGCAGGTCGCCCTCTTCAGCTACCAAAGAATGAGAAAGATCCATACCTTTCTCAAATTTCTCAGCGAGCTCCATCTGTGACCCCAAAGATCTCTGTTTCTCAGCCTCAGCAGGTCTTGATCCATGGGGTGCAGACGATTGTCCCAATTCCTTCGAGAAAAGGAACAAACGAGAGAGGAGTTTCTTTGTAGAGAAACTCTCGCAATTCTTGCATTTAGCCCCCTCGAAGACTGAGCGAGCAAGCTCCTAGCACCCACGCAAATCACGCACAGATCATGCGTATCATCAGTTGTCAGAAGGCGTTGACGCAGATGTACTCACTGCCTGAAATAAGAAAGAGGATGACGTGTACTACAGGCACCCTTTTATACTCTGGTCGCACCAGTAGTTACATCATAGGCTGTCGCGAAACCAATGTTATTGTCGTGTTTTGACTCGTGCTTCAGACACTGGTCTTGTTGTAAGCATTCCCTATTAGCATCCTAGGAAGCAGTGAGTTCCCATTTGAAAGGGAAAGCATAGACTTGGTCGGCGTCGTGTCATAGCTGGGGGTGTACCGTGGGGGCAGAGTCGGCATGGGGGAAAACAGTCCATTCCCCCACACTGGAAATGCATGGAGTTAACCCAGCATAGCCTTTTTAGAATCATGGGTCAGACTGTCAATACAGTATCTGTGACTGGAAAAACAACCCAACGCACTGGTCAGAGATGTCATTTTCTCGTCAAAATGCATCCTGCTCCAACAAATAATCTTTCGATGAAGACGTTTTTTCAGTGTTCCTGAATTTTAGAGTTTTAAAATTATCATAAAACTTGTCTTGTGCTATGAAATGTTTTTCAAAATGTATGCCGTGTGCAATGCAAAGAGCATCTGTTCATGTGTTTATTTGGGCTAGAATAGTAACATCAAATGAGGAGATTCTAATTTCAAACGTTAATTTACCGCAGTGAATGCCTCGTTTAACAAACATTTGTCAAAAGCCTAAAATCCAGTGATATATGAGCTGTTTGGCATCAATGACACGGGGTTAGATAAAGTTTAGACATCCGTCAGTTTTCTGTTGTCGTGCATGCATGTAGCTTTATCTATTTATCAATATTATTGTACTAAATTCCTTATATGGGTAGCATTTCTATGTGTATTACGTATTTGTGCACGTACTGCGTGCTGACGGCAGTTCTGTTATCGCGTCTTTGTTTACTTTCAGTTTTGTTTCTGCCGCCGTCTTCAATGAGTGATAAATGTGCGTACATGAATGTAAGTTCATTCATCTTTGTATTTATCTGTTATGTCGCGATATATTAACCCTTTCATGTCGTGACAGTATATCCGATCGTTACGACTTTGATCATATCGTGATTTAATGTGTCTGAGGCGAGTGATGCACAGTGTAATGCATGTGTGTATCTTTAGCGCCATTTAACGTGCTGGAGATAATACTAACGTATATAGATGATGTATACTGAGGTAAATGTTTATGTTACTGTATGCAGACCGATTCTGATATATAATTTATTTGTTTATTGCAGACTAAACCACACTTTATCACTTCTGTTTCCTAATGGCTGTATGTTCAAGATGTGAATGGTCATACTGACGAGATATAAATAAGTCAAACGATCTTCTGTCTCCTGTCACACTTCTTGCCGGAGTTCCGTAGTGGACTAGCACTCCACCTAACTTCAGAATACTTTTGTTAGTACAGCCATGCACAAATTAATTAGTTCAGCGTACATTTTACAAAGCAAATTTGGAGTTGACATGTTAGTGTCACAATACTATTCTCAAATTACTGACAACAGCCAAGTTTTTTGTGCTTTTTTATAGCAACCTTCTTCATAGAAAGACTGGATAATTTATGAAGTAGGCTTTATGTCGTGTAATATTTGAGGGAGCAGCATGCATTCTGACTAGAAAATGTCTTCAAGCGTCGTACATGCAATGCGACTATATCAGCTTGTAAGCTCGAAGCACAAACATGAGCCCAGCCCTTGCCATCATGAAATAAAGAAGACATTTTAATATTTTGTACATTAATAACCTCATGCACTATACTGCTTTAATGATAAGTTGACTGTGTTTTTGACGCAGTTCGAGTCCCGTGACAAACTTATGACTATATTAGCATTTTTGTTAAACAAACTTTTTGCGATTGCAGTAATTAAATCTCTTATGTTTCTATATTTACAATAATACGTTGTAATGCATCATTGTGTAGTGCAAATGTTTAATTGTAACGGAAGTATTGCACAGGCTTTCGGAATTGACGAACGGGTCCATCTGTTATTCGGCAGTATAAAACTTCAGATTTAAATTATTAGAGGAGCAAAAAGCCACACAGCAACTTTTCAGCATTGCACCAAGCAAAAATCAATCGTAATCATTACAAAATGTAAAGATAAAGCATCTAACATGGTCTATGCGCATTCATTCAAATGGGTTGTTTTCCCCCATGGCAAAAACAAATATGATGTTGTGGCCGTTCCCAGTAATGTCGACCAAGTCAATGGCTGCATCCGAAACCTGGAAAATGCTGCCTTCGGTGGACACATTTCAAGGCAGGAAGGCATCATTTCAAGGCAGGAAGGCATCAAGGCACTTCTGAATCTAATGTTAACTTCACTTCCTGTCCCTGAGAGACCTTTATCTGATCGATTTTTGAAGGCAGCATACATGTATCCTTCACTGCCTTTGATTTCCCAAAATCCTGTGCTTTCCATTTTGTGACAGATGAGCTGCGAAAAAAAGATGGAGTAAGAAAGTTGCATTCGCTGTTCAGTTTATGTGTAGATGTTTCTTTTTTTACCAACATTTTCCACTTCTGATGTCATTTCTACCGAGAAATTAATAATGTAGTAATTCAATATTTATTTAGTTCTCACCAAAGCACTCTCTATTTTGCTGAAGATCATTAAACCGTTACACTGCCTAAGAAGTCTGTCCGAAATTAGTTTCGTGAGGTGCCTTCATGCACAAACGCTGCCTTACAAGCCATTGTCTGATAAGCCAGCGAGGCAACGAGTCAGCTGCCTAGGTTTTCGGGCACAGCCCGACTTTTTGCAACACATAAAATACCATTCAAAGTTTGAGTCTGTAAGTTTTTTTTTTTTTTTTTAATCGCTTATGCTCATCAAGAATGCATTTGTTTGGTCAAAGTAAAAACAGTAATATTGTAACATATTATTAACACAACTTAAAATAACTGTTGTGCCTTAGTATACATTATTATCAGTATTGAAAAAACAGTTGTGCTGCTAAATATTTCTGTGGAAACTGATCATTTTTATTCAGCATTTCATTGTGGAATTGAACGTTCAAAAGGACAGAATTTATTTTAAAAATAAACCTTTTGTATCAAGATGTAAAGGTCTTTACTGTCACTTTTGATCAATTAAATGCCGGTTGCTATAAAAATATAAATTTCTTTAAAAAAAAAAAAAATCATAATATTACTGACCCCAAATTGGATTGGTAGAGTGTGTTAAACATATTTTGTTACACATATGGTACACCAGTAATGGAGAACTCTCAAAATCATGGAAATATATGTATATGTTATGCATGTATGTGTATGTATGCATGTGTAATCTGGTGCCAGATTATCAAAAGAAAATAGCTTGACTGTATATTTATGAAAATATATAATTTAAAAACATTCATTCTTATATCACATAACTGATCATAATCTGTAGCTAAAATGGTCAAACTAAATTTTCCGTTTAAATCTTTTCAGTTGACTGGTAGCTTATCATATCTCTGACTGGTCAAGAAGCTTTTTAATTTGCTAAAAACAAGTCCTCACAATGAAGCGCTCAGTGATTTCAATCAGGCCTTGAAGATGGTGAATGTCATCTTGCACAACACAGACGGAAGCTGATTAACGGCCATTACGATGAATGGGATTGCTAACAGTTTTCTTTAAGTCTTTCTCCAGTTACTTAAAATTGTTCTCCACAAACACTAATGCAATGACGAATTACAAATAAAAATATCTTTTTTATACATTCTTTTTTTATAATATTCTTTTTTATACCCAATACACCAAGCTCTCTTTCTATCATGCTGATGAACAGTGGTTACGAAAAAACAATTTACCACAATGACAACAAACTAGTCGTATTAGAGATGTCTGCAACTGATGAATTGTGTTGAATTGATATCTGTGACTGGATGAGATTAACAACCTTACAAGGATTAGTCACAAATGTTTCACCTCAGCAACATAGGCAAATATTACAGCTGGAGTGTGATGATCAGTTCATGAAATTGCATCTGAAAGCCTCGAACGACCCACTGCTGTGTTTACGTGAGCATGCCGACACATAACACACCACATTACCATAATTGGCCATAATTATTTTCATTTATCGCTGTCTGTGCTCATGACACTAGAGGCCAATGCATTGCACAGCCTCATTTGACTGTCCAACAGCTTATAGGCTTTAAATTATTGATTCACGACTGTCTATGACCAACTCTATTTAGTGGCAATTTAAAGTGCATAAATTAATAAACAAACAGTTTATTAAAAACTTCCCAGGACATCTGCACCACACATGTCGCTTTTTCTCATCCACATCAAGCAGTGGGCAATTCTGCGATCCATATGATCGCCTGAAACAGTCAAGCAAGAGATGTTCACCTCCTCATGTCTTGTGCAACTTACAGCTGTTTTTCCTAAGGCTTAGCATCTTTTATAAAGATAAATCGAATGATGCCGAAATGGAGGCCTTCTTCGGTTTGGAAGGCACTGAGATCACTGATCGCAAAGAAACAAAACCACAAAGCCTCACAGGAACATTTTAACCCCCTTTAAATCTTTTAATCTTCTAAACTGCTACTTTTCAAGCATTCTCTTAAATGCACATACAGACACACCCATAAACACACCATAACTCCTGCTCATTTACAATACCATATGACTGCCAAGTGAGGCCAATAAAGATTTCTTCAACCTCAACCCATTATAAACATCTGCATGACGCTGGACACTGACTGAAGTAAGAGAAACTGGTTGAGTAATGACACATAAACACACATGCTCAGAAGAAAGCAAGAGCTGAAAGACAGAGTGAAATTTATATTTGCATCATCGATTGCAAATATAAACGATTGCATCATCGTGAAAAATTATTCTTGTCTCTTTTATCTTAAAATGATTAGACGAGAGAAATACTCACCCGATTTCGCCGTCTTGGCCTTTTTGCCCATTTTGTTCAGGCTGTTTTTTGGTGCTGTGTGGTTTTTACTCTTTGACATCCATTTCTCGTTCTTTCTCTGGATGTTCCCTGTCCTGTTCATCTGTTTGTTCTTCATCTCAGATTTAAACTAAAACAACAGTTGCTGCTCAGACATAAAGACGGATTGGCAGCAATGCAGAATTTTTTTTTTTTTTTTTGGAGGGGGAGGGAGGAAAGTCATTTGCCAAGTTTCAATTGCACATACATAATCCTCTGTGAAGCCTCATGGAAGAGAGAGAGAGTGAGAAAGAGAGCTTATGACCCATGATTCTGCATCCCTTTTTACAATACCTCATAATTTCCCCTGAACTGTTCAGATAAACCTGTTTTCACGAAGGTCTTCACATTCAAACACAGGCATCAACATGCCAGAACTGCACCTACAAAAATGAAGTGCTGCTACATTCGGCTAATCCCTTTTTTCTTTCTTTTTTTTGGATGTAACAGGTTGTAACTGAATACATCATTTTCAGGCACACCATTGGTGGGAGGTCACAGGTTTAAAGAAGGCCAGGATGTAAGTGAATCATTGCTGTGCAATGACAGTCAAAAAGTAAATCACAAAGACATCAGAAGAATTCAAGAAAAGACAAAGAACCCGTTATTCTTTCTAACAATGAAACGCACAATTTCTTGTGATCCTAAGCCATACTGCAAGATCGACCACTGTCACAATGCATCCCTCCCCCGAAAAAGCATGTGAAGGTTTTTCTCCTCCACCAATCCTGACTGATTTATGAATAAGTACTCAGAAAGGATTGGCCAACTAAATATAAAAGCTTTGGCTGTCAGTCAGAAGATGACATTAAAGGGATAGTTCTTATTTTGCATTACAACAAAGTCATATAGGTTTGGAACCACATGAGGGTAAATGAGTAAATGAGGGCATCTTTTTTATTTTGTGGGCAACTATCCCTTTAAAACATGCCATTTTATGCCAGCGATTAGAACTGATCCTATAGATGGACCATGTACAGACTCCTAATAAAGAAAGACAATGTGGTATACAGAAACAACTGGTTGTAATTTCCATTAGTATTTTGTGCAAAATGTAATTTGGGATAATTCATTCATTCCTTATCTGAATGCACAGATAGAGTATGTAAGGGATAATATGCAATCAGAAAATTATTGTAAAAATATAAAATAACAATCAGGTCCCAGAAGCAGAGCCCTTTATTATAATCATTAAATATGATTAAATATGAAGATGAAATACTGATTTTCAGAGTTTCAATTGTTCTTTACTTTTACCTATATAAAAACTGTCCTTTACAACATACAAATCAATAGGCCAACAACAAGACAAACAATGCAACAAATACAAATAATTATATAAATACTGAAGTCCTCTTACAATCGAATAGACACAAGATGGCACCATTCTTTGGATGGAGTCCACAGTGAGAGACATTAAAGTCCGATATACCGATTTGCCACGGTGACCACTGAATTCTACAACTGACCAATCAGAATTAAGTATTCCAAAGAGCTGTGTAAAAATAAAATGAACATTAATGTGTGTTAAGCAAGGACCTTCTGTGAAGGTCAGCGCAGAGGTGTCTGGGTTTGTCTGTAATTGATTCAAACAATAGTTTTGGGGGTGCAAAGTATTTCTTCATTTTACTTTTAACCAAAACCCATTGCAACTCAGTTTTATCATTTCCAGTGAGCAACATCAAACCTTAAGAAAACAGAATTAAGTCTTAACTTGCTGGTTGCTTCCACATCCTGAGGCAAGGACTATGTAGCCTACTCTGCATTAGACACTATTTATTTCCTCCACTTACTGACACTTGACGAACATTACCTGAAATCAATCCTCAAACAAGCAAACAAACAAATGCATGAGGCTTAGCCTAGCTAAACTGCTGGACTTTAGCCATTACAAACAGAACAGGTTCGATTTACACTGGCAAGCTCTTTATGACAGAACAGGATGCTCAGGAATGGAATGGATGAAACGATTAGCCAGAGGCAAAACTACAGCTTACCAAAAAAACACAAAACACAATCTGGGTCAGCCTCCTTTTATATCACACAGTGTGGAAAGGAAATATTCTGGCTGGGGGTGTTAATCAGAGTGCCAAAAAAAAATTCAGAGATGGAGAGATAGGCCAACCACTCTCACTCCTTCAGTCAGAGGACTTGAAGTTGTGGACAAACCCAAATCCCTGGAAGAGAGAACGGCTTGGGGGAATCCCTTTAGAAAGCTAGCCAAGAATCACAATAAGCATTAAGAAGTGAGAAAGAGATTAGTGAGATGGAGCTAAACCTTGACCAAGCCTGGTTTAAGATGGTCCAGCTAGTGTCAGATGACAAGTGTTTAAAGCCCTTATTAAAACCATCCAAACAAACCAGACTGGGACACCTGCTATTACCACCTTAGGCTTTCAGCAGGTACACTGGAGGAGATAAGAATGCCTTTCTTGTGGTTTGGCTGCCCTTATTTGCAGGATTGTCAGTGAAGGTGTGGAAAATTGCTATTTCAAACAAACAAGACAGCTATTAGGTTATGCAACAAGTATACCGTGAACAACCACATTGTCGTCACATTGCAGATAAAAGCTAAAGCTAAACCGGAGAACTATTGAAGAGCTATGACCGTTTCAAGATAAATGTTTGCTTGGTTAAGACTGATTTTTGTATTTTTTTTATATGTATATATTTTATAATTTATTGATCACTCGTAGTATAATAACAAAGTAAATTTAAAGTAGGTGGGTTATTATGATTTTTGTGAGGATGAGGGGAGTCATGTTTTATCTGGACCATCAGAATCACCATTGATTTTAAGGTTACCCACCTCCGAAATATCAATGAATCACTGATTCAAGAGTATGTGTTCAGAAGTCTGATTGTGTGGTCAGTGTGTGTGAGGATTATTTTCTGAGGTTGATTGTTTGGTGTGGGCTTTGCAAAGGGATAGAGATATAATCCCATAACTCCCTGCCTCAGTGAGAAAATGGAAGCAGCACAGTGACGGACTGGACACCACAGCTGTTTTCAACCTCACTCATGAACTACACCCAACCATATATAATCTCATTAACCCATAGCAAATACATTTCAGATTTATATATATATATATATATAATATTAAATATTATTCCCTAGGAACCAAACTTTTCTATCATTCTATATTATTTTTGTTACAGCAGATAATGACATAATGTACATTTCAGCTATCCACTGCAATAAATTATTCTCTTAATCAGTATTTTCAGCTTGCTTTGAAGTATCCTCGTTGCATCTATGTATTTGGCAGATGTTTATATCAAAAAGCATCCGCATTCAAGGTATGGTTTATCCGTTCATGCAATCCCTGGCCTTATTGTAAATGCCATACTCTGCTGCTTGTGCTGCAGGAATACTAAGCAGCCTTAAAACTATCAATTCAACTGAGAAGCAAAAGGAGAAGTTCAGTTCAGTTCATTTTTTTCTTTTCTTTTTTAGCATTTATTAGAGCATAATCTTTGCTGAGTTTTGTTAAAATTTTCTAATGGGATAAGAAAAAGAAACTTTATTCAATAGATATTCTGTTAAACATAGTATGCAATTATTATTGCTTAAGTATCATTTATCTTATTTTAATGATGTTTTGATATTTTAAATAGAAAAAATAATTGCCTAAGAATTAAATATTGCCCAAGAATTTTTATTGTAGTCTACAAATCAAATGAGTCTGTGCATGCTAAACTCTACAAACATATTCACTTTTAAGACAACATATTCACACTTTTAAGACAACTTGCACAAGCCATCTACTCTCATCAATTTTTTTCCAGAACATGAGCATATACATCATAATATGTGACCCTGGACAGTCATATGGGTCAAATTGAGATTTAAACGTCATCTGAAAGATGAATAAATAAGCTTTCCATTGATCTGTGGTTTGTTAGGATAAGGCAATATTGGGCCGAGATGCAACTTTGAAAATCTGGAATCTGAGGGGGCAAAAATAAAATCTAAATATTAAGAAAACCGCCTTTAAAGTTGTCCAAATTAAGTCATTAGCAATGCATATTACTAATAATAGTATTTGTTATATATATTTATGGTAGGAAATTTGCTAAATATATTCATGGAACATGATCTTTACTTAATATCCTAATGGTTTTTGGCATAAAAGAAAAATGGACAAATTTGACAATGTAATGTTGGCTATTGCCACAAATATAGCCGTGTGACTTATGACTGGTTTTGTGTTCCATGGTCACATATGTTTAGAAAACTGATGTAAAATAATCAGTGTTACAGTGAAGTAAGAATTTTCTCTTCTTTTGAAAGGGTGATCGAGCACATCTGAACATGCAGGTATCTGTGTTTAAGTCCATCTGGGGCCTTATTCTTTTGCATGTGCATGTTCAGTCATCTTCGCTTAACCACACACACACACACAGACACACACACACACGTCTGGTGCGCTATCCTTCTGTGGACTTTCCATAGGCGTAATGGTTTTTATACTGTAAAAACCATAAATGTTATCCCCCTACACTGCCCCTGCCCCTAAACCTACCCATCACAGGAGACATTCTGCATTTTTACTTTTTCATAAAAACATTTTAAAAAAATTAGATTTATAAGCTTTTGTGTCCGTGGGGACCTCAATTTAGGTCCCCACGGTGACACGAGTCCCCATGAGTCTGTGTGCAGTCAGGTTGAAGTCCCCACCAGGCTAGAAAAACATGTACACACACACACACACACACACGCGCACACACACACACACACACACACACACACACACACACACACACACACATGTTGTGTTTCCATGTTTTATGGGGACATTCCATAGGCGTAATGCATTTTATACTGTACAAACCGTATTTTCTATCCCCCTACACTGCCCCTGCCCCTAAACCTACCCATCACAGGAGACATGCTGCATTTTTACATTTTCAAAAAACATCACTTAGTGTGATTTATAAGATGTTTTCCTCATGGGGACCAAAAAATGTCCCCACAAGGACAAGGATTTTGGATATTGCCATCTTTGTGGGGACATTTTGTCCCCATACCGTAGGGATTACCAGTCCACACACACACACACACACACACACACACACACACACACACACACACACACACTCGCATCCCCTCCCCCTTACCCTCTATCTCTGACTATAATCTGAGTGTATTAATCTGTTGTTTGAACTCCTTAAGCACAGACTGTCTATCACATCTGCTCGCCTCACCCTGCTAAAGCTTTGCTATTTATAAATCCTCAATTCCCCCTCTCTCTGTCTTTCTCTGTTTCTCTCCTGCAAGTTTTTCCCTAACCGAACCTCGCAGGAACCCTCATTTTACCTTCCTAAATCCCTGTAAATCTGTCCTTAAACTCCATGTCTGCAGAACCAACTCTTTTGTTATTTCATTTCTGAAGCCACCCAGGTCTCTACTCATTGAGATAAATGATCTCTCACCGATATGTGAGCCAATCTAGTGATATCCACGACTGATTGACTCCTGTTTGAAAAGTGCCATCCAACATATGACACTTCACACTAATACTCTCAAAGTATGTCCGACAAGGGTCATTTGTTATGTGCTGTAAAGTTTGCAGCAATGACATGTAACAACACTGACTAAAATGCACACTCAAAAAAATCTTGGACGAACAATGATATGGTTATGTGCAAGAACTCACATAGAGAAATTTTTGTCCACTATACAGTGTTTGAGCATTTCATAACATTTCACAAGCCCGATTAAATGAAGCAGTGTGAACAAATATCTCAATTTTTATGGCATTTTGATTAAGGTTAAGGACAAGTTTAAACAGAAACAAGAACAGTGATGTGCAGTTGTTCATATTCCTACCTGTGCTGTTGTGCCGTCTCCCATCCAACAAGATTGAGGCATTAGGAAAGACACATGTGGAAAGAATGGACAGAGGGTTAGAAAGAGAGATGGAGTGAGAGAGTTAGAGAGAGAGAGAGAGAGAGAGAGAGAGAGAGAGAGAGAGAGAGAGAGAGAGAGAGAGAGAGAGAGAGAGAGAGTCAAAATCTTTGCGTCATCTGAGAAAATTCTCAGATTAATAAAACAGTTTGATTCCCTGAGCCTGCTTGCTTTCGCGGTCTCGCTCTTTCGCTCTCACTCTTTTCCTAATTTTCTCTCTAACATATTCTCACTATCCCAGTCAAATATACTTTATTAATCATCCGGTTAATTTTGTTACTTTGTCAGCTGTGTCTGCTTTCACCAACTAATACAATTCATTTGCATTAATTTATTTATACAGGGCCTGATGACAGACAAACAGATAGATAGGTAACACTTTAGAATACTGTTCCATCATTAATGAATAACTGCAGGAACAAATGAGAAATGCACTATTTTTATAGGGTTATAGGTTTTGGATAGTAATTACTTCTGATGAATTTGGTAACACTTGAGTCATTATAGTGGGTTACCATGAACTTTTCTTTAGAATACTGATCCAAATAATTAGTAATCCCTTTAGAAGGAAGTTGTAAGACTTGAGTCATTATAGTGGGTTACCATGAACTTTACTATAGAATTAATTATACATTATGCTTTACTCAAATGAATTATGAACCTGCCTATATATAGTAGTTCTTATAGTCCTCTGGGAGGTATGCAAAATAGTAGTTATTGATTGTAATAGTGCCAGATTCAAAAAGCACTATTACTTACTAATCTGTTAATCAGAGTTTCTTGTTAATTAAAAGTAATTACTATGTTAATAGTGTATTACTCATTTATTCCTGTGTAGTTATCCATTAATGATGGAACAGTATTCTTACATTTTACAGACAGACAGACAGACAGACAGACAGATAAATAGATAGATAGATAGATAGATAGATAGATAGATAGATAGATAGATAGATAGATAGATAGATCGATAGATCGATAGATAGATAGATAGATAGATAGATAGATAGATAGATAGATAGATAGATAGATAGATAGATAGATAGATAGATAGATAGATAGATAGATAGATAGATAGATAGATAGATAGATAGATAGATAGATAGATAGATAGATAGATAGATAAACACTGCCATATATGCAAGGTATCAGCATTTATGGGGAAATGAAAATGATGAAAGAGGGAGAAAACTGTGGAATTCTGAATAATCTATGATCTAGGACACATTTCATCTCAATGGGTCCCACTTCTACCCACTGGATGGCGATGTGGCTCTGTTTCCACTTATATATATGATGCAAAGCAAGGCGGGGCTTA
This sequence comes from Gobiocypris rarus, assembly GCA_023029165.1. Lineage (NCBI taxonomy): Eukaryota > Metazoa > Chordata > Actinopteri > Cypriniformes > Gobionidae > Gobiocypris > Gobiocypris rarus. Next base: position 23,056,892 of record CM040934.1, on the reverse strand, counting down.
GTACAGGTATTTGCATATCAGGAATCACTTCACATGCCTCACTACTTAGTCATAGGAAAGTGAAATATTTAGTAACTGTCATCTCCTGTAACCTTAAGTCTTTACTTTTATTGCTGCGTTTGGCTGCTGAGAACTTTATATAAATATGTGGTGATTGATGTATCTTTCAGATTCACAACAATGGCATGATAATACTAAACACAGACTCATTAGATTTCCACTGCTGAGAAGTGTAAGTGCTCTCCTAAATCATTACTTGCACTGACTACCGACTCTGCCCTAAAGGCTTTAATCAGTAGCAAACCAAACTCTTTTAAGATCCAACCACTCACCTCACATTATTTGATGTGGAAAGAATGGGCACTCTGTGCGCCAAACTGTATCAAAACAAACATTGATGCAGGTTTTGCCCATATAAATATATATACAGTATTGTTCAAAATAATAGCAGTACAATGTGACTAACCAGAATAATCAAGGTTTTTAGTATATTTTTTATTGCTACGTGGCAAACAAGTTACCAGTAGGTTCAGTAGATTCTCAGAAAACAAACAAGACCCAGCATTCATGATATGCACGCTCTTAAGGCTGTGCAATTGGGCAATTAGTTGAAAGGGTGTGTTCAAAAAATAGCAGTGTCTACCTTTGACTGTACAAACTCAAAACTATTTTGTACAAACATTTTTTTTTCTGGGATTTAGCAATCCTGTGAATCACTAAACTAATATTTAGTTGTATGACCACAGTTTTTTAAAACTGCTTGACATCTGTGTGGCATGGAGTCAACCAACTTGTGCCACCTCTCAGCTGTTATTCCACTCCATGATTCTTTAACAACATTCCACAATTCATTCACATTTCTTGTTTTTGCTTCAGAAACAGCATTTTGATATCACCCCACAAGTTCTCAATTGGATTAAGGTCTGGAGATTGGGCTGGCCACTCCATAACATTAATTTTGTTGGTTTGGAACCAAGACTTTGCCCGTTTACTAGTGTGTTTTGGGTCATTGTCTTGTTGAAACAACCATTTCAAGGGCATGTCCTCTTCAGCATAGGGCAACATGACCTCTTCAAGTATTTTAACATATGCAAACTGATCCATGATCCCTGGTATGCGATAAATAGGCCCAACACCATAGTAGGAGAAACATGCCCATATCATGATGCTTGCACCTCCATGCTTCACTGTCTTCACTGTGTACTGTGGCTTGAATTCAGAGTTTGGGGTCGTCTCACAAACTGCCTGTGGCCCTTGGACCCAAAAAGAACAATTTTACTCTCATCAGTCCACAAAATGTTCCTCCATTTCTCTTTAGGCCAGTTGATGTGTTCTTTGGCAAATTGTAACCTCTTCTGCACATGCCTTTTTTTAACAGAGGGACTTTGCGGGATTCTTGAAAATAGATTAGCTTCACACAGACGTCTTCTAACTGTCACAGTACTTACAGGTAACTCCAGACCGTCTTTGATCATCCTGGAGGTGATCATTGGCTGAGCCTTTGCCATTCTGGTTATTCTTCAATCCATTTTGATGGTTGTCTTCCGTTTTCTTCCACGTCTCTCTGGTTTTGCTCTCCATTTTAAGGCATTGGAGATCATTTTAGTTGAACAGCCTATAATTTTTTGCACCTCTTTATAGGTTTTCCCCTCTCCAATCAACTTTTTAATCAAAGTACGCTGTTCTTCTGAACAATGTCTTGAACGACCCATTTTCCTCAGCTTTCAAATGCATGTTCAACAAGTGTTGTCTTCATCCTTAAATAGGGGCCACCTGATTCACAACTGTTTCTTCACAAAATTGATGACCTCAGTGATTGAATGCCACACTGCTATTTTTTTGAACACACCCATTTCAACTAATTCAACTAATACCCCAATTGCACAGCCTTAAGAGCGTGCATATCATGAATGCTGGGTCTCATTTGTTTTCTGAGAATCTACTGAACCTACTGGTAACTTGTTTGCCACGTAGCAATAATAAAATAAATACTATAAATAAAATAATATACTAAAAACCTTGATTATTCTGGTTAGTCACATTGTACTGCTATTATTTTGAACAATACTGTATATATATATATTGATGTCGATGTCTTTTAGATGTTTTTTTTATTACATATTTGCAGTATATTATTAGATCTGTCCTGTCGCCACAGAACTCTGAGGAAAAGGAATACTATACTGTAATGTTAAATGACCCATTACGGAGTCAGCTGGCTTTCTGTGTCCAAAGGGTAAGATAATGTAATAATACTAGGTTATAGTGTTTCTCAGTGTCTCAGTAATCCACCTCTTTTAAACACTTGGCTTTTAAAGGAATACTTCACCCAAAATTAAAATATTGTCATCATTTATTCACTGTTATGCTATTGCAAACCTTTATGTCTTTCTTTTAATAATAAAGATATTTTGTAAAATGAATTCACATTTTTTTGTTTCTAAAATGAAAGAAAAAGAAGTCCAAAATACTAGACCACACTGACTTTCACTGTATAAACTAAAAGAAAAAAAACTCAGAAATTGTTTAATATGTCTTCAGCTGTGTCCCAAAGAAGAAAGGAAGACATGGGGGTTTGGAATGACATAAAGGTGCACAATTATGCCCCACCTCACAGACAGTAAAGCATTGACCACAGAAACATATGAGAAATGAGAGGAGACTCTCTGTCCACATATGCATAAATATACAGCATAAACATACGTCCGTATTCGAATTCCATTCGTTATCACACACCCTGTCCCACAGGACTGACAGATGGAGAGGGGCAGAGGAGAGCTACAGAACTGGGGCGGCCTCTCTGTATATTCCTCTCCCTCTCGCTGTCTTTTGTGCAGCGGATGGGCTGTAAGTCTATCTCCTGCTAATTGCCACAGTGGTTTAAACACAAAGTCTGCCGCTGAAACAGTACCCAACAGGGTGTTGTATAGTGAGTCAAATTTACAATGTGTTACATTTCTCCTTCAGCATACATCAGGGAGGAGGAAGGGCTCATGTCAGCATCAGTCAGAATTTAAACATTTAAAGGCACACACGCATTTCTAATCACTAAAAAATAATCACCGAAATGTCAATTTTTTCATAATTATTTTGCTCTAAAAGATTAGGTTCCGATTAAAAACAGTTATTGTAAACAGGCTCTAATTTGGCGTTTTTTCCCCCAGCAAAATTCTCTTTTTTTCTGAGAACACTGATCTTTTCTGACTTTTGTGACCATTTAGACATGGATTCCTGTCTTGAAGATCTGAAACAGCATTCATCACAAAGGAATCTGCTTTCCACAGTGAAATATGGTTCATTCTGCCTCTGCTGAGAAAAAGGAGTCAAGTAACTTAAAAAGTTGCAGTATATATGATACAACTTCTAAAGGAGTCCCAGGAGCTGTTATGAATGGTTTGTACTGCACAGGAGAAAGACAAAGGCGTGAATGCTATTAAGACTACTCACAGGTAAAATGAGATAAAACATGTTTTATACTTCCTGCGCAACATGAGCCAATTGTTATCCATCAAATAATCCTCAGAGAAACAGACTTTCATCATTTAATCCTGCTAAATTCATGCAAATTCTAAACCCACTAACCAACAACTTTTGCAAATGGAGAATTGTAATTAGATACAGCTTTTTGTCCCATTTTTCCACAATAATTAAACTGACACACAATAATTTAGAACAGATTCTGTGACCACAAGAGTGCAACTAAAATGGAGCTTGGTAAAAACATTGCCACACAACCGTTCTTAATCTATGGTGTTTGACATTTAAATTCACTTTCTTCTCCCAGTCTCCAGATGCAGTTTAATTGTGGGAACTTACATCAAAACCCTGTTCCTCTTCATTCCATTTCGACAAACTGTCATGCTTTTCATCAATTACTTTATTAGGAAAACAAAATATGGCTGACTACTTGATGGCATAGGCCAATTTAATTTAAGAAACAGACAAAGCATAATTAGTTTGGTCTTGTAAAACATGTCAACGCTATTCTGCCTAAATAACTATCATCTGTGCAATTATCAAATAGCACACATATTTCATTTATTTTATGTAAACCTCAATGACCACACACAGATAGAAATACACATGACGTTTCTATTCATGTGCGGTCAACATGGCTATAGTCATAGGTTCAGCTACATGGCTGACATTTCTATAGTTTAAACATAATGCATGGTATAGTAAAACCAAAATAATGGGTTCAGTTCCCAAGGAATGCATGACATTATAAATTGCACACCTTGAAAGCATTGTAACCTGGTATTTGATAAGTGTCTGTCAAATGTCTAAATGCCCTATAGTTAAAATAACCAGTTGCCTTTTTGTAGTAGCTGGATGCTTAATGCTTAAAAACGTTTTTTTCTTCTTCTATGATTTGAACTTAAGAAGCACAATTGATATATAAATGAATGAATTTGCCAGACACTTTTATCCAAAGCAACTTATATTGCATTCAAGGTATGCACTTTATATGTACATGCTTTTTTGGGGAATTGAACCAGATTGTATTCCTAATTTGAGCATACCGTATGTTGCTGAAACATAGTTAGATAGAAGAGGTTTGGAAGTTAGCTTAAAGGTACTTTAAATGTAATCAGGTATACCTGTACCCTAGGCTCAACTTCAACTAGACTAGATTCAACTCCTTGTATACAGCTCCTAATTGCAGATACAGTTCTTGGTTATATTCTCAATGACCCTCAAAAGACCTTAAAATGACCAAACCGATCTGACCAACAGCAGATGGTTTGTGTAGGAATTTTGAAAGTGCATTCAGTGGTTCAGCGAAATGTGAAATGTTTTGAAAGTCAGACTTTAAATTTTTTTATGAAAATGTTTTGTAAAAAAGAAAGAAATGCAAACCCCTAGAAGTGTTTAAAAAAAACTCACAAATTCTCTTTATTATTATTATTTTTTATAAATGTTGCAGGAACATTTGAAAACATTATGTTCTATGTTCTTTTACTTCATTCTAAATTAAGTTCAAGAATTACCAGAGGCCGTATTCACAAAACATTTGATCTTAGAATAAAATAAAAATGTTAAAATAAAAATGTTGCCATATTCAAATAAAGATTTTAAAAAGTAGGCCAAGTGTAATTAAACTAGTGTATGTTCAGCTAACTGTTAGCCCTGTTACATGTCTGCATCTCGAGAGATTGCAGAATTCAAGCTAAAATTATTCATGAGGAGCACATTCAAACTGTCTATCTAATCAGCGAGAGAGGAGGTATATACAGTCCCTGACAAAAGTTGTGTCGCTTATCTTTTTTGTAGAAACACCTGCTATTAACCTGATTTTTAATTCATCAATTGGTGTTAGAAATAGATCATATGAAAAGCTAAAACCTTCCACCCTGCAGATCTCTCGCACACCCCCATACTGGATGTAACCCCAGACCATGATTTTTCCGCCACCAAACTTCACTGTTTTCTGGGTGAATCTCGGATCCATGCGGGCTCCAGTAGTTCTCCTGCAATATGTGTGGCGACTGTGGTGTAATTCAACAGAAGATCCATCTGAAAAATCCACCTTCTGCCACTTTTCCAACGTCCATCCTTTTAGCAGGCTGTGGGCTTTGGCCATGCCACACGGTTTTTCAATTGTCTTTTGTTTAGTGCTGGCTTCTGGGCACTGATTCGACCATGGAGGCCATTTCGAGACAGAATCCGACAAACTGTTCTGGTTGACACAGGGACTTCAGGTGACCAGGTCTCGTGGAGCTCTGCTGCAGTGGAAAATGGGCTGGCCATGGACTTTCGAGCCAACAAACGGTCCTCTCGAGCAGTTGTCTTGCAGGGTCTGCCTGACCTGGGTTTGTAATAAACGTCTCCAGTCTCTTCAGATCTTTTTTTTATCCTCTGTACTTGACGCTGAGACACTTTGAAGGTGTCTGCCACATCAGCAGTGGATCTGGTCTTCAGCCTCTTGATAATCAAAACTTTAGTCTCAGGGTGAATCTTAGGCATGTTTGCAGAGGTATAGTTGCAGTTGATGTGAAGGTCTAGTGCACTGGGGTTCTTTTTATACACACCTGAGATCTAATTGATCCATTATTAGTCACAGGCAAAGCTCATATGACAAGGCGACAACACTTATGTCTTTGCAAAAATTGACTCAATGGGCTTTACCAAGCTGTGAATATTAGAATATTTTTTGACAGTTTCATTTTGCACTGAAACATTATTACAAAAGCTGTTGGGATTAAAATGATCAATTTCTTGTAAAAAAATCTTGATAAGAAATATATTTCAGCGGCACTTCAATTTGTACACAAGCGACAAGACTTTTGTCAGGGACTGTATACACAGCCGAGAGCCGACTCACCTAGTTACCTCGAAAGTTTTCTGCCTCCCTCCGCCGCCCCGTTCCTCACTCACGGTCTGCAATGTGGGGCAGAACTCTGGGTTTGGGCTAAATTCCAAGCTCGGGGCCCTCGATCCCCTCGGACAGTGTGTCTAATATCCGTATAATTTTTTACTCTATTCGGTCATTTGTACATGTTAACTGTAAAAAACAACTGCCACAGGTAATCTGACATTGTTTCTTTTTTTTAATTAAAGATACATTTATTATCACTATTGCCTCAGTTTTGTGTAGTGTCTTTGGGCGGATTGCGGCAACATCCATTAGGATTGTTTAGTGATTTGGTCTTAGTGATTTGGGAGTCCTCTTGACTACTCCTAATGTTTTGTGGATTTAGGAGCTAGTTTTAGTGCGAAAATGCTTTGTGAAATACTCTTAGAGCAAAAAATTGGGAGTCCTAAAATTAGGACTGACACGACCTGTTATTTTTATGAGTTTCTCCTAAATCGGGCAAATTAGGAGCTACTTTTAGCCGTAAGATGTTTTGCGAATACGGCCCCAACGTGGTTTCATGTTTCTATGGCCCTTTAAACTGTTACAAATTATTGCACACTTACATATCATTGATTCAGTTTTACTTTGAAGAGTTTCAACAGTTTTTGCCCATACAATGGTCATTGGGGTCCAAACCACATTGAACCATTATAACTTTCATTGCATGGGCAAATAACACATCCCCCCGCCAACACCTTATACTAAATGCTGACAGAATTTTCATATTTTGGTGAACTTTCCTTTAAGGGAATGCATGGCCTGCCACAAACACCATATGCTTATCTTCTCAAGGACACTACTTGTGAGAAGTGAAGATAAACTCCAGTAAAACATAAAGCCCTTAAGACGACATAAGAGCCCATTGGATGCCTGTGGCGACAGCAGTCCACCTCACCGTGTTCAACCAAGACTCATTAAGACTGGTAGCCCCAATTCCATACACAAATCCATAGCCGAATATTCCATGTAAGTTGCTCATTGAATGTATTTCTCTTAATAGCATTCCCTCTATTCATGTTATGAGGACTGTAAAGCACGGCTGAGGGTGAGATTATAAAAGGGGCTCCATATGAGTTGTAATCATATCGGTTTACAGCAAACACACACAGCATGGAGCCACACTTTTATATGCTTTATAAAGGCTGACAAGCTTTCCCTCTTGCACTATCATTCCTTTTAAAGTTCAACCATTTCTTCTGCCTCCCTCCATTCCATATGAAGCTGTTTCTCATTAGGGATTAAACTGAGAGTTAGGCTCTCTGTTCCCATAATTAAGGCATTCCTAAAATCAATCTCTCCTCTTAAATCCCTTGGTCTAACCCTCTCTTTCCTATAGTAGCAAGGCACTCCACTGATCGAATACCTAGCATCTTAGTGTGTGTGAGATTGTGGATTACGTACTTTAGCCTGTGTTTTGTTAAGAACTGCATTTGTGTACATGCCTTTGTTCTTGACCTCCTCTCTTTGACCCTTTTGTCTTACTACGAAATCCAATTTCAGGCATCGATAACCCTCTCTGTTCCCAAATATTGAAAAAATTACAGCAGACACACTTTTAAACTGGTCACTGCCGAACACACCCATAATGCTATGGGACCTGAAACATTAATCAAAGGCACTACCCCCTAATCCGTCCCACACTCCCACAGACGACCCTTGACTTCTGACCTCTATCCTGTCTGCCACGGTGGGTGCTATTGAGGGCAGATCCATGAGATGGGGGCTAATTAGGTCAGATTGCGGCGAGCTGTGCATTACAGACAAAATTGGAAACACATGCTGAGACCCGCAGTGTGAGAGAGAGAGAGAGAACACCAGGAGAGGGGTAATATTGGTGCTGGGTGTGAGGAAAATGGAGGTAATGTAGGAGTGGTGGGGTTCTGATGTGGGATGTATTAAATGAATGAATGACACCTCTTTGAGACCATAAGTCTAACCTCAGGCTCAGAAGAGCGTCTGTGGATAGCATACTGGTCTCCTTGACAGCTCTGCTATTTTCAATAATTGCTATAATGGCTATGTAACAGATTGTAATTGCTTTGATATTTGAGGTTTGAGGTAGGATATCCATTGCCATGGAAATAAAACTAACCTGCAGACACAATATTAGCAGGGGACAAAACTAAAGAAAACCAAAAATGCACCACAAGTATAATAATTACTTAAACGCTTTTCAGAGTATGAAAGAAGAATGTATTACTGTTAATAATTATATAATAAATAAAAATATTAATATCACATATTACATATATAAAATATACACACACACACTATTATTATTTTTTTTATATAGTATAACGCAGCTACATACTTAACAAAAAACTAATACAAATTACAAAAAAAACATCAATTTACAAAAAGTGTATCTAAAATTAAAATTTTACACTAAAAAATAAAAACGGTTTCAAAATCATAAAATGATAGAATAACGTAATTTTACTAAAAACTACAATAATGTTTCACTGATACTAAAATAACACTGGTAGAATTATAATAGGCAGCATCTATTCATTGAATCCCTTTCCCAAAGTTCAAGGTTATTACGTGCAAAGGATAGTCTCTAATCTGCGGTATGGTTTCGCCATCTGAAAATTTCGTCAGAGGCTCTCGTCTATGACTCAGTGGCGTGCGGTGTGGTCCTTGTGTGATGAGTTGCCCTGCATGGGAAGGGGTGGGTTTGGGGTGGTAAAAGGTCAATCACGAAAACAAGTCATGCTGGTTAACACTATACTAATAAGGCCTTTCTTCTAATTAAGATGCAGTAATACACTTTTATCAATCAACAACAAGGTGTTGGAGATTTCTGTGCATGTGTGTGTTTAGCCATTTGAGAGCGAGTGTGTGAAAGAACTTTTGTACCTCCGTTTGAGTTTGTCCCTTCTTTCCTTTCTACCTTTGTTCGCCTGTCATCTCGCTCAATACCTCAGTGACTCCTCTCTCTCAATCATTCTCTGTTCTTGTGGCTCTCTCTCATTCTCACTCCTTCAATCTCACCAATACGCCCTGGGGTTGAAATATCTAAGTGCATACGAAACAAGTTCAGACAAAACCAGAGAGACAGAATAGTGTTTAGGAGGTAAGCACTGGGAGTGAATGACACTAAAAGCCAAGAGGGAGGAACAGCGTCAGGAGAGGACAGAAGCAAAGATCTGACGGGGCCGGACCACATTTTAGATCTCACTGAGCTTTGTATGTGTATGTGTGCGCATGCACGCACCTGTGTTTGTGTGTGTTAAATATGAAGTTCCACAACGGTTCCCCGTTCCTCATTTGAAAACTTTTCTGTACCCCTCTCTTTCTCTTATTCTCTCCCGCATCTCTCTCATCCCCTAACTCTTTCATGGACAGTCTCACAGGGGCAGGCTTGTAACAGAACACTTCT